>JAUUTY010000286.1:0-90740 GCA_030979885.1 Lolium multiflorum
TGTCCATCCCGATGACGGATAGATATACTCTGGGCCCTCTCGGTGGAATGTCGTCTAATGTCTTGCAAGCATATGAATGAGTTCATAAGAGACCACATACCACGGCACGAAGTAAAGAGTACTTGTCAGAGACGAGGTTGAACAAGGTATAGAGAGATACCGAAGATCAAACCCTGGGACAAGTAAAATATCGCGAGACAAAGGGAATTGTTATTTTATGTGAATGGTCCATTCGATCACTAAAGTCATCGTTGAATATGTGGGAGCCATTATGGATCTCCGTATCCCGCTATTGGTTATTGGTCGAAGAGCACTCAACCATGTCCGCATAGTTCTCGAACCGTAGGGTGACACACTAAAGTTGGATGTTGAAATGGTAGTTCTTGAATATGAATGAAGTTGGAATATTTGTTCGAAGTCCCGGATATGATCCCGGACATCACGAGGAGTTCCGGAATGGTCCGGAGAATAAGATTCATATATAGGATGTCATTTTATGTGAATAAAATGTCGCGGAAGGTTCTAGAAGGTTCTAGAAAAGTCCGGAAGAAACCACCAAGGAAGGTGGAGTCCACATGGGACTCCACCTCCATGGCCGGCCAGCCCTAGATGGGGTGGAGTCCCAAGTGGACTCCACCATAGGGGGCCGGCCACCCCCCCACATGGGAGGTGGAAATCCCACCCTTTGGGTGGGAGTCCTAGTTGGGCTAGGTTTCCCCTCTTATGGAAGGTTTTGGTTTCGGGTCTTATTCGAAGACTTGGACACCAACACTTGGGATCCACCCTATATAATGAGGGGCCAAGGGAGGGGGCCGGACACCCCAACACAAGCTGGCCGCCCCCCATAGAGTGGCCGGCCACCCTCCCAAACCCTACCCGCCCCTTCTCCTCCATATAGTCCGCGTAGTTTAGCGAAGCTCCGCCGGACTTCTTCACCACCAACACCACGCCGTCGTGCTGTCGGATTCAAGGGGAGCTACTACTTCCGCTGCCCGCTGGAACGGGGAGGTGGACGTCGTCTTCATCAACAACCGAACGTGTGACCGAGCACGGAGGTGCTGCCCGTTCGTGGCGCCGGAACCGATCGGGATCAAGATCTTCTACGCGCTTTTGCAAGCGGCAAGTGAACGTCTACCGCAGCAACAAGAGCCTCATCTTGTAGGCTTTGGAATCTCTTCAAGGGTGAGACTCGATACCTCCTCGTTGCTACCGTCTTCTAGATTGCATCTTGGCTTGGATTGCGTGTTCGCGGTAGGAAAATTTTTGTTTTCTATGCTACGTTATCCTACAGTGGTATCAGAGCCGTGTCTATGCATAGATGGTTGCACGAGTAGAACACAATGGTTTGTGGGCGTTGATGCTCTTGTTATCTTTAGTTTGAGTACTTTGCATCTTTATGGCATAGTGGGATGAAGCGGCTCGGACTAACTTTACATGACCGCGTTCATGAGACTTGTTCCTCGTTCGACATGCAACTTGTATTGCATAAGAGGCTTTGCGGGTGTCTGTCTCTCCTACTATAGTAAAGATTCAATTTACTCTTCTATTGACAACATTAGTATCAACGTTGTGGTTCATGTTCGTAGGTAGATTAGATCTATATCGAAAACCCTAAACCACGTAAAATATGCAAACCAAATTAGAGAGCGTCTAACTTGTTTTTGCAGGGTTCGGTGATGTGATATGGCCATAATGTGATGATGAATATGTATGAGATGATCATTATTGTATTGTGGCAAACCGGCAGGAGCCTTATGGTTGTCTTTAAATTTCATGTTGAGTAGTATTTCAAAGCAGTTGTAATAGTTGCTACATGGAGGACAATCAATGAAGACGGCGCCATTGACCTTGGTGCTTCGCCTCGACGATGATGGAGATCATGCCCGAAGATGATGGAGATCATGTCCGTGCTTTGGAGATGAAGATCAAAGGCGCAAAGACAAAAGGGCCATATCATATCACATATGAACTGCATGTGATGTTAATCCTTTATGCATCTTATTTTGCTTAGATCGCGACGGTAGCATTATAAGATGATCCCTCACTAAAATCTCAAGATAATAAAGTGTTCATCCTTAGTAGCACCGTTATCAAGTCTTATCGTTTCGAAGCATCTCGTGATGATCGGGTGTGATAGATTCGATAAGTACATACAACGGGTGCAAGACAGTTTTGCACATGTGGATACTAAGGTGGCCTTGACGAGCCTAGCATGTACAGACATGGTCTCGGAACACGTGATACCGAAAGGTAGAGCATGAATCATATGATTGATATGATGAACACTTTGAGTGTTTGCCATTGAAATTACACCTTTTCTCGTGATGATCGATTTGAGGTGCGATGGATTTGGTTCATGTGATCACTAAGACAATGCGAGGGATATTGTTTTGAGTGGGAGTTCACTTAGATTTTTAATTATGTTGAATTAAAATTTGAACTCAATTTGTCATAAACTTAGTCTAAACTATTGCAAATATATGTTGTAGAGATGGCGTCCTCAATCAATTTTAACCAGTTCCTAGAGAAAGAAAAGCTTAAGAGCAACGGTAGCAACTTCACCGATTGGTTCCGTCATGTGAGGATCTTCCTCTCTGGCGGAAATGCAATATGTGCTTGATGCACCGCTAGGTGACCCTCCCGCAGAAACTGAAACCGATGAAGTAAAAGCTGTTTACGAGACTCGGAAAACTACTGAGACTCTCAAGTTCAGTGTGCCATCCTGTGCAGTCTGGAATCCGATCTTCAAAAACGTTTTGAGCACCACGATCCTCATGAGTTGATGAATGAGCTGAAAGCTATTTTTGAGACTCATGCGGCCGTGGAATGCTATGAAGCATCGAAACATTTCTTCAGCTGTATGATGGAAGAAGGCAGCTCCATTAGTGAGCACATGCTCGCCATGACCGGGCATGCGAAGAAACTCAGTGACTTGGGAATAGTGATTCCTAACAGACTAGGGATTAATCGTGTCCTTCAATCACTGCCACCAAGTTACAAGAACTTTGTGATGAACTACAATATGCAGAACATGAACAAGGAGTTACCTGAACTCTTTGGCATGCTAAAAGCTGCTGAGATTGAGATCAAGAAAGAGCACCAAGTGTTGATGGTCAACAAGACCACCAGTTTCAAGAAACAGGGCAAGTCTAAGGGAAAATTCAAGAAGGGTGGCAAGAAAGCTGCCACGCCTCCTATGAAACCTAAGAACGGCCCTAAGCCTGATGCTGAGTGCTATTACTGCAAGGAGAAGGGACACTGGAAGCGTAATTGCTCCAAGTATTTGGCAGATCTGAAGAGCGGCCTTGTCAAGAAGAAGAAAGGTATATCTGATATACATGTTATAGATGTTTATCTCACTAGTTCTCGTTCTAGTACCTGGGTATTTGATACTGGTTCGGTTGCTCATATTTGTAACTCGAAACAGGAACTAAAGAATAAACGACAACTGCTGAAAGATGAAGTGACGATGCGTGTTAACGGATCCAAGGTCAATGTGATCGCAATGGGCATACCTTCACATCTACCTTCGGGATTAGTTTTAAGCCTAAATAATTGTTATTATGTACCTGCGTTGAGCATGAACATTATATCTGGATCTTGTTTAATGCAAGACGGTTATTCATTCAAGTCTGAGAATAATAGTTGTTCTATTTTTATGAATAATATCTTTTATGGTCGAGCACCACAAAAGAATGGCTTATTTCTATTAGATCTCGATAGTAGTGATACGCATATACATAACATTGATGCTAAGCGAATTAAATTAAATGATAATTCTACTTATATGTGGCACTGTCGTCTTGGTCATATTGGAGTGAAATGCATGAAGAAACTCCATACCGATGGATTACTTGAATCACTTGACTTTGAGTCACTTGATAGATGCGAAGCATGTCTAATGGGAAAAATGACTAAGACTCCATTTTCTGGTATGATGGAGCGAGCTACTGACTTATTGGAAATCATACATACCGATGTGTGCGGACCAATGAGTGTAGCATCGCGCGGTGGTTATCGTTATGTTCTAACTTTCACAGATGATCTGAGTAGATATGGGTATATCTATTTCATGAAACATAAATCCGAAACTTTTGAGAAGTTTAAGGAATTCCAAAGTGAAGTAGAAAATCAACGTAACAAGAAGATTAAATTTCTACGATCTGATCACGGAGGTGAATATCTGAGTTATGAGTTTGGCATGCATTTAAAGAAATGCGGAATACTTTCACAATTGACACCGCTGGGAACACCACAACGAAACGGTGTGTCCGAACGTCGTAATCGAACTCTCTTAGATATGGTTCGTTCTATGATGTCTCTTACTGATTTGCCGTTATCATTTTGGAGTTATGCATTAGAGACAGCCGCATTCACTTTAAATAGAGCACCATCAAAATCCGTAGAAACGACACCGTATGAATTATGGTTTAATAAGAAACCTAAGCTGTCGTTCCTTAAAATTTGGGGTTGCGAAGCCTATGTAAAAAAGTTACAACCGGACAAGCTAGAACCCAAAGCGGAGAAATGTGTCTTCATAGGATACCCTAAGGAAACTATAGGGTACACTTTCTATCACAGATCCGAAGGCAAAATCTTTGTTGCTAAGAACGGAACCTTTCTTGAGAAAGAATTTCTCACTAAAGAAGTGACTGGAAGAAAAGTAGAACTCGATGAGATTAATGAATCTATACTCGTTGATCAGAGTAGCGCAGTACCGATGTTCCTGTGCCGCCTGCACCGATAAGAGAGGAAGCAAATGATAATGATCATGAAACTTCGAACGAGGTAGCTATGAACCTCGCAGATCGACAAGGGAACGTACCACTCCTGACTGGTATGATCCTTGTCTAAATGTCATGATTGTGGATAACAATGATGAGGACCCTGCGATGTATGAAGAAGCGATGATGAGCCCAGATTCCAACAAATGGCAAGAAGCCATGAAATCCGAAATGGGATCCATGTATGATAACAAAGTATGGACTTTGGTAGATTTACCTGATAGCCGAAAGGCTGTCGAGAATAAATGGATCTTCAAGAGAAAAACAGATGATGATGGTAATATTACTGTCTATAAAGCTCGACTTGTCGCAAAGGGTTTCCGACAAATTCAAGGAGTTGACTACGATGAGACTTTCTCACCCGTAGCGAAGCTAAAATCTGTGAGGATTTTGTTAGCAATAGCTGCATTTTTCGATTATGAGATTTGGCAGATGGATGTCAAAACGGCGTTTCTTAATGGAGACATTGAGGAAGAGTTGTATATGGTACAACCCAAAGGTTTTGTCGATCCTAAAAATGCTGACAAAGTATGTAAACTTCAGCGTTCAATCTATGGACTGAAGCAAGCATCAAGAAGTTGGAACCGACGCTTTGATAAGGTGATCAAAGACTTCGGGTTTATACAGTGTCATGGAGAGGCCTATATTTACAAGAAAGTGAGTGGGAGCTCTGTAGCATTCCCCGGGATATTATATGTAGATGACATATTATTGACTGGGAATGATATAGAACATTATTAAGCAGTGTAAAAGGTTATTTGAATAATATAGCTTTTCAATGAAAGACCTTGGTGAAGCATCGTATATATTGTAGGCATCAAGATTTATAGAGATAGATCAAGACGCCTAATAGGGCTATCACAGAGTACATATCCGGACAAGATTCTAAAGAAGTTTAATGGACGAAAGTAAGAAAGGGTTCTTACCCTATGTTACTGGTGCAAGGTCTGATAAGATCAAGGACCGCTACTACAGTAATAGAAAGAGAAAGGATGAATCGTATCCCCTATGCTTCCGTAGGGGCTCTATTATGTATGCCATGCTATGTACAAGACCGGATATAGCGCAATGCCGTTAGTTTGACTAGCAGATATCAAAGTGATCCAGAAATGGAACACTGGACAGCGTCAAGAATATCCTGAAGTACTTAAAAAGAACTAAGGATATGTTTATTTGTTATGGAGGTGACCAAGAGCTCGTTGTAACAAGTTACACCGATGCAAGTTGGAACACTGATCCCGATGACTCTAAGTCACAATCTGGGTACGTGTTTATATTGAATGGTGCCGCAGCAGGCTCGGCAAGCTCGAAGCAAAGCAGTACGGTGCTGCTCCTCAATAGAATCGGAGTACATAGCGGCTTCAGAGGCTTCATCAGAAGCGGTATGGATGAAGAGGTTCATTGTAGAGCTCGGTGTGGTTCCTAGTGCATTGGACCCATTAATCATTTACTGTGTGATAATATGGGTGCCATCGCCAATGCACAAGAGCCAAGGTCACACAAGAGGCTGAAGCATATCAAGCTGCGTTACCACTCGATTCGTGAGTACATCGAAGATGGAGAAGTAAAGATTTGCAAAGTACACACTGATCTGAATGTAGCAGATCCGTTGACTAAAGCTCTCCCTAGGGCAAAGCATGACCAACACCATAATGCCATGGGTGTTAGGTACCTTACAATGTAATCTAGATTATTGACTCTAGTGCAAGTGGGAGACTGAAGGAGATATGCCCTAGAGGCAATAATAAAGTGGTTATTATTTATATCTTTATGTTTATGATAAATGTTTATATATCATGCTAGAATTGTATTAACCGAAACATTAGTACATGTGTGATATGTAGACAAACAAGAAGTCCCTAGTATGCCTCTTAAACTAGCTTGTTGATTAATGGATGATTAGGTTTCATAATCATGAACATTGGATGTTATTAATAACAAGGTTATGTCATTGTGTGAATGATATAATGGACACACCCAATTAAGCGTAGCATAAGATCTCGTCATTAAGTTATTTGCTATAAGCTGGATACATAGTTACCTAATCCTTATGACCATGATCATGTAAATCACTTATGTCGGAAAGGTACTTTGATTACACCAAACACCACCGCGTAAATGGGTGGCTATAAAGGTGGAATTAAGGACAGTATGAGTTGAGGCATATGGATCAACAAGTGGGATTTGTCCATCCCGATGACGGATAGATATACTGGCCCTCTCGGTGGAATGTCGTTCAATGTCTTGCAAGCATATGAATGAGTTCATAAGAGACCACATACCACGGTACGAGTAAAGAGTACTTGTCAGAGACGAGGTTGAACAAGGTATAGAGATACCGATGATCAAACCTCGGACAAGTAAAATATCGCGAGACAAAGGGAATTGGTAATGTATGTGAATGGTTCATTCGATCACTAAAGTCATCGTTGAATATGTGGGAGCCATTATGGATCTCCACATCCCGCTATTGGTTATTGGTCGGAGTGAGTACTCAACCATGTCCGCATAGTTCTCGAACCGTAGGGTGACACACTTAAAGTTGGATGTTGAAATGGTAGCACAATATGGAATGGAGTTGGAATATTTGTTCGAAGTCCCGGATATGATCCCGGACATCACGAGGAGTTCGAATGGTCCGCAGAATAAGATTCATATATAGGGATGTCATTTTATGTGAATAAAATGTCGCCGGAAGGTTCTATGGAAGGTTCTAGAAGGTTCTAGAAAAGTCCGAAGAAACCACAAGGAAGGTGGAGTCCACAAGGGACTCCACCTCCATGGCCGGCCAGCCCTAGTGGGGGTGGAGTCCCAAGTGGACTCCACCATAGGGGGCCGGCCACCCCCCCACATGGGAGGTGGAAATCCCACCCTTTGGGTGGGAGTCCTAGTTGGGCTAGGTTTCCCCTCTTATGGAAGGTTTTGGTTTCGGGTCTTATTCGAAGACTTGGACACCAACACTTGGGATCCACCTATATAAACAAGGGCCAAGGGAGGGGGCCGGCCACCCCAAGACCACAAGCTGGCCGCCCCCATAGAGTGGCCGGCCACCCCCTCCCAAACCCTAGCTTTGCTCCTCCACTTATCCCGCACGCTTAGCGAAGCTCCGCCGGATTTCTCCACCGCCACCGACACCACGCCGTCGTGTTGTCGGATTCAAGAGGAGCTACTACTTCCGCTGCCCGCTGGAACGGGGAGGTGGACGTCGTCTTCATCAACAACCGAACGTGTGACCGAGCACGGAGGTGCTGCCCGTTCGTGGCGCCGGAACCGATCGTGATCAAGATCTTTTACGCGCTTTTGCAAGCGGCAAGTGAACGTCTACCGCAGGAACAAGAGCCTCATCTTGTAGGCTTTGGAATCTCTTCAAGGGTGAGACTCGATACCCCCCTCGTTGCTACCGGCTTCTAGATTGCATCTTGGCTTGGATTGCGTGTTCGCGGTAGGAAAATTTTTGTTTTCTATGCTACGTTATCCTACACTACACTCAGACGCTGGCCAGTGGGAAGCATTGGACATCGCCTTCCCTAGGTTCGGGGGCGACGCAAGGAACATCAGGCTGGGTATGAGCACCGATGGACTCAATCCGTTCGGCAACCAGAGTAGCACGCATAGCACCTGGCCTGTGTTTGTATGGCCTTACAACCTACCCCCGTGGCTGTGCACCAAGCAAAGGTACATACACCTGAGTATTCTCATTCAGGGGCCGAAACAACCAGGTGTCGACATGCATTTGTATCTCGGGCTGCTGAAAGAGGAGTTAGACACGTTGTGGAAGACGCCACCCCGTACGTGGGATGCCTACACTAGAACTTATTTCGATATGAGAGCCGCGTTGATCACGACGGTCACAGACTATCCTGGTTACGCATATGTATCTGCCCAGGTCGGCCACGGATTCAACGGCTGTGTGAAGTGCATGGACGAGACCCCGCATCTACAACTACCAAGGGATCCCGGGTCCTCGAAAACCGTGTACCCAGGTGCTCGAAGGTGGCTTCGCTTGGATCACCCGTGGAGAAAACGCGGTGATCTGTTCAATGGTAAAGATGAGCCCGATGGACCCCCACGCCCGAGGAGCGGCGCAGAAATCGACGATCTTCTGAAAAATTGGAAGGAGTGCCCAGCGCCGGGAAAGAAGCGACCGAAGCCAGAGCCGCTGCTCGGTGTTGGAAGACGAGGTCTGTTTTCTGGGACTTGCCGTACTGGAAGATCCTCCGTGTGCCTCACAGCCTTGATGTCATGCACATCATGAAGAACGTTACCGAGAGTCCGCTTGGCACTCTTTCCACTCGAAAGTCCAAGGATGAGACGAAAGCAAGCTACGATTCGAAACATCTTGGCATTAGAAAAGATCTGAAGCCCCCAATAGTGGATGATTGATAAACGATGATGATGATGACTGGACGGAAGCTGAACTCAACGCCTCCCCCAAAAAGGCTAAGAAGAACGGGGTGGTGCTTCCGCTGCCTCGCTTCATAACGAGTCTAGAGGAGCTCACAGTTTTCAGTGTCTCAGAGGAGTGAAAGTTTCTCACGGTTACTTGAAGAGTGTGCGTACATCTCGGACGTAGCGAAGAAGACGTTCACCGGGATGAATCTCATGATTGTCACGTGCTCACGACGTAAGATACTTCCTTTTGCGATCCGAGGATAATGGACGAGCACATCTCTCTCGATACGATGTTTGGCCTTTGCAACTTTTTCAACGTTATCACCAAAGTCGATCGGCGGAGGCAGCTCTAGAAATATGTGGATATAGGCAGATAAAGTACCTCTCCTTACTTGTCATTCAGAATCCTAGTTTACGGGACAATAGATAGAGATGCTTTGTTCCGCTAGGTTGACTGTTGTTGCACGGCCTACGTGGCAGGAGATACACTATCAACCACAAGGATAACAAAATGCATACCATACTGATCGACGCCGTATACATGTGTTCATCCATGCTTTGTTTTTTCTGTTAGTTGTGTGTCCATATTGTACAAAGATTTGGTATGAACTTTCTTGTTGTGCCATCTTTTTTACATGGTTTATGTCGATGAAAAACAACTTCATTAGAGCATCTCCAATCGACGCTAAAGCCCCGCTGGCAAAAAAATTTGCCGCGCTTCTAAAGCGAGGCGCTGCCAATAAAGTTCCAGCTCGGACGCTGGCTATCTCGCTGAAACTTGCGCGTGCGCCACACGCGCTTATAACCACCACGCCGCGAAAGCGTCAACTGCCATCCCTCCCACGCGTCTGTCTCTCTCCCCGCCTCTCTCCCTCCCACGCCGTCCGCTCCGGCCGTTCCGTCCGCGCGACCCGCCGTCGTCCCCGCCTCCGGCTACACGGCGGCGCGCCGAGCGGCCGACCGACGCGGAATCCGTTCCGCGACGAGCGGATCCACCTCGGCACGTTCGACACGCGCACGAGGTGGCGCGGGCGTACGATGCCGTCGCGTGGCGGCTGGGCCGCAGCCGCGCAATGAACTTCCACGACGTGTTCACGCGGGAGCAGGCGGAGATGCTCGCGCCGCCGCCGCCGGTGATCACGCGGGGAGCAGCGCGCGACAACGAGCGGGAGCGCCGCCTTCTCATTGCGACGAGGCGCTGCGCCTTGAATGGGTGCGCCGCTTCGGGACGTCGCCGCCACGGCGGCCTTCTACGCGGACGAGAAGAAGGAGGAGGAGAAGGCGGCGACGAAAGCAAAGAAGAAAAGCTAGCCGCGACAACGCCGAGTCCGCGGCGAGGAAGGCGGCGAGGGCCGAGAAGGCGGCGAGGAAGGAGGAGGAAAAGAAGAACGGCGCAGGGCCGTCGACCATCGTCCTCTCCTCCTCCTCCTCCTTCGAGTGGACGACGACGCCGGTGTCGGAGACGACTCCGAGCAGCTCCGACTTCGATTGGGAGTCGGACGAGTAGTTAGCAGTTCTATATGTCGCATTGTATCGTTGAACTTTTAAAATATATTCGTATTTTCGATCAAATTTTCATAGTTTGTTTGATTTAAATTTTCAAAAAAAGGTCGATTAGCAGTTTGGGCGCGCGGCTGCAAAATAGAGCCTCGGCGGAGGTGCGTTTTTCGCACAACAACGCGCTGCAAAATAGAGCCTCTGCCGGGGGCAAATTCGCTATACCGCGCGCGAGCGGTATACAGCGCCCCAATCACCGGTTTACAGCGCAGATTTTACAGCGCCTGTTGGAGATGCTCTTAGAGAATGAATTGCTGACTACACAGTGTCACTTTTTGTGGATCGGCTAATTACTCGTTCCGCGGTTTCGCACATAAGGCCGGAGTGCTCCATCGTCCGCAGAGCCAAACGTTTGGGGCAGCTCTGCTCGCTCTAGCAGTAGAGTGCGGAGCTGGAGTGTTGCCGAACGGGGCCAAAGATGAATAAAGGTACGTGACAGAATAATAAGTTATCACTCGAGGCAATCGATTTGATACAGTGAACCTTAACGAAGGTAGCAAACAGTTAATAATAGTGCAACAATCACTCCCACTAGTAGAAAATCTCTCATCAGTACCGGTTCCAGAGGGGCTTTAGTACCGGTTGAGCAACCGGTATTAATTATCCCACATAAAGCCCTTTCTGCATCGGTTGCTTACGAACCGATAAAAGGCCCACGTGGACCACCAGGAGAGTAAATTGTGATCTTGCACGGTTGGTAATACGAACCGGTACCAAAGGTTCCCCCCGCGGCAGGGAATTTGCTCTCTGCCGCGGCAGAGAATTGGCTTTTTAGGGTTTTTGGAGGGGTTTAGGGATATCGGTTTGTTTCATATCGCGTCGATGCACCAGAAACGCGTTTGGGTTTAGGTAGTACATGAAGATCAAGATGATGCATAGCAAGTTGGTGCATATAATATAACACACATGTTATTGCATAAGATCGCAAATTAAGTAGCACTATGCATGAAGATCGATCTTCATGCATAGTGGTACTCTCCGAGGCGTACTCTATATATGTCTATTACATGTAGCATAGTGGTACTCTTCGAGTCAACTATATATGTAACATGTACATCTTCATTCATAGTGGAACTCTGCGAGTGGTGGTATGACGTCCCGAAGGAAAAATCCCGCCAATTCCTCGCCTATTGCTATGAAGCGGTCATCGATTGAGAGCTTGTTCCGCTTTCTTGCCAACTATAAAAGAATAAGATACAAATGAATACATGAAACAACTATTACTGAAACTCAGCACAACTTATGATAACAAAACAAATTTGTGAAGATTGTTTTTGTACCTCTTTATTTCTTTCATTATTCGTTCTCTCGTTGACAATTCTGCGGATGTACTCGCAAACGAAGAATCCACAGAGATCGGTCCCCGGAGGTTGTTGCGGGCATTTCTTTACAAGAATATAATTCAATCAAACAATAGTCAAGTATGATAATTAAAAGGTGTGTGGACCTAGGTAGTACTACTTACTTTCGCACGCCATCGCAGCTTCGGTGTCCATTCACGGGACGTATCTTCCTTGATGAAAGTTTGCCATACGCTGCTCGACAAAAGAAAATGCATAAAAGAGTCATCAATTAGTTCAAAGCAGGAAATTAACGAAACAAACCGATAAGAATTAAAATTACCTTCTGAGCATTAAAAAACAAGACACGTATAGATCCTTTTTTTTGCTTAGTGAGTCCAAGACTTCAACTTCTCCAATTTCCAAATTGATGACGAGAAGAATAAAGTGAAACCTACGCACGTTTCAATATGTAGTGTCATATATATAAGTCATTAGTTAAAATTTTGACATACGGTGAGCAAAATATAATGTGTTATAAGACAGTAAGACTCACTTGAAGTTGTAAGGCCAAAGTATTAGCTTTTTGTCACGTTGTCGCTTCAAAAACCTTAGCAAAGTCTGCGGTGTATCCTTGTTATAGAGGGGATTCTCTATGGTTTTAACATGCATTGTGTTCGGGTCAATGAACCCAATGTCTGTGATATCGTCCCTTTTGCATTCGAGCATCTTCGATCTGCATAATATAGCGCACAAAAGATTATAATCTGCAGACAATGAACGACTTCTCAAATTAAATAAATAAATCACTTACAGACAATAGCAACTGATGATTGATTTGTCGAGGGCCCGGAGATTGTATAACTGAAAGAGTTCGGCGAAGTCAACGTTCACACAGTACTCCTGGAAGTAGTGCTCTTCCCTAACTCGCACCATGATAGTCTCGATCCCTTCCTTTGAGGCCTTAAGGTACCACGAATGCAAGTTACGCATACATGTTGGTACCTTCCTGAGATTCTCGACCAAATCTTTCCCTTGAACAAACTGATATGCTCGTTCAGCTAAGGCGTAATCAGTTGCGTCTTGTCGAGAACTTTGAACGGTCTTCCCGTCAAACACCTTGAGAGGGGCGACCGATTGAACGGGTTGTTGTCCGAGCTGGTAGACACTGTGTATCCCTTTTATCTCCCTGATACCCGATTGAACGGGTTTTGTCGCCTCGATCATCTTGTCATACGACCTTTCAATAGAACGCGCATAGTCAGATGGCGGCGATGGTACAGGGTCATATAGATTGTCAACGGTACGCACAACTTTCTCCCGATCTAGTGTCTTCTCGAAAGGTATCTCTGGCACTTTCGGTGCAAAAAATTTCTTCACCTCGGCCTGAACGGCCTCCGCGTTTTCCTCTGGAGTTTTTTCCCAAGGTAACTTCTCAGTAGGCGGCAGTTGTTTCTCCTTTCTAGCTTTCTTCCTAGGCGGCGTACCGTTCCGCTTAACGGACGCTGTCTTACGCGGAGGATCTCGAGATGGTGGACTCACGCTGGGGTCCCTCTCAGGTAGGTGTGGACTTGGCTGCTCACCAGGACTGCCACCAGGAGGAGTCGATGGCATTTGCTGCTCATGTGTAGGAGTCGGTGGCCTTTGCAAAAGGACGATGTACTTCTTCGGCCATAGGGCGAAACCGTGCTTGACATCGGCCAGTGTCCTCTCATCTTCACCTCTAGGAATATCAAGCTCCACTTTTTCAAAACCCGAAACAACTTCATCCACCCCGACACGAACACAACCAGGTGGAATGGGCATATGATGGTGCATTGCTCCATCTTCACTTGGGTACACATAGCCGACCGCCACCTTAACAGACGCGGTCCTGATTAACATATGTAGCTCGCAATCTGTCTTCTCCGTGACATAATCCACGGGGTAGCTTCCTCCACATCCGTCAAGATGCGAGGAACCGACACTGCTTCTTCGCTGAGATGGGGCAGCATCGGCTTGTGGATCCTGTAGAAACAGCGGCTGATCAGGTGCCCTCTGATTTCTCTCAAGAGCCTCCACCCTAGTTAACAATTCCGTTACAATGTCGGCGTCCTTCTTCTTCTTTCGCGAACGGCTTCTATAAGTGTCAGCGCTGTCCGGCCACGCTTCCTTCATGGTGAGACCTGGGCGAGCTCGTACCCGTCCAACATGTTCAGGGTTCCCCAGAGCGAGTGTCAGCTCGTCATTCTCTCGATCGGGAATGTACTCTCCCTTTCTGACCTTTTCAATTGCATCTACAAGCTTCGGTACAATTGCCTCAATTTTTTCCTTCCATTTTCCCTTCGCAACGATCAGCCCTGTCTTTGGGTCCAACCCTGCCCCATGAGCGAACAACCAGAACTTGGACCGTTCGGGCCAGTCCCATGTCTGTGGAGTGATTCCATGATCAATCAGTTTATTCTCAAACGCTGTCCACTTCGGAATGGCACTCTTGTAGCCACCTGACCCCAAATGATGCGGAAGTTTCTTCTTTGCAGCATTTTCGGTATTTTTCTTCGATCGGGACACAAAAGTAGACGATTGCTTATACTCCTTAAATGCGGCCCAGTGATCTTTTATCTTCACTAGATTATCATCGAATACTGGATCTTCATTCTTATATTTGTCCCATAAATTTTTCTTGAAGGTCTGGAATTGTATGGCCATCTTCTTCCATGTCCATTCCTTGACTTTATTCTTCTGGCCTTCCGTCATGTCTTCCGGTAGGCTGAACTTTGTCAGTAGCGTGTCCCAAAGAAATTTTTTCATCGTGTCGTTGACATAACTAGCACCACTCTCCGGGTTCTTCGGCTTATGCCACTCTTGAATGCTGATCGGTACATGGTCCCTAACAATAACTCCGGATTGACTTGTAAATTTGCGGCAAAACTCCTTGGGCTGCACTGGTTCACCATTATCCTTGAATGCCGTGAGGGCTAACCTGCCCTCGCCCTTTAGCACCCGCGTCGGGCCTCGTTTTGATCTAACAGACTTGCTCGATGATCCAGAAGGCTAAAAGAAAAAATTATTCGTTAATAAGTGCAATACAAATAAATGAATGCATCTAGGGATGAACATATAGACTAATTGATACATAGATATACACCTCGCCGGAGTTTGTGATGGACACTTCGTTGTCTCTTCTAATTTGTTCAGACTCAAGTCCCTCGCCGAAATCATTCAGAAAGTCTTGGAAATCGTTGTCATCTCCATCGTCGGGTTCCGGACCACGGGCACTCTCATAGATCAATTGCTGCACCGCTTCTTCCCCCTCCTCATCTCGGACGAAGGTGCCGTCCTCCATACCTCAATGTCACTGCAAAATTAAGAAAGCAATTGTATTTCATTCATCATGTCATGATCATATAACAGATTGCTAGATGGATAACAATTGAAATGAAGAAAGCAAAAAACTAACACGGACTCGGCGTTCCCCCTCCTCCTCTCGCTCTTCTCGACCCTAACACTACTCGGCGTTCCCCCTCCTCCTCTCGCTCTTCTCGACCCTAACACTACTCGGCGGCCCCCTTCCTCTCGCTCTTCTCGACCCTAACACTACTCGGCGTTCTCGCTCTTCTCGACTCTAACACTACTCGGCATGACCTTTGCTAAAAATTCGGCAAATATCCCTGCAACTATAACCAGCACTTATAACCAGAGACAAATATCATATATTTGCAACAGCACATCATATATTTGCAAAAACACATCATATATTTGCTAAAAAAAATTCAACCTGGAAGACAAATATCATATATTTGCAACAGCACATCATATATTTGCAAAAACACTCCTATCTCAAATTACATGACTCAAGTTATATAACCAGAGACAATAGTAGCAGCAACAATTGTTTTAAATGAACAATTCCCATCTCAAATACAACATCATCTATGCATACTACTAACTACTGCAGCCTGAGCCCTGACAGTGCCAGTGTCATAATCGAAGAAACCATGCGAGCAACCTCGCCAAATAACCATATGAATTGAATAAGGAATAGCTATCGCAAAGCAAAGATAATGTTGCTGGCTTGCTTGTGTTGTTAAACTAGTACTATATTAGTTCTAGCATCATCCCCTAATTCATTTTGGTTTGACTCATTGGCAATCGCATCGCTACACATAATAACGATCAAATATAGTACTGTACTAGCGCCAAGTGATTGCGCCGACGGGCAAGGCAAGGCAGCGAGCGATGGAGCCTGAGAGCGACGGGCATCAGGGCGGCAGGTGGAAGGCTCGGACGCCCAACCGGCGCCTGCGGTGTCGCTCCGGCCGCTGGGCCTGGAGGACGTCGACGCTCATGGGGTGGCGCGTCGGACGACCGCGTGATGCGCCACCTGAAGCGTCCCCTGTGCGCGACCAGGAGGAGGGCGTGGCGCAGATTCGGGACCGTGCTCGGCCACCCATGGTTCCGCGCCATCTGCGTCGACGGAGGACGGCCCGTGGGGCAGGTCAACGTGTGGTCCACGCTGACTGGGCGGCCACCGGGCCAACCCCGGCACGCGCTGGCGCACGACCAAACGCGGCGGGCAGGTGCTGCAGGGCGCGCTAGCTGGTGGCGGCGGGCGGCCTCACACGTACTCGCCGAACACCCCGCGGGCGGGCGAGGGAGGCTAGCGGCGACCGTGCGCCGGCAGCCGATGCGCACGCCGGCTCCTCCGGCAGGCGCGCGGCACCAGGAGGCACGCGAGGGGCGAGGGAGGGAGAGGGACCGCAGGGCGACGGCGCGGGGGAGGTGGAGCGCGCGGGCGACGCGGTGACGACGCGGCGGCTTGAGCGAGGGCGACGGCGGTCTACGGCGAGGCGATTGCGGCGGGCGATGAGGCGGCCGCTACGGCGACGGCGATGACGGAGTCGGCGCGCCGACCGGAGCCCAGGTCCGGCGCGCGAAAGAAGAATTTGGGGAAATTTTGTCACGCTAAGTCCTAACTAGGGAACATTTGCTGCGGCACCACCAACCTAACGAAGCGTCTTTCGCACGACTGTTGTACTCAACCGGTACCAAAGGTTTTTTTGTTTTTCTTTTGCTGTTTCTTTTGTTTTTCTTTTTCTTTTTCTTTTTTCTTTCTTTTCTTTTTTTCTTTTCTTTTTTATTTTCTGTTTCTTTTTCTTTTTTTTTTTTCTGTTTTTCTTTTTGCTTTTCTATTTCTTTTTTCTATTGCTTTTCTTTTTTTTGTTTCTTTTCTATTCCTGTTTCTTTTTCTTTATTTTCTATTTATTTTTCTATTATTTTTTCTATTACGTTTCCTTTTCCTTTCTTTTCATTTTTCTATTTATTTTTTTCTATTGCTTTTGTTTTTCTTTTCTATTTCTTTTTCTATTTCTTTTCTCTATTCTATTTCTTTTTCTTTACTCTCGCCACGACGCCGTCCGCACAGGAAACTTTCCCGCCCCGACAGTCGCGCGAAACTTTCGCCACGTACGCCGCGCGGAAACTTTCCCGCCATGACGCCGCGGAAACTTTCCCGCCACGACGCCGCGCGTGGGAGAAAAAAGGCGGAAAAGAAAGGGCGGGAATGAAATTTTATTACGATTGAACTCGAATTAAAAGTACATAGCTTAACTGAAAATTAAAGATACATGGCCAAATTCTACTGTTGGAGTCATTCAGTCATACTCGTGCCTAGCCCTGTAGTAGTCGCCACTGTAGTCGTCGTAGTCGCCGTCATCATCGTCGCTGGCATCGGGGTCGCGGTATCAACGTCGGCGGGTGAGCACGCGTGGGCTGGGACTGAGGGTAGCGCAGGCGGGGGCCACGGTAGGCCATGACGCCCTGGAGAGTCCGGCCGCGCCACCACAGCCGACGGCCGGCCTCGTTGAAGTTCGAAGGAGGCGGGCCGCCCTCCTCGTGCCTGGCAAGCGCCCTCTCACGCCGATTGATGAAGAAGCTTTCCCAAGTCGGGCTGTAGTCGGGATGCCACTGGGGATTCCTCCGCTGCTCTGGCGTGAGCTCGAAGTAGTAGTGGTTCGTGATGGCCATCTCGCGCGCCACACCTAGAGGGACTGGAGGGACCGGTACGCCTCCGACGCTTAGCAACCAGCCGGTCGGGACGCGGTAGCCCGGCGGGCAGGGGTAGTTCGAGGCGCAAAGCGCCTCCGCCTCCCGGGGGGTTAGAGATGCGATGGAAGCCATGGGAGAGAATGATGAGGTTTGCAGATATGAGTCTAGATGTGATATGTAAATGGTGGCCAAGCCTACATATATATAGTGAAAAAATGGCGGGAAGACAGAGGCGGGAACCGGTGGAAAGCGCGAAGAAAATAGGCGGGAAGACAGACGAGGCAAACCTTTAGTACCGGTTGGTGGGTGCAACCGGTACTAAAGCTGTCGGCAGGATAAGGACGCCCTGCTCGATGAGATAAAGTATGTAGCGCACGACGCCCTGTCGGTGGGATAAGGACGCGTGGGTAACCTTTAGTACCGGTTGGTGGGTGCAACCGGTACTAAAGCTGTCGGCAGGATAAGGACGCCCTGCTCGATGAGATAAAGTATGTAGCGCACGACGCCCTGTCGGTGGGATAAGGACGCGTGGGTAACCTTTAGTACCGGTTCGTGTCTGCAACCGGTACTAAAGCTGTCGGCAGGATAAGGACGCTCTGCCTATAAAAGGAGCATCGATACACCATGGGAAGCAGCTCAACAAGCCAACATGGATGGAGAGTTTCATCACCATGGATGTTGGGAAATCTCCCGTGGCGGAACTTGTCGAAGATGCCCTTGGTGCACACGCCCTATGGCATCTTCGGAAGTTCCGCCTCGGAAAAATTTCCCTGCAAGCCCGTGAAAGACTCCATCTCCTCTAACAATGTTGGGGAAAGGGTTGGGAAATCTCCCGTGGCGGAACTTCTCGAATATGCCTGATGCGTGTAATTGACACGTCCGTTGGGAACCCCAAGAGGAAGGTGTGATGCGCACAGCGGCAAGTTTCCCTCAGTTAGAAACCAAGGTTTAATCGAACCGGTAGGAGCCAAGAAGCACGTTGAAGGTTGATGGCGGCTGGATGTAGTGCGGCGCAACACCCGAATTCCGGCGCCGTGGAACCTGCACAACACAACCAAAGTACTTGCCCCAACGAAAGTGAGGTTGTCAATCTCACCGACTGTAACAAAGGGTTAACCGTATGGTGTGGAAGATGATTGTTTGGAAGAAAACAGTAAAACAAGTATTGCAGCAGATTTGTATTTCAGTATAAAAGAATGGACCGGGGTCCACAGTTCACTAGAGGTGTCTCCCATAAGATAAAAGCATGTTGGGTGAACAAATTACAGTCGGGCAATTGACAAATAGAGAGGCATAACAATGCACATACATGGCATGATAAGTATAGTGAGATTTAATTGGGCATTACGACAAAGTACATAGACCACCATCCAACTGCATCTATGCCTAAAAAGTCCACCTTCAGGTTATCGTCCGAACCCCTTCCAGTATTAAGTTGCAAACAACAGACAATTGCATTAAGTATGGTGCGTAATGTAATCAACAACTACATCCTCGGACATAGCGCCAATGTTTTATCCCTAGTGGCAACACAACACAACCTTAGAACTTTCTGTCACTGCCCAGGAATGCATGAACCCACTATCGAGCATAAATACTCCCTCTTGGAGTTAAAAGCAAAAACTTGGCCAGAGCCTCTACTAGTAACGGAGAGCATGCAAGATCATAAACAACACATATGTAATAACTTGATAATTAACATAACATGGTATTCTCTATCCATCGGATCCCGACAAACACAACATAGAGTATTACAGATAGATGATCTTGATCATGTTAGGCAGCTCACAAGATCCAACAATGAAGCACAATGAGGAGAAGACAACCATCTAGCTACTGCTATGGACCCATAGTCCAGGGGTGAACTACTCACTCATCACTCGGAGGCGACCATGGCGGTGTAGAGTCCTCCGGGAGATGAATCCCTCTCCGGCAGGCCTGGAGGAGATCTCCGAATCCCCAGATGGGATCGGCGGCGGCGTCTCGATAAGGTTTTCCGTATCGTGTTTTTCGCCTCGGGGTTTCGCGACGGAGGCTTTAAGTAGGCGGAAGGGCAGAGTCGGGGGCCTGACGAGGGGCCCACACCATAGGGTGGCGCGTGATGTCTACGTTCCCCCTCCTTTCCTGTAGACAGTGTTGGGCCTCCAAGAGCAGAGGTTTGTAGAACAGTGACAAGTTTCCCTTAAGTGGATACCCAAGGTTTATCGAACTCAGGGAGGAAGAGGTCAAAGATATCCCTCTCATGCAACCCCAACCACAAAGCAAGAAGTCTCTGTGTCCCCAACACACCTAATAGGTGCACTAGTTCGGCGAAGAGATAGTGAAATACAGTGGTATGAATAAGCAAGAGTAATGGCAACCAGAAAATGCTTGCGGGCGTGTAGTTGATGGTGGTAATATTGCACAGAGTAACACAAGAAACGCAAACAAGCAAAAAGAGTAACTCAAGAGTATTTAGAACAAGGCCTAGGATTAGACTTTCACTAGTGGACACTCTCAACTTTGATCACATAACAGAATAGATAAATGCATACTCTACACTTTTGTTGGATGATGAACACATTGCGTAGGATTACACGAACCCTCAATGCCGGAGTTAACAAGCTCCACAATAATGCTCATGTTTTAGTAACCTTTAGTGTAAGATATATCAACAGACTAAACCAAGTACTAGCATAGCATGCACACTGTCACCTTCATGCATATGGAGGAATAGATCACATCAATATTATCATAGCAATAGTTAACTTCATAAGAGATCATAATCATAGCATAAACCAGTACTAACACGGTGCACACTGTCACCTTTGCACACGTGCAGGAGGAATAAAACTACTTTAATAACACATCACTAGAGTAGCACATAGATAAATTGTGATACAAACTCATATGAATCTCAATGAGATCATTGTATTGAAGTACATGGAAGAGAGATGAACCACTACCGGTACAGCCGAGCCTCGGTGGAGAACTACTCCCTCCTCATGGGAGCAGCAGCGGTGATAAGATGGCGGTGGAGATGGCAGCGGTGTCGATGGAGATGGCAGCGGTGTCGATGGAGAAGCCTTAGGGCACTTCCGCTCGGCGGTGCCGGAGCAGTTGTCCCCGTTGGAGTTTCATGACGGTGGCGGCGCCCCTGGAGTCTTTACGGAGTTTCGTCCATTGGTATAGGGTTTCTGATCCGGGGGCTGGCGGAGCGGTGGGGGAAGGTCGAAGGGGGCCCACACCCTAGGGGCGCCCCACTTGGCAGCGCCGGGGTGTGTGGGGCCCCAGGGCTCCCCCTGATTCTTCCGGGTGTTACGGATGCTTCAGGTAAATAGGAACTTTAGCGTTGATTTCGTCCGATTCCGAGAATATTTCGTTGCTAGGATTTCTGAAACCAAAACAGCGGAAAACAGCACTTCGGCATCTTGTTAATAGGTTAGTTCCAGAAAATGCACGAATATGACATAAAGTGTGCATATAACATGTAGATAACATCAATAATGTGGCATGGAACACAAGAAATTATCGATACGTTGGATGTCCGAGCATCCAAGCTTAGTTCTGCTCGTCCCGAGCAGGTAAAACGATAACAAAGATAATTTTGGAGTGACATGTCATCATAAACTTGATCATACTATTTGTAAAGTATATGTAGTGAATAACGATCAAAACAATGATAATGACATGAGTAAACAACTGAATCATATAGCAAAGACTTTTATGAATAGCACTTCAAGACAAGCATCAATAAGTCTTGCATAAGAGTTAACTCATAAAGCAATAATTATAGTAAAGGTATTGAAGCAACAGGAAGATTAAGTTTCAGCGGTTGCTTTCAACTTGTAACATGTATATCTCATGGATAATTGTCAATGCAAAGCAATATAACAAATGCAATATGTAAATATGTTGGAATCAATGCACAGTTCACACAAGTGTTTGCTTCTTGAGATGGAGAGAAATAGGTGAACTGACTCAACATTAAAAGTAAAAGAATGGTCCTCATAGAGGAAAAGCATCGATTGCTATATTTGTGCTAGAGCTTTGATTTTGGAAACATGAAACAATTTTGTCAACGGTAGTAATAAAGCATATGCATCATGTAAATTGTATCTTACAAGTTTGCAAGCCTCATGCATAGTGTACCAATAGTGCCGCACCTTGTCCTAATTAGCTTGGACTACCTGGATTATCATACCGCAATACATATGCTTTAACCAAGTTTCACAAGGGGTACCTCTATGCCCTGTACAAGGTCTAAGGAGAAGGCTCGCATTTGGATTTCTCGCTGATTATTCTCAACTTAGACCTCATACGGGACAACATAGACAACAGATAATGGACTCCTCTTTTATGCATAAGCATGTAACAACAATTAATTCTTTTCTCATTAGAGATTTGAGGATATTTGTCCAAAACCGAAACTTCCAACATGAATCATGGCTTTAGTTAACGCCCAATGTTCTTCTCTCACAATATGCATGCTCAAACCAATTCAACAGTGTAGGTGCCTTACTTGAGACAAGGCAGACATGCATAGTAGCAACTCCATGAAATTCAACAATGAGTTGATGGCGTTCCCGATTAAACATGGTTGCTCGCACAACAAGCAACTTAAAAAGAGATAAAGTGCATAATTACATATTCAATACCACAATAGTTTTTTAATCTATTTGTCCCATGAGCTATATATTGCAAAGGTGAATGATGGAATTTTAAAGGGTAGCACTCAAGCAATTTACTTTGGAATGGCGGAAAAATACCATGTAGTATAGGTAGGTATGGTGGACACAAATGGCATAGTGGTTGGCTCAAGTATTTTGGATGCATGATATTCCCTCTCGATACAAGGTTTAGGCTAGCAAGGCTTATTTAAAACAAACACAAGGATGAACCGGTGCGGCAAAACTCACATAAAAGACATAATGAAAACATTATAAGACTCTACCGTCTTCCTTGTTGTTCAAACTCAATACTAGAAATTATCTAGACCTTATAGAAACCAAATATGCAAACCAAATTTTAGCATGCTCTATGTATTTCTTCATTAATGGGTGCAAAGCATATGATGCAAGAGCTTAAACATGAGCACAACAATTGCCAGAGCACCACATTACCCAAAGCATTTATAGCAATTACTATGTATCATTTTCCAATTCTAACCATATAACAATTTAAGGAAGAAGAAACTTCGATGAATATTACTAGAGCTAAGAACACATGTGTTCATATGGACCAGCGTGTCTCTCTCCACACAAGCATGAGGTAATCCTTATTCAAACAAACACAAAAACAAAAACAAAAGCACATACAGACGCTCCAAGAAAA
Source organism: Lolium multiflorum (assembly GCA_030979885.1). Classification (NCBI taxonomy): domain Eukaryota; kingdom Viridiplantae; phylum Streptophyta; class Magnoliopsida; order Poales; family Poaceae; genus Lolium; species Lolium multiflorum. The sequence goes on from JAUUTY010000286.1 coordinate 23,354, forward strand.
AGCACATAAAGATGTGATGAATAAAAATATAGTTTCAGAGGAGGAACCTGATAATGTTGTTGATGAAGAAGGGATGCCTTGGGCATCCCCAAGCATAGATGCTTCTTGATATGCAGGGGTGAACCACGGTGCATCCCCAAGCTTAGAGCTTTCACTCTCATTGATCGTAGTATATCATCCTCCTCTCTTGACCCTTGAAAACTTCCTCCACAAAATTCGAAACAACTCATTAGAGGTTAGTGGACAATAAAAATTAACATGTTCAGAGGTGACACAATCATTCTTAACACTTATGGACATTGCATAAAGCCACTGGACATTAATGGATCAAAAATTCATCCAACATAGCAAAGAGGCAATGCGAAATAAAGGGCAGAATCTCAAAACAGAACAATCCGTAAAGATGGATTTTATTAGGCCACCAGACTTGCTCCAAACGAAAATGCTCAAATTGAATGAAAGTTGCGTACATATCTATGAGGATCACTCACGTAAATTTGCATAATTTCTGAGTTACCTACGAAGAATTAGATAGATTCGTAGCTGACAAGAAATCTGTTTAACGGTAATCCAAATCTAGTACTTACTTTACTATCAAGACTTTACTTGGCACAACAAAACACAAAAACTAAGATAAGGAGAGAGGTTGCTACAGTAGTAAACAACTTCAAGACACAAATATAAAACAAAGTATGTAAAATAACACATGGGTTATCTCCCAAAAGTTCTTTCTTTTTAGCCATTAAGATGGGCTCAATAATTTTAATGATGCACTCGCCAGAAATAGTATTTGAAGCAAAAGAGAGCATCAAGGGGCAAATTCAAAACAATTTGCAAGTCTAACATGCTTCTATGCATAGGAATCTTGTAAATAAACAAGTTCATGAAGAGTAAAGTAACAAGCGCTAGGAAGATAAAACAAGTAGCTTCAAAAATTACAGCACATAGAGAGGCATTTAACATGAAAATTTCTACAACCATATTTTCCTCTCTCATAATAATATCCAGTGGTATCATGAGCAAACTCAACAATATAACTATCACATAAAGCATTCTTATCATGGAGTCTCATGCATAAAATAATTACTCTCCACATAGGCATAGTCAATTTTATTAGTTGTAGTGGGAGCAAATTCAACAAAGTAGCTATCATTATTATTCTCATCAAGTGTAGGAGGCATAGTATAATCACAACAAAATTTACTCTCCATAGTAGGTGGCACCAAAAGACCACTATCATTATAATCATCATAAATAGGAGGCAAAGTATCATCAAAGAAAATTTTCTCCTCAATGCTTGGGGACTAAAAATATCATGAAAACCAGCTTCCCCAAGCTTAGAACTTTCTATATCATTATCAACAATGGTGTTCAAAGCGTTCATACTAATATTACTACTAGCATGCAAATAAGATTCCATAGGTTTTTTAATTTTCGCATCAAACAATCCATGTTTTAAATGAGGAAACAGAATAAGAAGCTCACTCTTGTACATTATGCCAAACTAGTGTAAACAAGAAACAACAAGATGCAATTGCAGGATCTAAAGGAAATAGCTTTGAGCACACACACAACGGTGGGAAAAATACTTTACCTGGACCGTAGTATGGAGTGCCTTTTTACCTTCCTCCCGCAACGGCGCTGGGTGCTTGATGTCTACGTTCCCCCTCCTTTCCTGTAGATGTTGGGCCTCCAAGAGCAGAGGTTTGTAGAGCAGTAGCCCTTAAGTGGATACCCAAGGTTTATCGAACTCATGGAGGAAGAGGTCAAAGATATCCCTCTCATGCAACCCCGCAACCACAAAGCAAGAAGTCTCTTGTGTCCCCAACACACCTAATAGGTGCACTAGTTCGGCGAAGAGATAGTGAAATACAGGTGGTATGAATAAGCAGTAGCAATGGCAACGATACCAGAAAAGTGCTTGCTGGCGTGTAGTTGATGGTGGTAATATTGCAGCAGTAGTAACGAAAAACGATGAAACAAGCAGTAGTAACTCATTTAGGAACAAAGGCCTAGGGATTAGACTTTCACTAGTGGACACTCTCAACTTTGATCACATAACAGAATAGATAAATGCATACTCTACACTTTTGTTGGATGATGAACACATTGCGTAGGATTACACGAACCCTCAATGCCGGAGTTAACAAGCTCCACAATAATGCTCATGTTTTAGTAACCTTTAGTGTAAGATATATCAACAGACTAAACCAAGTACTAGCATAGCATGCACACTGTCACCTTCATGCATATGTAGGAGGAATAGATCACATCAATATTATCATAGCAATAGTTAACTTCATAATCTACAAGAGATCATAATCATAGCATAAACCAAGTACTAACACGGTGCACGCACTGTCACCTTTGCACACATGCAGGAGGAATAAAACTACTTTAATAACACATCACTAGAGTAGCACATATAAATTGTGATACAAACTCATATGAATCTCAATGAGATCATTGTATTGAAGTACATGGAAGAGAGATGAACCACATAGCTACCGGTACAACCCCGAGCCTCGATGGAGAACTACTCCCTCCTCATGGGAGCAAAGGTGATAAAGATGGCGTGGAGATGGCAGCGGTGTCGATGGAGATGGCAGCGGTGTCGATGGAGAAGCCTTCCGGGCACTTCCCCGTCCGCAGGGTGGGAGCAGTTCTGTCCCAATTGGAGTTTCGTGACGGTGGCGGCGCCCGAGTCTTTCGGAGTTTCGTCCATTGGTATAGGGTTTTCCGATCCAGGGGGCTTTTATAGGAGAGGCGGTGCAGGAAGGTGAAGGGGCCCACACCCAGGGGTGCCGCGCGGGGGTGTGGTGTGGGGCCCCAGGGCTCCCTCTGATTCTTCCGGGTGTTCTGGATGCTTCCGATGAAAATAGGAACTTTGGCGTTGATTTCGTCCCATTCCGAGAATATTTTTACTAGGATTTCGAAACCAAAACAGCAGAAAACAGGAACCGGCACTTCGGCATCTTGTTAATAGGTTAGTTCCAGGAAAATGCACGAATATGACATAAAGTGTGCATATAACATGTAGATAACATCAATAATGTGGCATGGAACACAAGAAATTATCGATACGTTGGAGACGTATCAGCGGCCCCCCTTGGCCGCGCCGCCATGTGGTGTCGCCACCTCGTGGCCCCACTTCGTATGCTCTTCGGTCTTCTGGAAGGTTCGTGGCAAAATAGGCCCTGGGTCTTCGTTTCGTCCAATTCCGAGAATATTTCGTTACTAGGATTTCAAACCAAAAACAACAGAAATTGGCACTTCGGCATCTTGTTAATAGGTTAGTTCAGAAAATGCACGAATATGACATAAAGTGTATAAAACATGTAGGTATCATCAATAATATGGCATAGAACATAAGAAATTATCGATACGTCGGAGACGTATCAAGCATCCCCAAGCTTAGTTCTGCTCGTCCCGAGCAGGTAAAACGATAACAAAGATAATTTCTGAAGTGATATGCCATCATCACCTTGATCATACTATTTGTAAACATATGTAGTGAATGCAGCGATCAAAACAATGGTAATGACATGAGTAAACAAGTGAATCATAAAGCAAAGACTTTTCATGAATAGTACTACAAGACAAGTATAATAAGTCTTGCATAAGAGTTAACTCATAAAGCAATAAATCAAAGTAAAGGTATTGAAGCAACACAAAGGAAGATTAAGTTTCAACGGTTGCTTTCAACTTGTAACATGTATATCTCATGGATAATAGTCAACATAGAGTAATATAACAAGTACAATATGCAAGTATGTAGGAATCAATGCACAGTTCACACAAGTGTTTGCTTCTTGAGGTGGAGAGAAATAGGTGAACGACTCAACATAAAAGTAAAAAAAGGTCCTTCAAAGAGGAAAGCATTGATTGCTATATTTGTGCTAGAGCTTTTATTTTGAAAACATGAAACAATTTTGTCAACGGTAGTAATAAAGCATATGAGTTATGAAAATTATATCTTACAAGTTGCAAGCCTCATGCATAGTATACTAATAGTGCCCGCACCTTGTCCTAATTAGCTTGACTACCGGATCTTGCAATGCACATGTTTTAACCAAGTGTCGCAATGGGGTACCTCCATGCCGCCTGTACAAAGGTCTAAGGAGAAAGCTCGCATTTTGGATTTCTCGCTTTGATTATTCAAAACTTAGACATCCATACCGGACAACATGGACAACAGATAATGGACTCTCTTTAATGCATAATCATGTGGCAACAATTATTATTCTCATATGAGATTGAGGATATGTGTCCAAAACTGAAACTTCCACCATGAATCATGGCTTTAGTTAGCGGCCCAAGTTCTTCTAACAATATGCATGCTCCAACCATAAAGGTGGTAGATCTCTCTTACTTCAGACAAGACGGACATGCATAGCAACTCACATGATATTCAACGAGAATAGTTGATGGCGTCCCGAAACATGGTTATCGCACAACAAGCAACTTAATAAGAGATAAAGTGCATAAGTACATATTCAATACCACAATAGTTTTTAAGCTATTTGTCCCATGAGCTATATATTGCAAAGGTGAATGGGAATTTTAAAGGTAGCACTCAAGCAATTTACTTTGGAATGGCGGATAAATACCATGTAGTAGGTAGGTATGGTAGACACAAATGGCATAGTGGTTGGCTCAAGTATTTGGGATGCATGAGAAGTATTCCCTCTCGATACAAGGTTTAGGCTAGTAAGGTTATTTGAAACAAACACAAGGATGAACGGTACAACAAAACTCACATAAAAGACATATGGTAAACATTATAAGACTCCATACCGTCTTCCTTGTTGTTCAAAACTCAATACTAGATATTATCTAGACTCTAGAGAAACCAAATATGCAATCCAAATTAGCAAGCTCTAAGTATTTCTTCATTAATGGGTGCAAAGTATATGATGCAAGAGCTTAAACATGAGCACAACAATTGCCAAGTATCAAATTATCCAAGACATTTTAGAATTACTACATGTAGCATTTTCCAATTCCAACCATATAACAATTTAACGAAGAAGAAACTTCGCCATGAATACTATGAGTAGAGCCTAAGGACATACTTGTCCATATGCTACAGCGGAGCGTGTCTCTCTCCCACAAAGTGAATGCTAGGATCCATTTTATTCAAAACAAAACAAAAAACAAAACAAACCGACGCTCCAAGCAAAGTACATAAGATGACGGAATAAAATATAGTTTCAGGGAGGAACCTGATAATGATGAAGAAGGGGATGCTTTGGCATCCCCAAGCTTAGACGCTTGAGTCTTCTTAAAATATGCAGGGGTGAACCACCGGGGCACCCCAAGCTTAGAGCTTTCACTCTCCTTGATCATATTGCATCATACTCCTCTCTTGATCCTTGAAAACTTCCTCCACACCAAACTCGAAACAACTCATTAGAGAGTTAGTGCATAATAAAAATTCACATGTTCAGGTGACACAATCATTCTTAACACTTCTGGACATTACATAAAGCTACTGGACATTAATGGATCAAAGAAATTCATCCAACATAGCAAAAGAGGCAATGCGAAATAAAAGCAGAATCTGTCAAAACAGAACAGTCCGTAAAGATGGATTTTATTAGGCCACCAGACTTGCTCAAACGAAAATTCTCAAATTGAATGAAAGTTGCGTACATATCTGAGGATCATGCTCGTAAATTGGCTTAATTTTCTGAGCTACCTACAGGGAGATAGACCCAGATTCGTGACAGCAAAGAAATCTGGAACTGCGCAGTAATCCAAATCTAGTACTTACTTTACTATCAAAGACTTTACTTGGCACAACAAAACTCAAAACTAAGATAAGGAGAGGTTGCTACAGTAGTAAACAACTTCCAAGACACAAATATAAAACAAAGTACTGTAGCAAAATAACACATGGGTTATCTCCCAAGAAGTTCTTTCTTTTTAGCCATTAAGATGGGCTCAGCAGTTTTAATGATGCACTCGCAAGAAATAGTATTTGGAGCAAAAGAGAGCATCAAGAGGCAAATTCAAAACACATTTAAGTCTAAAATGCTTCCTATGCATAGGAATCTTGTAAATAAACAAGTTCATGAAGAGCAAAGTAACAAGCATAGGAGGATAAAACAAATGTAGCTTCAAAAATTTCAGCACATAGAGAAGTGTTTTAGTAACATGAAAATTTCTACAACCATATTTTCCTCTCTCATAATAATTTTCAGTAGCATCATGAGCAAACTCATCAATGTAACTATCACATAAAGCATTCTTATCATGAGTCTCATGCATAAAATTATTACTCTCGTAGCATAATCAATTTTATTAGTTGTAGTGGGAGCAAATTCAACAAAGTGGCTATCATCATATATAGGAGGCATATTGTAATCATAAAAGAAAATTTTCTCCTCAATGCTTGGGGGACTAAAAAGATCATGCTCATCAGAGCCAGCTTCCCCAAGCTTAGAATTTTCCATAGCATTAGCAACAATGGTGTTCAAAGCATCCATAGTAATAACATTCCCATTAGCATGCATATAAAGTTCCATGGGTTTTTTAATTATCTCTTCAAACACATCATGTCCTAATTCAAGATAAAGTTCATAAAGATCTCTCATATTTTTGTAGTTTTCCATTATGCTTAACTAGTGAAATAAAAACATGCATGATATTAAGTAAAGTAAAACAAGTAACTAATTTTTTTGTGTTTTTGATATAGAGTGCAAGACAGTAAATAAAGTAAAACTAGCAACTAATTTTTTTGTGTTTTGATATAATGCAGCAAACAAAGTAGTAAATAAAATAAATCAAGACAAAAACAAAGTAAAGAGATTGAGAAGTGGAGACTCCCCTTGCAGCGTGTCTTGATCTCCCCGGCAGGCGCAGAAATTTGCTTGATGCGTGTAATTAACACGTCCGTTGGGAACCCCAAGAGGAAGGTGTGATGCGCACAGCAAGTTTCCCTCAGTTAAAACAAGGTTTAATCGAACCAGTAGGAGTCAAGAAGCACGTTGAAGGTTGATGGCAGCGGGATGTAGTGCGGCGCAACACCAGAGATTCCGGCGCCAACGTGGAGCCTGCACAACACAACCAAAGTACTTTGCCCCAACGAAACAAGGTGAGGTTGTCAATCTCACCTTGTAACAAAGGGTTAACCGTATTGTGTGGAAGATGATTGTTTGCGAGAGAACAGTAAAACAAATATTGCAGCAGATTGTATTTCAATTAAAAGAATGGACCGGGGTCCACAGTTCACTAGAGGTGTCTCTCCCATAAGATAAAAGCATGTTGGGTGAACAAATTACAGTCGGGCAATTGACAAATAGAGAGGGCATAACAATGCACATACATGGCATGATAAGTATAGTGAGATTTAATTGGGCATTACGACAAAGTACATAGACCGCCATCCAACTGCATCTATGCCTAAAAGTCCACCTTCGTGTTATCGTCCGAACCCTAGTATTAAGTTGCAAAGCAAGAGACAATTGCATTAAGTATGGTGCGTAATGTAATCAACAACTACATCCTCGGACATAGCGCCAATGTTTTATCCCTAGTGGCAACAAGACAACACAACCTTAGAACTTTCTCACTGTCCAGTGTCAATGAGAATGAACCCACTATCGAGCATAAATACTCCCTCTTGGAGTTAAGAGTAAAACTTGAGAGCCTCTACTAGTAACGGAGAGCATGCAAGATCATAAACAACACATATGTAATAACTTGATAATTAACATAACATGGTATTCTCTATCCATCGGATCCCGACAAACACAACATAGAGTATTACGATAGATGATCTTGATCATGTTAGGCAGCTCACAAGATCCAACAATGAAGCACAATGAGGAAGACAACCATCTAGCTACGCTATGGACCCATAGTCCAGGGGTGAACTACTCACTCATCACTCCGGAGGCGACCATGGCGGTGTAGAGTCCTCCGGGAGATGAATCCCCTCTCCGGCAGGGTGCCGGAGATCTCGAATCCCCCGAGATGGGATCGGCAGGCGGCGTCTCATTAAGGTTTTCCGTATCGTGGTTTTTCGCCTCGGGGTTTCGCGACGGAGGCTTTAGGCAGGAAGGATCGGGGCCGACGAGGGCCCACACCATAGGCGGCGGGCCCCCTTGGCCGCGCCGCCATGTGTCGCCACCTCGTGGCCCCACTTCGTATGCCCTTCGGTCTTCTGGAAGGTTCGTGGCAAAATAGGCCCCTGGGTCTTGTTTAGTCCAATTCCGAGAATATTTCGTTAATAGGATTTCGAAACCAAAACAGGACAGGAACTGACACTTCGCATCTTGTTAATAGGTTAGTTCCGAAAAAATGCACGAATATGACATAAAGTGTGCATAAAACATGTAGGTATCATCAATAATATGGCATAGAACATAAGAAATTATCGATACGTCGGAGACGTATCAATGCCCTTGGTGCACATGCCCTATATATGGCATATTCGAAAGTTCCGCCTCGGAAAATTTCCCTGCAAGCCCGTGACTTAACTAGTAAAACAAGCCAACCATCTCCATTGTTAATATCTTACATACAGTAACATCATTACACAAAAGTTTCCATATTGAGATACACAAGTTATACTCCATCTCCTCTAGTCTTCTGAGTTTTCTTCGCCCGTTTCCCTTTCTTCTTACTGCGACGCAACCATGGACAATCTTCATTGTTTAAGATGATGCTTGGGTCAATTTTTACCTTGAAGGGTGGAATATCGTCAAACTTATTATAATCTTCTGACATGTCTGTCTTGTCCTCTACTCCCACGATGTTTCTTTTTCTGAAAGAACTATGTGCCGCTTTGCTTTATATGTGTCCTCTTGCCTTTCTTTTCTTTTTTTCGGTTTGCTAGACATATCCTTCACATAAAAAACTGAGCCACTTCACTGGCTAGGACAGATGGTTCGGTGTCGTACCCAAGATTCTTGAAATCCACGTAGTCATTCCGCATATGGTCTTGACATGGGCATACCCTTCGGTACCCATTATTAGTATGGCTCGGCCCAAATATGGAGGAGACCCAATATGGAGAAGGCCCAACAAGGCAACCCGAAGAAGTAGTCGACTAGGACTCTTGTAAAACCCTAGGCTGGTTGCATATATAAAGCTAGCCAGGGCACCCGAAATAGAGAGGCCAATAGATAGACAGAATATAGACAACATAGCTCCGCCTACGGCGGCACCATGTAAACACATCTATGATCATATACTGGATTGCTAGCAGCACGTAGGGATCCTCCACCGAGGACCCGAAGCTGGGTACGTCGTGTGCCCAATCTCGACCCCGGAATCTCCATCGTCGCTCTCCCGAAAACCCTAGTCTACAATATGTAGACATTGCCGAGGTATTCCCTCGTCAATTGGCGCCGTCTGTGGGAATAGCGACAACTGGATTTTGTTATCCGGGCGAGATCTCTCATCGTCTTCAATCAATCGCTGGAACGTATCGGATGCTGCACGGAAGAGTTCGCGTGGAAGCATATGCCGTGGCCCGATGGATTTTTTCGCGCATACGAGCCTGGAGTGACTCATCAGCACATCATAAGGCAGTCAGATTCTGTCGAGATCGCGCATACAGAGCTTGGAGTGATTCATCCGGAGGCCAAATCATGACGTACACGAACAAAGCTTGTGGGAGTTTGGGACAGGTCCTCCAGATCGCACATGGCTCGTGCAGTAATTTTCATCGTGCATCTAATCACGTGATGGATCTAAACATCTTACTAGCGTTTTCTCTTCATAGATTTTTTTTTCTCTGTCAAAATATTTTAATGGATCTAATCCTTTGCATGCATGTTCTTTACATCTACACCTCTTTTGGAGAAAACCATTGTTTCAGCTAAGGACATACCGACCCTGCGCACATACGGTGCGCACATACGGAGACTTCCGTGGCTGATTATTTTATCGGCAAGGCAGGCGAACCTCGTTGATGAACAACCGAATCAGTAATCTCTGGCCCAGCATCCCAGACATCGACACGGCCACGCAAATATCTCGGTTGCGTGAACACATCTACTTCAACGGCACACACCATGCTCCAGAAGCGCGCACGCAGATTGCATCCGAAGAAAATTTACTTCAACAAGTTCATCAGCAAAAAAAAAAAAAAAAAAAAAGAAGCAACTCGGTCGCCAGCCGAATAAATTCCGACTTCGCCGTCTGATACAAAAACCAGGTGATATATTTCCAATTACGCAAAATTTATTTCGCCAAATATTTTTCGGCTTGTACTATTATTTGCACGCAGTTTTTTGCGTCATAATATAAATGTAGGTCGGTAATAAGCTTCGACTAATTTGCTGTGTCGGCCACGTTCGCCATCACGTGCCCACCGTTTGCGAATTCAACATCATGCACCTCGCCACACTCGGGGGCTCAACCGTCGTGGATCCGCCACATCGGCTGCACCTTCTTCATCGACTACTTCCGGCCAGGCGTCGCGCGCCTACATCGACTGTGCCAGCTGCACGACTTGCTCTAGCGATTACCTCGTCGCACCCGATGAAAAAGTTAAGTGTTTCTCTTCCTCCAAGATTCACTTATTTATTTACTTTCGGCAATACTCGACCCGCTGCGCTATTGCATTATTGAATTATCTTCCAAACATCGGGCTCATTTTACTTCGTTACCACAAATATACTCGGTTACTTGGTGAATTTATTTTCTTCGGCTCTGGATATATCTTCGGTGGAATTATTTTCTCCGGTTTAGTGGAATTATTCTCTTCGGCAGTGGATTTATTTTCTTCGGCTTAGTGAAATTATCTTCTTCGGCTCAGTGGATTCATCTTCTTCGGCTTACTGGATTTTGTCTTCGTCGGATTCATCTTATAAGGTTATCATTGGTTTCCTCTAATATAATATTACCCGATGCGTTTCGGGTCAATGGATTCATCTTCTATGGTTATTATTGGAACTATTTTCTTGGTCAATGGATTCATCCTCTATGATATCAACGGATTCATCTTTTATGGTTATTACTGGATTCTTCGGGTCAATAGATTCATCCTCTATGATATCAACGGATTCATCTTTTATGGTTATTACTGGATTCTTCGGGTCAATGGATTCATCCTCTATGATATCGGCGGATTCATCTTCAATATATGATAGTGTAATCTTTAATATGGATTCATCTCAAGTACTTCATCTCGGACTTCATCTTCAGTATTTCATCTTTAATGGCCTTCTTTCGGCAACACGGATAATACTCAGGGGCTCGACAACGACTTCGCCCCGAGTAACAACTGTGACACAGCGTCTAAGCAACAATCATGACATCACCCCAGCAGTGCTCGGGGGCTCGGCTATTTCTTCATCAAACAATTTGGCGGCATTTATTTTCGTTAATTCGGTGGTTTCTACTTCGGCTCGAATTTTTCGCTGCACTTGAAGACCTCATCGCGCATCGACTCCGTCGTGCCCAATAAGCTAAGTGTTCCTTTGATTTGCATAAAGTTGATTATCATTTACTTTCGCCGTACCCGACACTCAGGGGCTGCGCGGCATATATTCACTTTACATATCATCAAATCTGAGCATCTGACACCACATGCGAAAAAGAGAGTCAAGGAAAAGATAGAAAAAAATTTTGTTTGTTTGTGCAGGAGAAAGCAAAATTCAAAGTATATAAGAGAGAACCCGACAAAATTGTCTTCAAAAGAGAACCCGACGAAATCTTGAGAGAACCCGACGAAACTTTCTTCAAGAGAGAACCCGACAAAATCTTCTTCAGGGAGGAACCCGACGAAATCAAAAGAGCACCGCCAAAATTTTATTCAGGAAGGTGCCGAAATTTTTTCTTCAAGAAGGTTCCGAAATTTTTTCTTCAAGAAGGTGCCGAAGAATTATCCTCAAGGAGGTGCCGAAGAATTATCCTCAAGGAGGTGCCGAAGAATTATACTCAAGGAGGTGCCGAAGAATTGTCCTCAAGGAGGACCCGAAGAAATTTTCCTGAGGGAGGAAACCAAAAAAAAAAAAAAAAAAAAAGGGGAGAAAAAAAAGAGGATGGACAAATCTTCGGGTCCATTGACTCGTCATTTGTTCTGAGCAAGAGCATCGGCGATGTGCTTGACGACAATATTGAAGCACCAATATATTCGGCTGTCTCATCAAGCCCGAGAGAAAAATATAGAAGAACCCGCAAAATGGGTCATTGCATCAGCCGAACAAGGCACTCGACAATATATATATTCTCGAACGCCAAAGTTGCGATCAATTTCTCGAATGCCAAATTTGCGAGTAAGACCCAGATCCGTTCTCAGGCGTGGCATCGCCAAGACTGCGCTACTGCTACTATCCGTATCAACAGATACGAAGAAAATCCTAACGGACGCGTTAGGTACCGATAAATATGACTGGGACTCGACAGAATGGTAAGACCTTAAGCGGCACTTGTCGAAGTTTACACCAGTATCCCGAGATCATGTCCAGGGACGTGATCTTGAAGTAGGTTTTTGCGGATTGCCACTAGAGCAGTTAACTAGTACCTGATCCGTCGATGAACTAGCCCCAATTACCATTATCCTGTACAATATAGATATGGATGTCAAATAAAAATAGCAAAAGTGGAGTCGATAAAAAGAGGGGCTGTGCCAAGTTGATTATTGAGTAGTACAACTCGAGCCTAGGCCTAGGTGCAAGCACCTGCTCATAGGATCGGGGGCTACTCTATCGAAGTATTGTTCATCCTCGATAAGATACAAGAAAGAGGAAAAATTGTGGTGTCGATTAAAAGCAAGTTGAGCCTACACCCAAGTGCAAACACTTGGCTGTAGCCTCGGGGGCTACTCCCATCGGGAGCGCCGGTCGCGCACCCGATAGAAAATAACTTCGACAACATCTATGACAATCAAGGTTTGTAGACTCAACTCGATTCTACGACTCGAGTGGAGCCTACTCCCATCGGGAGCACATGGATTTCATCAAATCCTCAGTATAAGTTAAGTTCTTCATCGAGTAGTACAACTTGAGTCTATGCCCAAGTGCAAGCTTGCCCATAGACTCGGGGCTACTCCCATCGAGAATGCCGCCACCCGATAATTTCAAGAATCGTCGACATCATCTACGCTACACATGATCTACGACATGGACCTCGCCTGGTATTTCTTCGACTTCGGAGATGGTTATGCTTGGAGTTTCTACGCAAGTCTTCGACTTCCCTATAAACTCGGGGCTACCGACATGGGCATACCCTTCGGGTACCCATTATTAGTATACCTGCTCGGCCCAATATGGAGGAGACCCAATATGGAGAAGGCCCAACAAGGCAACCCGAAGAAGTAGTCGACTAGGACTCTTGTAAAACCCTGGTTGCATATATAAAGCTAGCCAGGGCACCCGAAATAGAGAGGCCAATAGATAGACAGAATATAGACAACATAGCTCCGCCTACGGCGGCACCATGTAAACACATCTATGATCATATACTGGATTGCTAGCAGCACGTAGGGATCCTCCACCGAGGGGACCCGAAGCTGGGTACGTCGTGTGCCCAATCTCGACCCCGGAATCTCCATCGTCGCTCTCCCGAAAACCCTAGTCTACAATATGTAGACATTGCCGAGGTATTCCTCGTCAGGTCTACCTGTACCCCGTCTTTCAGGTTGAACCATTTACACCGGAACAAAGGGACCTTGAAATTAGGTCCATAGTCAAGTTCCCATATCTCCTCTATGTACCCATAATATGTGACCTTGTTCCCATTGCCATCTTCTGCATCAAAGCGGACACCACATTTTGGTTGGTGCTCTTTTTGTCTTGGGCGAAAGTGTAAAATGTGTTCCCATTAATCTCGTACCCTTGAAAAGTCGATATAGTAGAAGATGGTTGCTTGGCCAACAAGTACAGCTGCTCGTCATCGGTGACATTCATGAGACGTGTTTGCAACCAACCGCCGAAAGTCTTCATGTGTTCTCCATCAATCCAATCTTCACGTTGCTCCGGGTATTTAGAGCGTAAGATCTCCTTGTGTTCCTCTTTGTACGGAGCCACCAAGATGGAATTATGTAGAACTGTGTAGTGTGCTTGAGTGAAAGAATGTCCGTCCATACACGTTGATTTATTTCCTAGCGTGCCTTTTCCATGCAGTCTCCCCTCATAGCGCGATTCAGGAACACCGATCGGCTTAAGGTCAGGAATAAAGTCAACACAAAACTCAATGACCTCCTCTGTTCCATAGCCCTTGGAGATGCTTCCTTCTGGCCTAGCACGGTTATGAACGTACTTCTTTAAGACTCCCATGAATCTCTTAAAGGGGAACATGTTGAAATACAGGACCGAGAACGCCAATCTCTTCGACCAGGTGAACTAGGAGATGTGTCATAATATTGAAGAAGGATGGTGGGAACACCAACTCGAAGCTGACTAGACATTGGACCACATCCTTCTGTAAATTTTGTAGAGTAAGTGGATTGATCACCTTCTGAGAAATTGCATTGAGGAACGCACATAGCTTCACAATGGGTACTCGAACATTTTCCGGCAGCCCCCTCAATGCAACCGGAAGTAATTGTGTCATAATCACGTGGCAGTCATGAGACTTTAGGTTTTGAAACTTTTTCTCCGACATGTTTATTATGTATGATAACGTTGCATAGAAAACAAAAAAATTTCCTATCGCGAACACGCAATCCAAGCCAAGATGCAATCTAGAAGACGGTAGCAACGAGGGGATGATCAAGACTAACCCTTGAAGAGATTCCAAAGCCTATAAGAGTAGGCTCTTATTGCTGCGGTAGACGATCACTTGCCGCTTGCAAAAGCGCGTAGAAGATCTTGATCACAATCGCTTCCGGCGCCACGAACGGGCAGCACCTCCGTACTCGGTCACACGTTCGGTTGTTGATGAAGACGACGTCCACCTCCCCGTGGGCAGCGGAAGTAGTAGCTCCTCTTGAATCCGATAGCACGACGGCGTGGTGTCGGTGGTGGTGGAGAATTCCGGCGGAGCTTCGCTAAGCGTGCGGGATGTGGTGGAGGAGAGAGACCGCTAGGGTTTGGGGAGAGAGGGGGTTGGGCGCCGGCCCTCTAAGGGGTGCGGCCAAGGCTGAGCCAAAGAGTGGCTGCCCCCTCCTCTCCTCCTCATTATATAGGTGGAAGCCCCAAGAGTTCTAGTCCAAGTCTTCGAATAAGACCCCAACACTAGAACCTCCCATATGTGTGGAAACCTACTCAAGGAGGGAGTCCCACTCAAGGTGGGACTCCCACCTTTCCTTGAGGTGGGGTGGCCGGCCACCTCTAGGTGGAGCCCACCGGACTCCTCCTTTAGGGTTTGGCTGGTCAAGCTTGTGGACTCCACCTTCCATAGTGCGTTTCTTCCGGACTTTTCTAGAACCTTCTAGAACCTGCCATAAATGCATCGGATCATTTCCAAACTTGGAATATGACTTCCTATATATGAATCTTATTCTCCGGACCATTCCGGAACTCCTCGTGATGTCCGGGATCTCATCCGGGACTCCGAACAAATATTCGAACTCCATTCCATATTCAAGTACTACCATTTCAACATCCAACTTTAAGTGTGTCACCCTATGGTTCGTGAACTATGCAGACATGGTTGAGTACTCACTCCGACCAATAACCAATAGCGGGATCTGGAGATCCATAATGGCTCCCACATATTCAACGATGACTTTAGTGATCGAATGAACCATTCACATACAATACCAATTCCCTTTGTCACGCGATATTTTACTTGTCCGAGGTTTGATCTTCTATCACTCTATACCTTGTTCAACCTCGTCTCCTGACAAGTACTCTTTACTCGTACCGTGGTATGTGGTCTCTTATGAACTCATTCATATGCTTGCAAGACATTAGACGACATTCCACCGAGAGGGCCCAGTATATCTATCCGTCATCGGGATGGACAAATCCCACTGTTGATCCATATGCCTCAACTCATACTTTCCGATACTTAATCCCACCTTTATAACCACCCATTTACGGTGGCGTTTGGTGTAATCAAAGTACCTTTCCGGTATAAGTGATTTACATGATCTCATGGTCATAAGGACTAGGTAACTATGTATCGCTTATAGCAAATAACTTAATGACGAGATCTTATGCTACGCTTAATTGGGTGTATCCATTACATCATTCATACAATGATATAACCTTGTTATTAATAACATCCAATGTTCATGATTATGAAACTAATCATCCATTAATCAACAAGCTAGTTTAAAAGGCATACTAGGGACTTCTTGTTGTCTACATATCACACATGTACTAATGTTTCGTTTAATACAATTATAGCATGATATATAAACATTTATCATAAACATAAAGATATAAATAATAACCAATTTATTATTGCCTCTAGGGCATATCTCCTTCAGTCTCCCACTTGCACTAGAGTCAATAATCTAGTTTACATTTGTAAAGATATAACACCTTGGCCTTCCGGTGTTTTATCATGTATTGCTCACGGAGAGGTTTTAGTCAACGGATCCACGCTCGAAACGTATGTATTTTGTAATTCATTTGCGTCTCAACGCATCACTCATTTCCAAATGAGTCGGCATTTAAATATGTTTGGTCTTCTGGTGGAACCTTAATTCCGCTGTCTGAAATATATCACTAATATTGTCACACACAATATAGCTTCAAAATTCTGACTCTGTCGGAACTACACCAAGTTCTCAAAGAACCTCTTGACTTTAACATCCTTTGTCATTTGTCAAAACAATGACATATTCTGCCTTCTTTTGTAGAATCCGTCACAATATTCAGAACTATTCTAAATCTAGCATAGACAACTTCTAGCTCATTGTGCTACCTTTTAAAACAACACTTAGTCTAATTTGAGATTGAAATTTTATTTTCATATGTGACAAAACAATATTGGTGTAACACCTTACAGCGATTTGTTTGTCATTTCTTCATACAAAAAAATATATATATATATATCCTTTAGTTCTTCTAAAGTACTCAAGGATATTCTTACTGTTGTCCAATGATCATCATATGAATCATTCTGGTATATGCTCATAACACTTTATAGCACATGATATCTGATTGTGTACATATTATGATCTAAAATCACTCATGTGTTTTTACTCATCGAGTGTCAGGACACTCAATTCTTGTTAATCCTTCACATGACAAGAACATTTTCTTAATATTTCTATATTGAACTACTTCAATATCCATTCTATGTACTTTGACTTAAACTTATTATGTGTTTCAATCTATCTTCATAGATCTTGACACTAAATATGTTTCAGTTCATATCCTTTCATTGAAATTAATTTCTCAATGAAACCTTTTAATCAAGTATATAATTACATCATTTATAACCAACTATATGTCTCCTACATAAATTATTATAAATGTGTCTTAGCGCTCCCACTTAATTTCTTGCAAATGCAAGCCTCTTCATCGTCTCTTGATGAAATCAAAACTCTTTGACTATTTCATCTGATGAAGATTCCAACTCCGCGATACTCACTTCATCCAATTGAAGTTTGTATACCTATCTAGTATTCCACGGACTAGCAAAACTCTTGGTTTTATCTAGTACTAGATGACCGGTTGCGCTATCGCGCAAATGGCACAATTAAATTAGAGTTTAACTCATAAGTTTTAGTTTATTATAGTATTAAAAAAACTCAATGGCAGCAAACATTTATCAAGCAAAGTAACAGAACATATGTCAATTTTATATACATACATTCAATCATTTCTCTTACTCAGTAAGTAAATAGTAGTGGCAGCAAAGGTATTCTGGTAAAGACTAATTTAAATATAATACTATATTTTTATTTATGTAAATAGGCTCGATATTTTTATTTGCAAAGGAAGATAACCCATTCCGCCCTGGCGCAAACACTAAAGCCATACATATTGAAATCGTAAGCCTTGTCTTAGAAATAGTAACATGTGACACATATATACACGACTGCAGCACCACAACAATATATTCACGAAATAAATGAAAGTATTTATAAGGAGTTTACATGTATCCGGAATCAGCACTATCAATAACCTGCAATGCCACAACAATATATTCCTATTAATAAACCATGATGATGCTCGCAATATCACCTCAAGCAGTGGATCACTCAAGCAGATCTGCTTCAGCTTCAAGCTCAAGCCCTTTATGGTGTTGTCTTAGTCCTCCCAGTGATAGAACATAGGTGGATGTAGTGAGTAACCAGAGATGATGAAAAGAAAAGGCACAAAATAAATAGGGTTCAAAACGTTAACCTAGGTGCCCAGAAAGCATCTTTGGTCTTCTCGGTTAAAGGCAGCTACCTCTCCAGGACCCCCAGGAACTGAAACAACGTAGACAGCGATGATCATGTCAGCCTCTGAAGAAATTTGTACATTTGTCCAAGCAATTTACGAGAAAGAGGATAACCTGGTCGGTGCAGTCTTGGGCGATGACACTATGGAAATTGGCATCCTCGAGCATCTGGGATCATGTGCAAACAGATGTTAGAATGGTTCACCTCTTTAGAAACAAATCTTTCCAGGTTTCATGCAAATTTTGCTGCAAACATAGAAGCAAACTTTCCGTAGGTTGAATCATGAAGGTCATAGCCTCTCTGCTGGATGTATGTAGCAAAATCCTCTGATGGCTCCCTAGCTTTCCTGCGGTAGTCACTGGTGCCCCAGGATACATCGTGCCGGTTTTAGATATTCGATATCCCATCAACCTAGGCACAACTAAAATATAGATCAGGTTGTATAGAACAAGTAATTCAGACAATGAAATGATTTCCTTCAAGAAAAGGCAAATAAACATTCTATAGCAGCAAAGCTTGATTTAACTCCTAAAAAGACTACAAATTACAGCTCTAAACGGAGACGAAAAGATTCCAAACAGAGAAGCACAGCGGTGCTCCGTTTTCCATCAACAAATAGAAGAAAAATATGACCTATCTGACCTGAACATCCAAAACCAGAAAAATTGAAATAAATTTTAAGTTGAAGATCACCGTGAACCCAAAGCTTTTCTAATACCGAGCCTGAAGAAAGTAACCAGTAGAATTCCTGACGTTACATTGAAAACTATGGCTCTCTTTCAGAATACTTGCTAGGATATTACTATTGCACAAACAACTTTTGAAGGCATATATTACCTGATGGGTCAAGGGGTGTTACACTGTTACCTTAGCTAACCGTACCAAATAAATGGATGCGCAGTAAACAAGAAAAATGCTAGAGACAATAGAAAAGTGATTCACCTCATATTTTTCATCACGCTATAGCCTTGTAGGTTTGTCTCAACTTCAAGATGAGTAACTCAATTGACCCTGAGAACCAAAACATTGGCAGCTGAATTTTTTGGGTGGTATTGCCAACTATTCTTTTTGGTTTTCCTGGTAGAAACAAGGATCAGTCAATAAATAGGCAAGACTGCTTTGGAGTGGAAATATGGTTTAGAAGGTAGTGACATGGTCATGTGACAGGTAAACAGTTGATTTATTGGCAACAGATGAAAAATACAACCAACTGGCCAAAATAAATATAATGTAAGCTTCTAGAAAGTACTGGGAACCACAATAGCACCAAGGCAACAGCAAGCTGGTAACCCCAAGCAACGAAAAAACCTAAGAAGTTTGTGCTTTCTATCAACCACCGTGGCAATTGTTTTTCCTGAGCACTAAATCACCATATGGGAGCCATCATCATAGCATTTTTAAATTTAACTGTGATATTATATGGAAATTGTTTTTCCTGAACACGAAATCACCATATGGTTCCTAATAATGCCCTGGTCGCTCTTTAAAATCTTTCCCCTTACAAACCAAAGTCCCAGCAAAAAGAAGCATAAAGAGACTATAACGATCATAAAAATAGGGCATATCATATCTTGCATCTACACTTTACCTGGAAAATAACCACTATCCGCTGAATATGGCTACTACTACCTGCTGCTACCTTAGGCTCAGCAGGTTCAACATTTTCACCCTAGCATTAGCACATTCAAGTGCAACCAAGTATTTTCACCCTAGGTTGGTCAGTCAACCATTCCTAGAATATGGTAAACTTGACCAAATGCATGTTTTTATATGGTCTAAATGAGAATTGAGCATATACTAACATCACTTTTTTAATTCTACTACACTGTAACATTAGAACACAAGAAGAATTGAGCAGATGGAACAATTAACAACGATTGCAGATACTAACCTGTTAGCGACAGATAACAAGAGCTAGAATAAGCGAAATAAACCGTGACAAAAATATGAGAGGGCCAGCTCAAACAGATTACTCCAAAGCATTGCCTCTTTAGGATACCCTGAAGCTCATCAGCAACTCCTCTTAATTTCTTCAAAATAGGCAGCTGCAGCCTGATGAAAGGCATACAAGATGTAGAGAGGAAAGAGGGATGTAGAGAGCAACATGCAACCAGAAGATAAGACCAACATAGTGGCCACTCAGGCCTGGACTGAAATTAAGGTCGCTCTTTGATGTGCCCCACAAATCTGCGCTTTGAATTTTAGGGTACTATTCGTACACAACAGAATTCCTAAGCTGTCTACAGAAGCGCGGGAAGGGAAAAAATATTCACAAGTCACAATGCAAACTTTCCTATGTATACAAAATTGTCAACTATATTCACAATAATTTGTGATCTTTCCTCTTCTTTTCTTGTGTGACCGGCCCCATATTATCTTATACCAAACATAACCTCCTTTTCTACTTACAGCTACTAATGAAGTTTTCATATTTTCCATATTTAGTGCTTTGTCCAGTGAGCAACCATAAGAAAAGTATGCTAGCACATTCCTAACCATATCCGGGCTTGAATTAAACAAGAACTACCGTATTCGGTTCCAATAACACCATCGGGTGTAAAGTGCAGCATCACAAAAAAGCAAGTATTGACAAAAGAACCTTCAGAAGATTGAAACACATGAGATCAATCCCCATGGAAGGTTACAAAATACAACGTGGAAGTCAGTGAACAACTGAAAACTATGCCAGGTAAGAGCTAATGGGTGAAGTGATTAGGCACATATACACAGCTCATGGTCCGTCAGATATGAGAAATATGAATATAGTGATATTTAGAGATATGTAACATTCAACAATACAAACTAAAGGATCTCATATGAAGAAAGAAAAATTCGGGTAGAATTTCTGTTAACAGATAGGAAAAGAAAAATATTAGTGTCGATGATAACCAACATGAATAGAGTGAAGAAAAATATAGAGATATCATATGTTTTTATTAGAACCTGAATTAACATGGTAAGTATACATGGCAAAGCGTACTCTCAAACATGTCAAATAGCAAAATCAAGTCAGAATTTAAACCATAAGTTTTAGCTTATTTTAGTATTAAGAATTAGCCAGAATTTAACCGCTTTAGTATCTTGTAGACACTCCATTCCACCGAGGTGTTATAATTTAGTATGATTTCACACTATTTTTTCAGCTTTTATGATTTTGTATAAGCTCCCCCATCAAGTTATGGTTATTGTACCAAAAGAAGTAGCATCATAAAAGAAACATAAAAAAGACAATTACAAATTCCAAGAGGAATGTTTCTACTTATTGTGAGTAGCAAGGCAGAGAGAGTTTGGTTCGAGATTTTTAGCCCCTTAACTGATACCACCGGAACCAGAAATTATTAGAAATATTTTCTCCGCGTAAATAATACTCTCGGCTGATACCGCCCACCTCCATCACGATTCGATTATGTTAATGACCCAGTCTCTTCCTATCAACCTATCTTCCTACCCCTCCGCCTTGATCTGCTACACCTTCCTCCATTCCCTCCGCCCATCTAATCCGCTAACCAAGTGCTCGGTCACAGCCAAAATAAGGAGCAACCGGAAAATAGTAACTTTCGTGGCGATAGAAAACTCCAGATTCTACCAAAATAAGTTTGGCACAAATCTAGGAGAATGCCCGAGGCAAAATAACATGGTATTCTTCAAGCTCAAAAGGCCAACATTTCTTTTACATAACAAAGGTTTGAGACATTGCACACCACATTACAGTTTCAGGATGCTACCTAAAGAAAGAAACAGGAAACACAAACGATAGTCTGAAGGATTAATTTCAAGCTTAATATACATCCTTGCTATAGACACAAATAATCAATATCATCTTACACTACAACTCAGAATGATCAGGTAAAATAGAAGGAAGTAAAATCTGACACAAAAATGGGCAAAGAACATGAGAAATGACCTGAAGGCTACCTCGTCATTGTTGCTGGTCGTTTGCCTGCATGCCGTCGATGCCATCCGGCGCCACCAGCGGCAGAAAGGAAGACCATGGCCTTGACACTCGCCTCCACCATCGAAGCACATCAACATACTATCAGAGACCACTCAATCACCTCGCAATCACCTCTGACTCAATGCTGCAGTAACCCACCATAAAGGTCTAATGCCTTCCCTTTAGAGCCTCCTAAAGAAGCTAGTCATTCAACCCAAATCTGCAGTCATGCCACCCCTTACTGGTAATTGCCCATAAAGTAACTGCGTGGGAGTTCTGTGGTCAGCCTGGATCCCAACTGTTTGGACGGGCGAAAACACATAAAAAGCTTGCGAAATTCTATCATATAGACCTGCATCTTTAACGACTTGAATAAATATACCACGATGAGAGTCACAATAAATATACCTCAATTCGAAAACATTTGATCATTTGTACTCAATAAACCACGACGAGTCACAGGGAAGCGATAAATAGACCCATGAACATAAAGGGGTAGGATGAATACCTATAGAAGCACACCACGAACACGAACGCTTGCCGCCGGTGCTGAGACTGACATCGACGCAACCTCTTTTGGGACAAACACCATTGGGTTCCTGCACGAGGCCGAGGCACCGAGGGAGGCAGCGGCAACCCCTGCACGAGGCTGAGGCACAAGGCTAAGGCAGCGAGGGGGAGGCAGCATCAACCTCGTTTAGGAAAAAAACAATTGGGTTTCCTGCAAGCAACTCATCAAGCACTCCATGAGCAGAAAATACTCTTTGACAGAGAATCAAGCACTATACGAGCTGCAAATGGAGTACAACAGAAAAGTGAGGAAAAAGAGTGGTAGGGAGAGGATAGATGGTAAAATAGAGCATAATATGTCAATGAAGAAACAGTATCCTTGCCAAAAAAGATACACAAACAATAATACTTACGGAGGAAGCAAGCAAACCATGACCCTATATCCAAATAGAAGAATTTCAAGCACACTTGAAACAATAGCGAGACAAAGCTTAGCCTAGGATAACTTTCATATCACAACTTTTTCTCAAAGGAAGACAGGACTGAGGCAAAAAAAAACAATATGAGCGTATTGTAAACGATTCATGAGCGAGACAATTTCCTGTCAAATGTGTTGTCCTAGCTTGGTCATGCTTGGGCATTGACTTCTTTCAGATGGAGTACCTACCTCATAGGAGCTCATAGCTGTCTTATTATCCTCTGTCATGTCGGCCCTTCGTCCCCACGACAATGACACCTACTCCAGACCATATTAAAATTTAAGTTTGTATGAAATTCTAGCAGATTAAGTACTCGTTAACCAAATCATCAAGCCCACCACATAATAACTTTTCTGAAGAAATGCAGAATAAAAAAGAGTCTGGGACGTACCAGGCTTGCCATTTGCACAGAAATATCTTTCTACCAAAATAATTACCCTGCATAAAATATTTATGAAGAAATAAGATAAAAGAAATGAGTAATTGCCTTGCCTATCTACGAGTACACCATATCCACAAGAAAAGCCTTTTATGCGCTTCGTCTGACCCTGGCATTAATATGTGCAGATCAAAGCCTCCAACAATGAAATGATTACTGGTTTAACTGAGAGGCAATTGTTTGTTCTTTTGAAATATCTGAAAGGCGTTACTGCAGGTAAGAAACGAATTACTTATCAGTTATCACAAAGCTAAATTTCAGATCGTCTACCTGGACACAGGCGATCGCATCGGTGAACCAAGAGAGAAACTTTGCACTATACAGTCCCTCCATTGCTGGATCAACCATCTGGCCGCAACTCCACTTGCACCTGAAGATCAGTTGTGGTCAAGGAGAGGGCAAAGCATGTAAAATGAGGAAGACATAGGAACACCCGATTTAGAACAGTGCAATTAACCGATGCTTGAATGATCAAAATTAGAGTAAAGAAGGAAACAAGGAAATGCAGAAGCTTACAAGCAACTTTCAGACTGATATTGTACCCACTTCCTCCTTGGTAATTCACATCCATCTTCATGCTTCAGAACCACACAGTCTCGCCTCTCGTCTCAACCACATCCGAGCACCGTCGTACCTAAAACACACAAAATTTGCAGCTCTGAAATAATCCAGAAGAATGGCATGGCATCAAACTAAAAATTCAAAATTACTAACAAAAACATCACCGGCATATGCTAGAAAATCTTATAGCGTGCCAGGATGATAAAATGTGAATTTGGCGGAAATATATAGCAAGAGACGACGTTCGAATAGTCACTGTGCAGCCATCGTAGTCCTCCACCAACTGCGGCCATCTGGCAGCCATAATTATCCAGCAGTGGCGTACTTCTTTCTTAAAAAACACTATATTCCACGTATTTGCCATGTGACTTGCACGCCAGCCTATGGACTGACTCCTTTTACTTGAAGAAAAATTAAAACCAAATAAACTTATCTCACATTGGCTAATCATAAGAATACATAAAGATTTTGTGGAGGTACCTTATGGATATGAAGGCCATGGATGATGGAGCTGCCGAACTTTTTGTATAGCTCCAGCATCGTCTCGACCTCATTCATTGAGACTTGATTCATCTGGAAAAGGTGACAACTGAATCATACAAACGTGTAAGGTCATTGGGAAAAAAGAGATCCTCACCGTGTCTCTTTGAAGAGGTTGCAGAAGTAGATGCAGGTGCAGTTGCTGGGCCATGACCATCCATCCATCCCTCGTTGTTAGAATAATCTGCAGGCCACACTCCAAATATTAGCAGAAAAACAGAAATTAAATCAGAGTAAGAACTGAGGAAAGAAACTCCAGCGAGTCTAACCTGGAGTTGAATCAGGCTGTGCCAAGACCATCCCTTGCCCTCCTGCCCACTATTCATCCACTGAAGATGACGAGAGCAGGGAGGGGAGATGGCCTCGCCTCCGGTCGTCGCTGCCACGGATCCGCCTCGCGCCGGCCCGTCTCCGGCCGCGCCCGTCGCCTCCGATCCTCGCCGCCGCGGATCCGCCCCGCGCTGGCCCATCTCCAGCCGCGCCAGTTGCCACCGCATCTCCGGCCGCGCCGGCCCATCTCCGGCCTCGCTCGGCGCATCTGGTCGCCGCCGCCTGCCCAGCTTGTTGCCGCTCCGTTCCATTCCGACGGAGGTCGCCGATTGGGATGAAGAGAGGAGGCGGCTGATCGGGGGAGGAGAGGAGGTGGGGATTGGGAAGGAGGAGAGCGAGGCGACGGAATGGATGTCTAGGTTTTCACCACGCGTGGAGAAGGAAGGTGACGCAGACCGGCGCCTGTGCCTGCCTCCGACCGCTGGACCCCGCACGTATTTGGCCCTACATGTCATGAACTCTCTTGGAAGCTGAACGAGTGGAAAAAGAACGACCAGATCTAACGGCTGGAGTGAAAAGTGGGAGGAGAGTTTTACTGTGGCGAGGTGAACGAGCGACTACGATTCGTTTGCCCCTTTCAGATGGCTTGGTTGGCTGGGTAGTCTTTCAACATTTATAGGAGAAATACACCTTTAATACACACATCTGTTAAGTAGTGTATTTTGCCATCCTACTGACATATCTCATAAAAGAAATATGTAGTGATTACTAGAATAATCCACATAGACTATAAGCATTACTACGGAAGATCTAATCTTATCGTAGTCAACTCTTTGAACTTTGTCGTAAACAACTTTTCGACAAGTTGAGCTTCTTCAAGGATATTTCATCCAAGTCTATAGATCTATTTACTTTCAAAAAGTATTCATCTATTATGGATTTCATGGCGCATGGCCATTTTAACGGAGTCAGGACCTATCATAACTTCTTTGTTTGTAGTTGGTTTATCATTGTTCAAAATCAATCATTTGTCCACAAATCATTTATTTGATCACAAAGTAAACCATACCTACAAGGTTCAATATGTACTGATCTCCATGGCTAAAACACTTTGTAGTCATGGGAGCCATGATCGTTGTGGCCGCTTCCGAAACCAATTCCGATGTTGCGCTACTCGATCATTATGCTCAGGTTCATAAACCTTATCAAATTATATTGTCCTTCCACTCAAATACTTCACTAGAAACAATTTCTTGAAATAAGAAACATTGACAAACACTTTTGTCTTTGTCTTGTGGGAAGAATTCCCAATTAAATCTCTGGGATAACCAACAAAGACATTCATCCGATTTTGGTTGTAAACTCTTAGACCAAAATTTAAAGAAAAGACTATTAGGTTTATTCCCATGTCATAACTTGTATGATGTCATTTCATCGGATCATGATGATACTCTATTCAGTGTAAAAGCGGTAGTCACTAAAGCATAATCCACAAAAATATAATGGCATCAATATTTTATCTCATCATTGATCCAACAAGGTTTGGATACATATCTCGAATAATATATCATCATTATGATACTCCAAGAAATGTGAGTTGTAGAACAATTTCATAACTCTCTTAGATGTTCGCTAAAACTCGTAATTCAAATATTTCTACCATGATCCAATCATAGATATTTGACTTTTCTATTACGATGATTTCCACTTCATGCTGAAATTTATTTGAATCCATTCAAATGTTTCAAACTTCTTCCTTATTGAATATATCCACATATATATACTCAATTCATTGTTGAAAGTTTTCATGAAGTAGAAGAATCTCCCGCACACAACTATGTCCAGTGAACCACATACATCATCATGTATTTTTCCACTAATTTAGTTGCCCGTTCAACTCTTGGCCTATGAACGGTATTTTAGTCATTCTCTTTAGAAAAGATTTGCAAGCGCCAAACGATTCAAAAATCAAATGACTCCAAAAATCCATTTGCATGGAGTTCCTTCATGCGTTCCTTTCTAACATGACCTAAATGGCGGTTCCACAAACAAGTGGAATTCAAATCATTTGCCTTATGGCATTTTAGCGTCGTGTTATGTATGTGTGTTTCACCATTAAGATTTATAATAACTTATCCATCGTACATGGAGTAATATCATAATTTGAACAACTCATTGTTTTCATTTGACCAGAGCAAAATAACAATTATTAAGTTCTTTATTATAAATTCTAAGGGCTAGATAGAATGCCAACGACGAACATAATAACACTTTATTTTTGTTCCGACGTGCATTCTTATCATATTCCTTGTCAGTCACTTAGGCCATTGTATTCTTGTATTGCGTTGTTTTGTATGACACTTCATACCAACCAATATAGTACTAATACCCAAGAATTTCATAGTGTGACCTAACTAGGAATACAACCATAACATGTATATCATTTATATACACCGAGCTAGACTTTCTAGTCTTTTCTTTCTTTCGCCAAAATATCTTTTAGTTTCTCTTTTAGCTTTCCTCATTATTCGAAAAACACTTCAACATCATTAACTTCTAGGTTTGTTGGTCTAATACCAATAACCTTGAGGTTCTTATTTTGAAGTTGATCATCATATGACAAGTGTTCTAGATTTCACTATTAGTAACTTTGTAATATGATGAACAATTTCACTCATAATTTTATCCATCATATCATGACGACTTTCCGAGACCATGTCTGTACATGCTAGGCTCGTAAAGTTTTAAATATTTGCATGTGCAAATCTAGCACACCCGTTGTATGCACGTAGAATCTATCACACCCGATCATCACGTGATGCTTCACGAGTCTTAGCAACGGTGCATATTAAGGATGGTCACTTTATGGATATGCGAATATTGTTAGTGCCCCAATAGTTGGAGGATTGTGACGCCTGGCGTCTTCAACCTTCATACATTCCCATAAAACTTATGAGTTTATGTAGTTTCACCAAATTTATATTCTATCATCTTGCAATAAGGTTTTAGATATCACATATATCTCATACCTTGATTATTTCTGAAAACTAAATTTTCAGCTCCTTACTTTTCAAACAGATTTGAACGGAGACAAGATAACTTTAGGTACTAATTGAAAACATAGCTCTTTGAATCAACAATTTGAGGTTTACTAAAAGTTTGCAATAGGACTTAATCAATTCTTGATTCTTTAACAATACGGTACCAATCCGTAAAGTTTCTTGTCAGATTTTAACAGTATTTCTATCTCAATTACAAGACTAGCGCATAGTAGTAAACGGATTCCAATACCACAAAATAATTCAAAATACTACTCAGACTATGTTTATGATAATTAGTTCATGTTTTAATCTAATTACTAATGAACTCCCACTTAATACAACATCCCTCATAGTTGTTAAGTGGTACACGATCCATATCCACTACACCAAAACCGATCATCACGTGAGATGATGTAGCTTCAATGGTGAACATCAACATGTTGATCATATCATCCATATGACTCGTGTTCAACCTTTCGGTTTCCGTTGTCCCGAGGCCATGTCTCTACATGCTAGGCTCGTCAAGCAAACCCAAGTATTCCGCGTGTGCAACATGGCTTACACCCGTTGTATATGAACGTTGAATCTATCACATCCGATCATCACGAGATGCTTCGAAACGATGAACTTTGGCAACGGTGCATACGAGGGAGAACACTTTATTATCTTGATATTAATGTGAGGGATCATCTTATAATGCTACCGTCGCGATCTAAGCAAAATAAGATGCATAAAGGATTAACATCACATGCAATTCATATGTGATATGATATGGCCCTTTAGTCTTTGCGCCTTCGATCTTCATCTCCAAAGCACGCACATGATCTCCATCATCAACGGGCATGATATCCATCATCGTCGGAGCGTCAAGGTTCATGGCGCCGTCTTCATGGTTGTTCACCTCATGTAGCAACTATTACAACTACTTTGAAATACTACTCAACATGAAATTTAAAGACAACCATAAGGCTCCTGCCGGTTGCCACAATACAATAATGATCATCTCATACATATTCATCATCACATCATGGCCATATCACATCACCAAACCCTGCAAAAACAAGTTAGACGTCTCTAATTTGGTTTGCATATTTTACGTGGTTTAGGGTTTTCGAGTAAGATCTAATCTACCTACGAACATGAACCACAACGGTGATACTAGTGTTGTCAATAGAAGAGTAAATTGAATCTTCACTATAGTAGGAGAGACAGACACCCGCAAAGCCTCTTATGCAATACAAGTTGCATGTCGAACGAGGAGCAAGTCTCATGAACGCGGTCATGTAAAGTTAGCCCGAGCCGCTTCATCCCACTATGCCACAAAGATGCAAAGTACTCAAACTAAAGACAACAAGAGCATCAACGCCCACAAAACCATTGTGTTCTACTCGTGCAACCATCTATGCATAGACACGGCTCTGATACCACTGTATGATAACGTTGCATAGAAAACAAAAAAAAATTCCTATCGCGAACACGCAATCCAAGCCAAGATGCAATCTAGAAGACGGTAGCAACGAGGGATGATCAAGACTAACCCTTGAAGAGATTCCAAAGCCTATAAGAGTAGGCTCTTATTGCTGCGGTAGACGATCACTTGCCGCTTGCAAAAGCGCGTAGAAGATCTTGATCACAATCGCTTCCGGCGCCACGAACGGCAGCACCTCCGTACTCGGCCACACGTTCGGTTGTTGATGAAGACGACGTCCACCTCCCGTTCCAGCGGGCAGCGGAAGTAGTAGCTCCTCTTGAATCCGACAGCACGACGGCGTGGTGTTGGTGGTGGTGGAGAATTCGGAGCTTCGCTTAAGCGTGCGGGATGTGGTGGAGGAGAGAGACCGCTAGGGTTTGGGAGAGAGGGGGTTGGGCGCCGGCCTCTAAGGGGCCAAGGCTGAGCCAAAGAGTGGCTGCCCCCTCCCTCTCCTCCTCATTATATAGGTGGAAGCCCCAAGAGTTCTAGTCCAAGTCTTCGAATAAGACCCCAACACTAGAACCTCCCATATGTGAGGAAACCTACTCAAGGAGGGAGTCCCACTCAAGGTGGGACTCCCACCTTCCTTGAGGTGGGGTGGCCGGCCTCTAGGTGGAGCCCACCGGACTCCTCCTTTAGGGTTTGGCTGGTCAAGCTTGTGGAGTCCTTTCGGGACTCCACCTTCCATAGTGTTTCTTCCGGACTTTTCTAGAACCTTCTAGAACCTCCATAAATGCACGGATCATTTCCAAACTTGGAATATGACTTCCTATATATGAATCTTATTCTCCGGACCATTCCGAACTCCTCGTGATGTCCGGATCTCATCCGGGACTCCGAACAAATATTCGAACTCCATTCCATATTCAAGTACTACCATTTCAACATCCAACTTTAAGTGTGTCACCCTACGGTTCGTGAACTATGCGGACATGGTTGAGTACTCACTCCGACCAATAACCAATAGCGGGATCTGGAGATCCATAATGGCTCCCACATATTCAACGATGACTTTAGTGATCGAATGAACCATTCACATACAATACCAATTCCCTTTGTCACGCGATATTTTACTTGTCCGAGGTTTGATCTTCGGTATCACTCTATACCTTGTTCAACCTCGTCTCCCGACAAGTACTCTTTACTCGCCGTGGTATGTGGTCTCTTATGAACTCATTCATATGCTTGCAAGACATTAGACGACATTCCACCGAGAGGGCCCAGAGTATATCTATCCGTCATCGGGATGGACAAATCCCACCGTTGATCCATATGCCTCAACTCATACTTTCCGGATACTTAATCCCACCTTTATAACCACCCATTTACGCATGGCGTTTGGTGTAATCAAAGTACCTTTCGGTATAAGTGATTTACATGATCTCATGGTCATAAGG
This sequence comes from Lolium multiflorum, assembly GCA_030979885.1. NCBI lineage: Eukaryota > Viridiplantae > Streptophyta > Magnoliopsida > Poales > Poaceae > Lolium > Lolium multiflorum. Next base: position 54,246 of record JAUUTY010000286.1, read on the forward strand.
ACTAGGTAACTATGTATCGAAAGCTTATAGCAAATAACGAGATCTTATGCTACGCTTAATTGGGTGTATCCATTACATCATTCATACAATGATATAACCTTGTTATTAATAACATCCAATGTTCATGATTATGAAACTAATCATCCATTAATCAACAAGCTAGTTTAAGAGGCATACTAGGGACTTCTTGTTGTCTACATATCACACATGTACTAATGTTTCGGTTAATACAATTATAGCATGAGATATAAACATTTATCATAAACATAAAGATATAAATAATAACCAATTTATTATTGCCTCTAGGGCATATCTCCTTCATATTATTCCCTTTATATTCGACGAGAAGCCAGACGGGACCTTGATGCTACTCAGGACTTCAAAAAAGATCTCCTTCTCCTCTTTGGTAAGAGCATAGCTGGCAGGACCTTGATACTTCTCTGGATTCAGTTGTTTCCTTCGTGGATACTTTGGTCCTGCCGTGCATCCGGTGTATCTTTGTCTTCCCATACACGCCCAAGAAGTTTAGCAGGTTCACGCAAAGATTTTTCGTCACGTGCATCACGTCGATTGCAGAGTGAACCTCTAAGAATTTCCAGTAGGGTAGCTCCCAAAATATCGACTTCTTCTTCCACATGGGTACGTGTCCGTCAACATCATGCGGAACAGATTGTCCGCCGGACCCTTTCCAAAGATCACTTTTAAATCCTTGACCATATCATATATAACTTCCCCATTCGGGCGGGTAGGCTTCGGGTTATCTGCCTCACCTCCGAAATGCTTTCCTCTCTTTCTTACGTGATGTTGTTTTGGAAGAAATCGACGATGCCCAGGTACACATTCTTGTTTCCCAAATAATTACTATCAGTCTCACCTAAACAGGGTGTGCATGCATTGTATCCCTTGTTTGACTGCCCTGAAATGTTACCAATAGCAGCCAATCATTGATGGTTACAAATAACAACGCTCGTAGGTTAAATTCCTTTTGTTCGTGCTCATCCCACACAGTACACCTTCGTCACGCCACAACTCTAAAAGTTCTTCAACCAATGGCCTCGGGTACACATCAATGTCGTTGCCGGGTTGCTTCGGCCTGGATGAGCACCGGCATCATAATGAACTTCCGCTTCATGCACAACCAAGGAGGAAGGTTATAGATACATAGAGTCACTGGCCAGGTGCTATGACTGGAGCTCTGCTCCCCGAAAGGATTAAAGCCATCTGTACTTAGACCAAATCTTAAGTTCCTTGCGTCATATGAAAATGACTTGAACTCTCTGTCGATTTTTCTCCACTGACCCGTCACGGGGTGTCTCAAGATCACATCTTTCTTACGGTCCTCTTTGTGCCATCGCAACAACTTGGCATGCTCTTTGTTCCGAACAAAGTTTCAACCGTGTATTAGAGCATACCACATCACCTTCGCAGAAACCCTCTTCCTGGACTCACCCTCAACATCGCCAGGGTCATCTCGCCCGATCTTATACCTCAATGCACTACATACCGGGCATGCATTCAAATTCTCGTACTCCGCGGTAGAGGATGCAATATTGATGCATGCATGTATCTTCTCGCACCTCTAATCCTAGAGGGCACAACCTTCTTTGCTTCGTACGTGCTAGAGGGCAACACGTTCTCCCGGAAGCATCTTCTTTATTATTTTCAGCAACTTTTCAAATCCCTTGTAAGAAGTACCATTCTCGCCTTCCACCCAGAACCACGTGGTACCCAAACTTTTCTGACCATTTTCGCAATTTGGGTACAACAGTTTGTTGTGATCCTCTAACATTTTCTCCAACTTCAACCTCTCCTTTCATTTCCGCAGTTCATCTTCGCATCAAGAATGGCCCGACCCAAATCGTCATCCGGGTCATCAAAAATCGGCTCATCGAAAATGAGCTCTTCTTCAGCTTCGTCTTCCCCATTCTACTACCACCGTCTTCAGTGAATAAGGGATAGTTGTCACTATCCTCTTCTTCTTCGTTGTCTTCCAATATAACCCCTATTTCTCCGTGCTTGGTCCAACAATTATAGCTGGGCATGAAACCATTCTCCAGCAGGTGGACGTGAAGGGTCTTCGAGGTAGAGTAATCCTTCATATTCTTACAGGAACTACATGGACAATACATGAAATCATTCGACCGCCTGTTTGCCTCAGCCACGTTGAGAAAATAATGCATGCCAGTAATGAACTCGGGATGGCACCGATCACCGTACATCCATTGTCGACTCATCTGCATTTTATATGTATATCAAAAATCATTAAATACACAACATCATGGATATATGAGTGACCAACTTAATTAATATTCAAGTTCATCACATAAAACTAATTGTTTTTTATAAAAAGAAGAGGGGCTCACCGAGGTGGTACCGTGCCGGCTAGGGGACGACGCTGGCGATCGACAGCGGTAAGGACGGGGATGATACTAATTAAAACCTACAAAACATACCATAATTTCAGCTCAAATTGCATATAAAAAATAAAATCACTAACTTAGGCATTTCATCGAACACCTTGCTTGCACTACAAAAATAGTACGAGTTAAAACTACCAAAGAACTGAGCTAAATTAGGAACGCCGGAAGGAAGGATGATATTGCTAACCCTTGGATAGATGTATGCCGTTAATCTTGTTAAAATGGTGGAGAAAAATAAAGATTATTGAAGTGTGAGAGGTGCAAAATATTTGGAAATGTGAGAGGAGAAGTGAGAATGAGATATGCAGGGAGCTCGGGCTGCCGCGCGCTCAAATAGGGCACAGACCCTTTAGTACCGGTTCCTTACACGAACCGGTACTAAAGGTGCAACCCTGGCCCCACCACCGCCTGGAAATCGGGCCCAAACCCACGAACCGGTATTAAAGGTCCATAACGAATCGGTATTGATGTCCCACGCACGGAACCGGTATTAATGCCCCCTTTAGTACCGGTTCGTAAGGGAACCGGTACTAAAGGCTTAGATGGATGAGAGATTTTCTACTAGTGTCCGTATGCAATGGTGATCCTCTAGTAAAGCTACTAGTAATTTAGTGTCACTGACATGGAGTCTACTCCACTACATATGGAGCCCACGTGTCAGCGACTCCACGTCAAGGAACCGCAAGGCAGACGAGTCGTGTCCATTCATCTAGATCACAAAGAAAGGAAGTATTTTTAGGACAGGGTGTTTCTGCACCCGGGTGCATATGCACCCTTTATTTGAAATACATATTAAATATATTTACAAATGTTAAAAAAATATAAATAAAAATGCCGCATGTATACCTTGACATGTTACATGCTCACAAAGTTGTCTCAGCAAAAATCAAGATGTTTTGTACCCTGTGCAAAAAAGACAAATTTTTGGTGCTAAAATAGTCTATTTCTCGAGGCATTATTTGTCTTTTTTACACAGGGTATAAAAATTGTCGGTTTTATGTGAAACTTTACGTGCACACATAGAACATGTCCCTCTACATGCTAAATTTTTTTCCTAAATTTTTTATATTTTTGAAATATGTTTTATACATACCGGATGCATATGCACCTGGGATCAGTTTTGGTTTTCTGGTACTTTACATTAGTTTCAAACTCAGATTAATTGTCGTTAAGATACATTTTTTCCTAATCCGAGCTGACTGATTGAGACCGCACCAGCATCGTGCAGAATACTACACTGAATTTTCTCTCCTGCAAGCAGTGGCAGAGCTGTAACAAAAATTCTGGACGGACCAGGCTGCAGAAAAGCGCTTATTTTTTCCATAAACGTTGGCCTTTTTGAGCCAGTCCAACAATAATAACGAAGGATGGACCAAATACTGGGCGGGCCACGGCCCGGGACGGCTCCAACGTAGCTCCGCTCCTGCGTGCAAGTGTTTGGTATATTCCTGGCACCTTCCATTTCTACGAAAACTGATCAACTGAGTAGATGAGGGATGAGATGGTGGTAGAAAAAGAATGATCCACTTGTTTCTAGCCATAGACAGGTATCTCGTGCTGGGTGCTCGGTGTTTAGAGAGGAAAGAGACGGTAGAGAAAGCGAGATTTTATGGTAGTAGAGAAGATATAGAACGTGTAACTGACGGTGGTAGCTACGACATTTATCTAAAATTGTTTACGTATATGGTGAAACATGGCTACTCAGTACTCACCCACCATAGAGGGTAAAATATATGGACTGAGATCCGGCTTAAGGCAAGGCACAATGCGCCTTGAGGCATAGCATCCACCGTATATTTGCATCCAACGGACAACAGCTGTTGCAAGCCAAGCAACAGCAGTTAACGCCAATTTAGTCCTTCGTTCTCACCCGCGCGCAGGGGAAACATAGTACGCGTTCGTTCCCTGAGCTCCGACGGTTCCGACGCCGCCGCTGCGGGAAGGGGAGGAGAGCTGTGCCAGCTGCACCTCCACACGGGCTTCGTCGGCGTGCACATGCAACACGGCCGCGACTCCCTCCACCCACCTCTAGCCGTTACTCCGATAGGTCGCTCCGCCTCCATCGATGGCCCTTGTCGTGCCCGCTTCTGCTCGCTCCGACGGCTTCGTCCTCAGTAGAGACATCATCCTTAGCGGCTTGTAGCCATGAGCAAGCAACGATTGGCATCAAATTTTATTCAGCGAAGAAGCACACGATTCAGTTCGTCCCAGTTCAGCAGCCAAAAAGCACTCTAGTCAGAAGTAAAACTGCAGTTTGGTTCAGAAAAAATAGCAGCAGATTTACAAATCAACAATAATACAACAACAGATTGAACAAGCAGAACCTGAGCCGTATTACAATGACAGATTGTACAAGCTCAACACTTATTTGGATTCGAACAATTGAAATTTCGAATCATTTAGCATCGAAATATATGTTTTTACATAGTCATTTAAGTACATAGATTTGACCATTTTACATAGTCATTGAGAGCAGCCGGAGTGGACGGTGCCGTCCAAGCGGGGCAGAGGGGCGCTTGTCGGAGTGGGGGGCGATGGGGCAGCGGATGGCGTCGTTGGAGCAGGGCGGATGGACAGCGGACGGCGCCGTCGAAGCGGGGCAGAGGGACTTGTCGCAGTGGCTGAGGGGCTGTCGACGGAGCTCGCGCCCCTCCCTTTCCCGGAGCGGCAGCGGCGAGAGAGCGGCGGACTTGCGCGGAAGCCTGCCAAATTTCCCTTTGCCCACACACTGAATTGGCGTTGACTGCTATTGCTTGCCTTGGAACAGCTGCTGTCCATCATCTCCCCTACTTTAAAAGGGCGAGAGCGTCCCATCCAACAAATTTGAGCCTTTCAAACCATATATCCAACGCCTGAATTCCCTCACATCTCCCCTACTTTAAAAGGGTCCCATCCAACAAATCTGAGCCTTTCAAACCATATATCCAACGCCTGAAATCCCTCACATCTTTGAACGGAGCGGACCAGCGAACCAAAACCGTCTCCACTGGTCCACGAAATAATAAGATCGTGCTGATCAAAACCGTTCGAAACGCCCCGCACCAGGACTTCTCGCCATCCTCTCGTCCTTGCCAGCAGGACTTCTCGCCGTCCTCTCGCCCTCGCCAGCAGGACTTCTCGCCGCCATTGTCGCCCAACAGCAGTTCTCAACGTCCAGCACGCCTTCCTCTCGCCGTGGTCGCCCGGCAGCACTATCGCCGTCCTCTCGCCGCCGTCGCCCTGCTGCACTATCGCCGTCCACGACACAGTCCTCTCGCCGTCGTCACACTGCTGCCCAATCTCCTTCCTCTCGCCGCCATCGCCCTGCTGCACTATCGCCGTCCACGACACAGTCCTCTCGCTATCGTCACACTGCTGCCCAATCGACTTCCTCTCACCGCCGTCGCCCTGTTGCACTATCGCCGTCCACGACACACCGTCGTCACACTGCTGCCCAAACGAACTCCACATCTTTCTTCAGGTTTCTTCAGATAATCGGCCCTGCAAAGAGAAGAAGCATCAGGTATCATATGCAAGAATCATTCAGGTCCATTTGAATGTCCAACAAACATTTATCATGGTAGCCCCTGGTTGCTTCATATCTCCTACAAATTTGAAGTTTTTATACATTTGTTTCATGCTCATGCTATAAAGATGTGGATATTTACAACAAGTAGGGATGATCACAAAGTGCAAGAACCTCAATTCATACCTGAATTCATGACAACTCTAAACTTTCATGGAAAAATAGCAATACACGTACATTAGATTATCACAATCCAGCAAAATCCTGACATTCAGCATACCAGAAGTAACCATTCAATAATTTGCAAATGAATCTAGAGGGCATTGATAGCATCAAAGATGTGAACAAACATATGTGTACCATATCTTATCCAGGATATAGAAGATTTCAATATAGTTTTTGCATCAAAGTAAATCTCATCTTTATTTTTTGCATCATATTCTCGATTCCTCTACCTTTTCACTTCTAGCCTAAGCTTTCATCATCACAAAGGGAGTCAACTGGTAATCCAGTGTTAATAATTACTCTTACCATTAGTGGGATGGGTTAATAATCTTAATCTATCAAGTATATGTATAACATAATATAATCTGAAATCCTTTATATTGTGAAAGAATGTCTTTGTCATCCCTCTAGATGATGGGAAATAAAATTTTCAGATCTGAATAATGTGAACTCAGTGAGTACATTACCACTAAATACTACTTATCAATGTGTTAGGTTTGATTACCTGATTGTCACCCATGTACTCACGCTGGGTTCTACAACAATTTGATAGAACATCTGCAGGAAAGTCACCCAAATTACAGTCAAAACCACCTTTTAATTTCTGCAGTTCCGTGGATTTCCTGCAGTCGCGCAATGTGATTGAATTGAAGAAAGTTCTCATGGTGTCACCGCTGAATTGACTGAATTATATGCATATATTTGCCAAAAAAATCGAGAAAGTTGTCACCGTTGAATTGATCTTTGGTGAGCATCAAATTTTCAGGTGAGGGAAATTACCTTTTTAATTTGTGCATCCTTCTCTCTCAAAGCTTCAACATGACTTGTGCAGGAGGCTGACTCCGGCTCTTTCAGTTCATTTTCTAATCTTGCAAGCTCTCTCTGTACATGTTTCAGTACTGCCTTGTCAGTCAAGACTACATTGTCCTTTGCATTTGTAACTACCTCCTTTGCGCAAGTAGCAAAAAGGAGTGTATTCCTGGATTGCTAAATATGAGTGTGCAGTTTAGGTTATATTCCTGGAAGAAATGATCACTATCATACAATTTGAAATAAATTATTTTATTATAGATTGTAATATCACTGATCACTTATTCTGCACCACCTACACATTAGCTTTATTTAGTGAACTTGTCGATGTGTCTACAGAAGGAATAAAACATGCGTGCATGCTTTGGGGCAAAAAGGAAACATCATACTGAAAAGTTCACGGTATTTTCATACTGAAACGGTTATGAAGAATAACAATGTGGCACATCAGTCAATTAAGAATATTAAAGAGATGGCCTGCTAAAACATGTGGTACAAGTGATAACACATTTTGAGATATACATAAATTGTGGCAACAGTTTACCTTGCAGACGTTCTCTCAACACCCAATATAATTCCAAGATTAGATCCAACAAGATCCCAGAAACACTGGCTCTCCTTTTCACGAAACACTGGCTCTCCTTTTCACGAATTTCCTGAACCAGAACAGAACCTTTAAGTGCAATGATAGTCATATCAGATGTTGGATCCTTCAGTGGCATTACAGGCTTTCCTTGCTTTGTGAATACAACTCGCCCATCCAGAAACTGAGTTTTGGTATCTGCCAAAAATAAGACCATCGGCTTATTAAATTTCAACCGTGTCAAATTATTATGAACAAGTTTTATACATTGTAGAAAATAAAACATTAATGAAATGATAAGGCAAGGTCAACTAAACTAAAAATATTGCAAGTGCGAATACATCCGGGTGCACAAAAGATCAAAGTTAACTGGGCACTCCAGTATTTTTATAGATCAGCCCATTTTGTGACAATGGCATGTGCCTCACAAAATAATCACCATAACATGAGCCAGCAAAGTTACAGCATAAAGCACATATATTGAATCACATATTTGAAGTAAATCTATTCTATCCTTTACTGATTGCACAAATTATAAGTAGGGTATCTCCCAAGTAAAATTACCATACCAAGAATAGACCGCCTCAGAAAAGGTAATTAACCACAAGCATAGTTCAACAGTCTGATGACACAAGATTGTTAGAAATAGATACATTTATGAGAATAAAACAAAGTACATGAAAGTGCAGATAATGGACATGCTCTTTCCGAGGTATAACAACAAATAGTAGATATGGTCTAAGTACTTTTTCATGGTACGTGTCCTTATTTTATTAGCAGAGGAGGAGTGGGATGTTGACCTCATCAGAGATTAAATCTAACCAAGTATATATACCAACTGGCAAGTACTGTTCAAAAGCAATTCACTCCACAATCTAGCTAAATTTCTACAGATTCATAGCATATCCTGATATTTTTATCAAAACCAATTCACCCCACAATCTCACAAAATTCCTAAGATGAGCGCACACGACAACCCAACCACAGGTACACACACACACAACACACTTGCACATGCTTCTGGCGATCTACACTTGCAACCTTGCAGTTGAGAACGATTAAAGTACACGCTGTCCAATTATCACAAAACTCATTCCTTGGTTTGACATGAACCAAGCAAGAGAATAGACACTACAACAGCAAGTATTGTGATCATATAGCAATTTATCCAAGTAATTGGCAAGACTACAGGTCACAATGAATTACAATTAAAGGGTGAAGGGCCAGTCAGAAATATATACCTGTGCATCGTCGACCAGTGAGCTGCAGGGTGATCAATAGTTCAACACCATCAACTTGGAGGGGCGCTGACCATTCGCTGGAGCAAGGGTGTCGACCATTCACCGGAGAAAGCGTCCCTCCGCGATTGCTCCGGTTCATCTGCTTGTACAACACGAGGAAGAGGCGGGCTGTGTGGGTCCCCTGAACGCACGGTGGCCGCGCAAGGTAATCCGGTGGAGAAGTGCCCGCGCCTGCTCATCCATCGGTGCCTACCCTGGGTCGCCCGCGAGTACGCCACGTGCAATCCCTCCCAATCTCTTCCCTAGTCTCAAACTCTTTCACCATCAACTTTAGGGACCCAACCATGAGGCCTTCCCATGGTAAATCAAGATGATTGTGGAGCGACCATGTGCCTGACCTGACCGCGCGTCGCCCATGGCGAACCAGCGACGCCCGCGACGCCGCGCGGGGAGCAGGGAGCTCTCCGCCCACTCGCCGCCGTGCCGCCCATCGTAGCTCTGCACGCCGGATCCGGGGGGATCGGGGTGCACAAGCTCGCGCGCTCCTCTCCGGGCGGCCGGCCGCCTCCTGCGAGGACGAGGGCGTCTCCGGCTCAGATTGTGATGGTGACTCGACCAGGTCGGCGGGGCCCGGGGTGGCCTCGCTTGGTGACTTCCTCGGCCATGAGCTGCTGTTCCTGGCCGGATCTCCGCCGGAGGATTCCCCGACGACGGAGAAGACGACTCCCCTTCAGCCCCAGTCGCCCTCTTTGGCTCCCTCTTTGGAGCCACCGTGCCTGCTCTCTCCGGTTGACTTCCCTGCGCTCCCGTCGGGTGGAAGCGTGCGGAGCCCCGTCTCTGGATCTGCGCCGACGGCCCCGGTCCTGATGATCGGAACGGTTCCGATTTGGGTTGCGGCGGCCGGAGCGCCGCCGCCGCCCGGCGGGGAGGATCGGTCACGGCTAGGGTTCCTGGCTCCCTCCGGGGTCTCGCTTTCGGGCCTGGGCCCGCTTGTTTCGGTTGGGCCGCACAATGTTGGGCCAACAGGCCTTGGGCCTCCAACGGTCTCCACGGGGGAACGGTTGGATTCGTGCCACGTACCCCATGGGCAAAATGTATCGGCGCAGATTGACGCTCCAGACTTAGGGCACCTCCTTTCCGTTTCTGCCCCTGCGCCGCCGGTACATAAGTGGCTCTGGATGAAGAGTGGAACCCTAGATCCAACATTAGGGTTCCCAGCCTCTGAACAAGACATCTCCCGCAACCATCGTCGCGCCAAGCTCCTCCGCGCACACACCGACCCAGTCTCAGGCGTTCTCTCCCGCGAGCTGATGGACCGCAACTGGCGCGGCGGGAACTCCGGCAAGCGGCCCTATGAGGCGCTCTCGGGCGGAGCTGCGCGCCACCGGGACCAAGATCTCCGTCAGCGCCTGGATCGTGAGCAGGAATTCCACCGCCGCCAGCAGCGCGAGTGGGATGACAACCCCCAGCGCCCCAGGGAAGAAACCAGGTATGACCGTGACCAGCAGCTACCCCCGCCTCCTCCTCTGAATCAGCGGGGACGCGATTCTGGCAAAGGGGCGGGCCCTCGTCATAATCGGCCTCGAAGAAATCTGCAAGGGGCGGACCCGCTTGGCCCCCAAACTGGCCCGTCGGAATCGGTCGCGGGTGAATCGTCGGGGGGCGATGTCACTCGGATCATCTGCTACAAGTGTGGGCAATCTGGGCACATGCAGGCGGACTGCACTGCCAATCCCTACTGTGTCAATTGCAAGAAAGAAGGCCACCTATCTGCTATGTGCTCCATTTTCTCCAAGCTACAAGAACCATTCTGGGCTGGTTTTGGTGGCGACGGCAAAGGCTTCTACTGTCTGGAAGTTGCGGAAGAAGAGCTCCAGAAGCCCAAGGCGATCTCTGCGCTGGTGTGCATCGAGGCAGGGGAGCTCACGGCAGAACAAGTTAATGCAGAGTTTAAGGACCTTGTTGAAGAAGACTGGGACTGGCAGGTTCTCAAAGTTTCAGAGACAGATTTCTCCCTTGTTTTTCCTTCCAAAGAAAGCTTGAGGATGGCGATCCGTGGGGGCGGCATCAAACTACCTACGAGCCATTGCCATGCGCTGGTCATGTCCAACACGGCGGATCCCGCTGCTGCGGAGCAGCTTATGGAAGTCAAGGTCAAACTCCTCGGCGTTCCTCCTCCATTCCGCTACAGCGACCGCCTCCTGGTGGGAGCCAGGGAACTGGGCAGGCCCCTTACGGTCGATGAAGCTTCTCTGGCCATTGTGGATGGCCCTGTTCGTATGTCTGTTGGCTGCCGGGCCCCAGCCCAACTCCCAGAATACATCACGCTCTTCGTAAACATGCAAGGATTTCGCGTTCGGGTGGTCAAGGAAGATGCTCCAGCTGCGTCTGGCCCTCTGTCGCCACCACACCATCACAAGCCTTCTGCTGATGAAGACGAGGACGACGCCGCGGACTCTGACGGTGACCGTTGGGACGGCCGCCGTGGTCGCCACGCCAGCAAGGAGCCACAGAACACGGCGTCACAGCACAATCTGGCGGCTAAGAATCAAGGAAAAGGCACCGGGGCCGGCCGCAAATCTGTGCCTCTAGCCTCTCCGTGCACAGCTAAGGACCTCCCGCTGACCACGCCCCCAAAGACGGTCTTCTCCCAGTATGGCTCGAATCTCACCAAGGACGGAGATATCTTCCCCATGGTGGCACAGATTGTTGCCTCGGCCTCCTTACCAACTTCCAACCTAGAGGAAGAATCGACTATGGACAGCGAGCCTCTGATCTCGGCTTCCGTCTCTGAGCTCTGCACACCAGGGGGTGGGGCAACCTCTGGCCAAAACTATGTGACCCCGTTCAACGCACTTCCGCTCTCTGTGGAGGAGAAGAAGGAAGTGGGCTGGTAGAGTCCGATCAGTGCCGCTAAGGAGGACGAGACGCGAAGGGAGAAGGAGAGGAGAAGCAAGAGCAACAATGATCGCCCTTCCAGAGCCCTTACTCCAGCCGTGACTGAGGTGGCTGCGCACCTGGAGTTCTCGGACGAAAATGGTTCGGCCTCGAAGCTGGTGGGGGCCCAACTCCAGGGGGGTCAGGTCATCCCAGAGCTGGCCGCGCCGGTGGCTCGCGCACCTCGGAGTCGGGCGTCGCCGGTGGATGCCTCCCGCAAGAGCGTCCGTGGCCAAGGACTTACTGAAGGACCCGTGCTGGAGCGTGCTATGCGAGCGGCGGCGAACAAGGACCCAGGTAACAAACCTATCTCTTCCTTCGCTGTTTTACAAGACACTTCTTCCGATCTTTTGCTTTCCGTTGCCAAGGACAGTTGTGTCGTTTTTCCTTCCGCCGCTGGTTCTCCCTTAGAGGTGCTTTCTATCCTTCGTGCAAAAGAGCTGGCCCAGGCCGAACTAGCGCAGGCACGCAGCTTAGCAGAGGCAAAGCTTGCCAAAGAAAAAGCGGCAGCGGAGACTGCAAAGCTGCCCAACAACTTGTCCGCTCAAGAGGGGCCGTCGCCTGTACCGGTAGGGTCTGGTACAGGTGCTGCCCATAAGCCACCAACAAAGAAAGGCAAACGAGGGGTCAAAAAGGTGGTTGTCCAGACAACGCGACCACGAACCCGCCAAGCACGGGCTAATGGACTGGTGTCTTAATGCGTTGCCTGTTCTGGAACATCCGGGGGTTCGGCTGTCGGGGGCGCCGGACCCTTTTGAAGGAATACCTCCGCTCTCACCACATTGATGTAGTTTGTTTACAAGAGACCGTCAAACAGGATTTCACGGACCTGGAGCTACGCACCCTAGAAGTGGGGGAAAAATTCTTCTGGTGCTGGCTCCCAGCTTCTGGCCGATCGGGCGGCATGCTTATGGGCTTTAGGGACAGCTGCTTCGACATTGGAAGAATTGACATGGGGCAATTCTTTCTTAGTGCCACTGTCCGGTGGCGTGTGGGTAACATCAAGCTCGAGATTATGGGAATCTATGGGCCTGCTGACCACGCCTACTCCAGGGAGTTCCTTTCTGAAATCACCAACAAGATCAATAGTCTAAACGATCCCCTCATTATGGGTGGGGATTTCAACCTCATCCGCAACCAACAGGACAAGAACAACGACAGGATTAACTGGGCTAGACTCAACATGTTCAATGAAGCCATCAGCGACTGGGCGGTTAGGGAAATTCCTCGCACCGGGGCGAGATTCACCTGGACTAACAAGCAACTGAATCCGGTGAGAAGTGTCCTGGACAGAGTTTTTATCTCGCCTTCGCTTGAACCCAGATTCCCTCTTTGCTCAGTTGTCGCAGAAACTAGCCTGGGATCTGATCATACCCCCCTCATCATGGACACAGGAGAAGACAACCCCATCAAAAGCAACCGTTTCTTCTTTGAAACTGGCTGGTTTGAAATGGAAGGCTTCCACCAACTCCTATCCCAGGTCTGGGAGCGCCTGGGAGATCAGATAGGAGGCAGAGACATCGTAGACTGGTGGCAAGGCATGAGTGGGGGATTGCGCCAATATCTCCGGGGTTGGAGCAAAAACATCGGGAAGGAACAGCGCCTCCTTAAGCTGCAGCTGCTGGGGCAGATCAAACAGCTAGATGAGGAGGCCGACTCGACCGGTCTTGAGGAAGAAGGATGGGCCTTCAGATATTACTTAGAGGATCAACTTGTCAACATATACAAATTGGAGGAAGAATACTGGAGGCAACGTGGGAGAGTCCGCTGGGCTTTGCAAGGGGATGCAAACACTGCGTACTTTCATGCCGTAGCGAACGGACGCCGAAGGAAGTGCTTAATCTCCACTCTCACGACTGACTCTGGACCTATTTCTGATAAGCGCCTGATTCAGGAGCACGTGTACTCGTTCTATAGAGAGCTCCTGGGATCAAAACAACCTCGCCTCTGCAGTATCGCCCCGGATGCTTGGGATGCTCCATCACGGGTTAACGCTACGGAGAACCTGCACTTAGCTCTAACCTTCTCCGAGGAGGAGTTGGAAGCTGTCATCAAAGACATGAAAACGGATACGGCTCCAGGTCCTGACGGCTTCCCTGTTGCTTTCTTCCAACGCTGCTGGCCGTTGGTGAAGCACGGGGTCCTTCATATCCTCAACGACTTCATCCTGGGACGGATCGATGTCGCTCGCCTTAACTTTGGAGTCATCTCGTTAATTCCCAAAGTCCCTGGTGCAGATAAAATCACACAATTCAGACCAATCGCTCTCATCAACGTGATTTTTAAAATAGTGTCCAAGGCATTTGCCACAAAGCTTGACCCAATTGCTCATCGTATCATCAGCCAGAACCAGACTGCCTTTATCAAGGGCAGATTTATTCTTGATGGAGCTCTGGCCTTACAGGAAATCATCCATGAAATGAAAAGCAAAAAGCTAGGGGGCATTTTGCTTAAACTGGACTTTGAAAAGGCTTATGATAGAGTCAATTGGGATTTCCTAACTGAGGTTTTGCGGGCTAAGGGTTTTGATAGCGGGGCGGTACACCGCATTATGCAGCTTGTTACTGGTGGCCAGACTGCCATTTCCATCAATGGAGAGGCCGACCCCTTTTTTCGCAATAAGAGGGGTTTGCGAAAGGGGATCCACTCTCGCCTTTGCTCTTTAACTTTATGGCGGAGGCTCTGTCCGTTATGCTGTCCAAAGCAACTGAGGCTGGACACATCGCTGGGGTAGTGCCACATCTTATACCTGGGGGGGTGTCTCACTTGCAATACGCCGACGATACTCTTATTCTCTGCCAGTTCGACGAGAGACAAGTTATAAACTTGAAATTTATCCTCATGTGCTTCGAAGAAATGTCCGGACTCAAGATCAATTACCACAAAAGTGAGGTCATTGTCTTGGGCCAACCAATTGAGGATCAGCATAGGGTGGCTGATATGCTAAATTGCAAGCTTGGGGCCTTCCCTTTTGTGTACCTTGGCCTACCCATCTCAGATCGCAAGCTCACCATGGACCAATGGCTATTCCTGGTTCAAAGACTTGGGGCTCGTATCGAAACTTGGTTGGGGAGATTCTTGTCCTCGGGAGGACGACTGATCCTATCCAACTCTTGTCTTAGCAGCCTACCTATGTTTGCTATGGGGATTTTCCTGCTTCAGGATGGAGTGCATGACAAATTTGACTCTCATCGCTCCCGGTTCTTTTGGGAAGGGGCGGGGCCGAAACGGAAATACCACCTGGTTAATTGGCCGGCGATCTGTAGACCTAAGGAAACAGGAGGTTTAGGCCTTCTCAATACCAGAAAGATGAACATAGCCCTTTTACTCAAATGTGTTTGGAAACTGTTCCAAGGAGACAACGCCTTATGGGCTCAGATTCTTAGAGCCAAGTACGCAACGGCGACAGATATCTTCTCCGGTTCGGGAGCAGGGGGCTCTCCGTTCTGGAAAAGCTTACATAAAATCAAGCACTTCTTTAAATTAGGCGCCAAACACTTGGTAAGAGATGGGTCTCGAACCATGTTCTGGCTGGATCTTTGGTTTGGGCAGCGACCACTTAAGGACCTTTTCCCCACTCTCTTTAATACATGTGACAATCAGCAAATCTCTATTGCTTTCGCTTGCGCAACCCCTTCGGGACTCCGCTTCCGCAGAGCCTTTGGCCCTCAGGCCAGAGTAGAATGGGCCAGCCTGCTCCCCATCCTCCAGGAAACCAGTCTCGCTCCGGGTGTGGACACTATCGCTTGGACCCTCGACCCCTCGGGCTGTTACTCTGTGTCTTCCATGTATAATAAACTTTCGGAGGGTGCGTCTGTCGCTCACGCAAGGGATGTGTGGGCTGCCAAACTCCCCCTCAAGATCCGGATCTTTACCTGGCAATTGATCCTTGATCGCCTTCCTTCCAGCCAATTGGTGGCTTCCAGGTTTGGCCCGGCAACTGGGAGATGCGCCCTCTGTGACGCCCCAGAGGACGCCAACCACATCTTTTTCACCTGTTCGCTGGCTAGATTTATGTGGAGCGTCGTCAGGCAGCTTCTTGAATGCCGCTGGTCGCCTACCTCTTTTGCCCAATTTTTGCCATCGTTTCTAGCTTTTCGGGCCGTCCGCGCCGTCTTATTTGGACCTTATTTGCGGCTCAAAGCTGGGCGCTTTGGCACGTTCGCAACAAGCACGTTTTTGAATCAAGGGTGATCTCTAAACCTGCTAACCTCTTGTATAAAACTATTGTGATTTTGCAGCTTTGGACTCCTCTCACAAAGGCGCAAGACAGAGCAAATCTGGTGGAGATGGCAAGGCAACTAAGACTTATGCACGCGGACATGGTGGCAAGTGATCAGCATGGATCAACGGTGTCACAGGCGCACGTGACCCCTCCTGCTCATATTCCGTGACTTAGTCTGGGTCGCTCCTGTTGCAGTTATCATATTATGCTGTTAACTTTATCTTCTATGGCTAAGCTGTATGCCGCAGCATTGTAATCCAACTATGTTTCGAACCTTGAGGGCTTTATTAATTTAAAGTCGGGCACCAGATGCCTTTTATCTAAAAAGTATGCTGCCGAGCTCGAGCTGGCGGCGGTGTTGGGGAGTGGGGACCAGACGAGCGGAGATCGGCGGGGAGAAAGGCGAGGGACCGCAGGACCACGCCGGGGCTGAGGGGAGGCAGGTGAGGGGGCAACGGACCTCGCCGGGGCGATTTCCAGGCAGGTGAGGAGCGCAGGACGCCGTCGCCGGAGCGGCAGGGAGAGAGTGAAGGAGACCATGATCTCTTCGGGGCGCGGAGGGGAAGATGAGGGTGAGCCGGAACTCGCCGTCGCTGTAGCAGCTGGGGGACATGGGAGGTGGCTCAGGGCGTTGGTACTTGGTAGGTAGGTGAGGTGGATGGAAGGAGCTGGAGACGGTGAGAAGTACAGTACTACCCAGTGGCTGGTTTGCTTACAGATTGCTGTCTGGTGTGTGGGGGATTTGCAAAAAAAAAACATTGGAGTGTGGGGCTTGTCTAATTCTGTGTGAACCACCGAGGGAGATAATGGGGAGAGTAAGGTATCTCCAACGCGGCAATCCATCTCGCGTCCGGAACCGAACAAAAACCCGGTTCAACGCGCGGATCCATTCCAAAAACGGATGGCCGCGGCGTCCGGAACGACCTAAACCCGGCCTAAATCTGGAACGAGTTTGCGTGGCCGTGGACGTCGATGGCTGGCCGCTCGCGTCCACCCCTTATCCACCCCTGGCCCGCGTGTCATAGGGAGAAAGGTTTTTTCTTCATTAAAAAGGTAGCTATTATATTTTGTAATCTACTACTACTACAGTAATACGTACGGGGCCGGCGGCCTCGCCGGCAACTCGCCACCGACTCGCCGCCGGGGCCGTGGATTTCACTCGACGCGGGCGGCCTCTACGCGTGAGGATTCCACTCCAGCTTACCAGCTGGGTGGCTCGGCGGCGGCCCTCTTCCGGCGTTCCTCCGCAGCCGCTTTCCTCCTTTCCCGCTTCTCGCATAGCTCCAGCTCCTGCAAGGCGCGTTCCACAGCGGGTCCGTGCCTCGAGGCGGACGCGGCCGGCCGCCTGTGCCTCGTGGTTCTCTTCCCGACGGCGCATGCGCTCTTGTCGGCCGTGCTCCGTCGACGCAGCAACGTTCCATGCGCTCCGCTCGGGCGAGGGGAGCTGGATGAGGTGGCGGGCTCCTCGCATAGCGAGGAGCTTGTTCTTCTGGCCAAGGAGGTCGCCTAATCGGCGGCGGCCGGCCCGGCAGGTGGCCTCGTGCTCCTTCGTCACGTACGTGAGGTCGGCGAGACGCTCCTCGATGGTGGCGTTGATGTTTGCGAGCGCGAGGTCCTCCGAGTCGATGGGCTCCTCCTCCGCGGTGGTCACCGCCCCTCCTCCGCGGCCTCGTACCAGCCGTCCGTGGTCTCGTGCCAGCCGACAGCGGGCGTCTCCACCATCTCCGTGTCCTCTTCCTTCTTCGCCGCCCCCTTGGCAGCGACGCGGAGCACCTCATCATCGGAGACCCAACGCGCGTCCGCCCGCTCCTCCTCCTCTGTCCGCGGGAACCTGGCCCGGGCGGCGAGGGAGAGCTTGGCCCACGTGGCTTGCAGGGTGCGCGGCATGGCGAGGGCGCCGGAGAAGGAAGAAGGGGAGAGGACGGCGGAGCGGGTGTGAGGTCTGTGAGGCCACCGTCGTCTTTTATAGCAGGCGGCCTTGGGCGGGAAACTTGGGCGCGAGCGCGCGTGGGAACCCTGGTGCGCACGGGAAAAATTCGACAAAGAAAAAGAGACTTTCAGTTATCACATATTATGTCATCTATGTTTACCCTCTTATTGCTTGCAGCACCAGTTCTATGTTCAGCATAGCTACCTCTTACGAAGAATTCGGCATCTAGCCGAAGTAGTCCATCCATCATCTCTTCGGCTACAGGGTCACAACATCGTTGATTTTATCAATGTTCCTCCTCCTCTTCGTCAGTTTAGCTTGACACTTGGCGACAATTCTGGTCATGTCTAACTTCGGGTAATAGACCTGCAACATAATCATGGCAAATCTTGCCCCAGCAGTCAGTTGGGCTCGCCCGAATTCATGGATTTGAGGAGCATCCCGGAATTTGTCCATCAGAGCAGAAAGAGTTTCTGGCGCAGGATTGCGAGGAAAACATGGTGTTATAAACTAAAGCTAACGTCCTTGTGCAGAAGTCGAGAAAATCGTGGACTTGACCCGCGCGGTCTTGAAATCTAACAATTTGTCGGGTACGTTCAGGCGTGGCCTAGAAGTTAGAACCATGTTCCAATGCAAGTTTGAGAAGCACATTTGACCTAGCTTCAACGCGTTGATCTTCGGTAGCAGTATCCAAAAAAGAACCTGTACGGTGGAAGCACCGGCAGGAGTTAGAAGGCAATAAGGATAAAGTCGACAAAGGTCAAATTCAGGAAGTGTACCCGCCATATCCAAACTGGAGTCATTCATCAGTTGAAGCATATAATCTTCCCGTGAAGTGGCTTTTGCAGCTTCAGTAACCGCGGCATCCTTCAATGCCAAGGCCTCCTGAGCCTGTTGAAGAGCAAGTTTTTCCTTCTCGGAGGATCTTCGAGACTGTTCCATTATCACGAGACACTACAAGAAAAGTTGCCATGGCCGACGAAGTTGAAGTCGCGCCGTGGTTGCTGGTGTACCATGGCCGACGATTTTGGGTCCCTCCGTGGTGCATGTCAAAACTTTTTTTTTCTCGTTTTTGAGGCCACCCAGCCCGACGAAAGGCCAAAACGTCGCGTATGGTGGCCCGGACGTGGTGCATCTCGAAATCTCGCTTCCCGAGCTCAACGCAAATCCGCACCGCCGAGGGATGTAGGGCCCAGATGCGCCTCTCTAGCATTGTTTTTTCTCGATCGCGCCATCTCGTTCAACGTTCTCCGATCGAGCCGTTTACGATGCGGGATCATGGGTCCCGTATGTCATCCTCTATGAACCAAAATTCTTTATATTCTTGGATTTTTTAACCCCGATTTTCGGGTACTTCCTTTTTCTTTTGATCCCTGCCGCCTTGAAACGTTGAGACCGCTAAATGGGACCCGCATGTCATCCTCTATGTGCAATCAACTTTCTTTTCTTGAGTTTTTTTGGCACCTCAAATTTGGTCACTTGCCTTTTTCTTTCGATCCCCTGCCGCCTCTCAAACGGTGATACCGCTGCCGCTAAATGGGACCCGCATGTCATCCTCTATGCACTATAAAACTTTCTTTTCTTGAATTATTTTTGGCACCTCATATTTGGTCACTTACCTTTTTCTTTCGATCCCCGCCGCCTCTCAAACGGTGATACCGCTGTTAAATGGGACCCGCATGTCATCCTCTATGTACTATAAAACTTTCTTTTCTTGAATTATTTTTGGCTCCTCGATATTTTTCACTTGCCTTTTCTTTCGATCTCATTCCACGTTTGAAACGTTGAGGAACCCGCTGGCTCATGGGACCCCATGTCATCCTCTATGTCCATCAACTTTCTTTCTTGATTTTTTGACCCCCTAATTACTAGCTACTTTCTTTTTCTTTTGATCTCAAGCCGCATTTCAAACATTGAGACCGCATTGCAAAATGGGACCCATGTCATCCTCTATGTACAATAAATCTTGGATTATTTTTGGCTCTCGATATTTGGTCACTTGCCTTTTTCTTTCGATCTCATGCCGCCTTTGAAACATTGAGTAAGCTGTGGCTCATGGGTCCCCCATGTCATCCTCTACGAACAATAAAAGTTTCCTTTCTTGGAGTTATTTTTGACTCCCTAATTTCTGGCTATTTGCCTTTTTATTTCGATCTCTGCCTCCTTTGAAACGATGAGGACGCTGTTGGCAGGTCGGTCCCACATGTCATCCTCTATGAACAATAAAGTTTCCGTTGGTGGATTTATTTTTGACCCCTAATTAATTTCTCGCTATTTCTTTTTTTTTCTTTTGATCCCTCGCCTTGGAAACGTTGAGGATGCTGCTGCCTCATCGGTCCCGCATGTCATCCTCTCGTAACGATAAATGTTTTCTTTCTTGGATTTTTTACCAACTGATTTTTGTTTTTTTTTATTTTCGACCCCCTGCCTTTGAACGTTGACGACGCTGCCGGCTCATGGGTCCCCGATGTCACCTCCCCGTACAAGAAACATGTGATATCTTGATTATTTTGCAGACAATAAAGTGTATTTCGCTCCGAGCTATTGCAAACGGATAAATTAAATCTTTATTTTTACAACTTATATCTTGAATCTCCTTGTTTTTTGTTTTGCGAAGCATAGGACATTCCTGTTTTTTTTTTGAGAAAAATCCGAACTTCCATGTTCTGGAGTGGGCTGAAATTGTACGAATCAAAAGGCCCAGAAGGATAGTTCGAAGGCCCATGTCCAGATGCAGCCCAATTGAAATCTATCTTTTCTTGGATTTTTTCACCCCCTGATTTCTCGCTACTTCATTTTTCTTTTGGTCCCGTGCCACCTTGGAAACGTTGAGACCGGTGAAAAATGGGACCCGCATGTCATCCTCTATGTACAATAAAGTTTTCTTTCTTGGATTATTTTTGGCTCCCGATATTTGGTCACTTGCCTTTTCTTTTCGATCTCATGCCACGTTTGAAACGTTGAGGAATCTGGTGGCTCATGGGACCCCATGTCATCCTCTATGTACAATAAAAGTTTGATTTCTGGATTTTTTTTCACCCTCTGATTTTTGGCTATTTCCTTTTTCTTTTGATCCCCCGCCGCCTTTGAAACGTTTAGTAAGCTGCCGGCTCATAGGTCCCACATGTCACCCTGTATGAACGATAAAGCTTTCCTTTCTTGGAGTTTTTTTGACCCCCTAATTTCTGGCTACTTTCTTTTCTTTTGATCTCAAGCCGCATTTGAAACGTTGGACCGCGCTCAAAATGGGACCCGCATGTCATCCTCTATGTACAATCAAGTTTTTTTCTTGGATTATTTTTGGCCCTTGATATTTGGTCACTTGCCTTTTTCTTTCGATCCCATACCACGTTTGAAACGTTGAGGAACCTGCAGGCTCATGGGACCCGCATGTCATCGTCTATGTACTACAAAAGTTTATTTTCTAGGGTTTTTTTTCACTCTCTGATTTTTGGCTATTTCCTTTTTCTTTTGATCCCTGCCGCCTTGAAACGTTGAGTAAGCTGCTAACTCGTGGGTCCCGCATGTCATCCTCTATGTACAATCAACTTTCTTTTCTTCGAGTTTTTTTACCCCTAATTTCTCGCTACTTTCTTTTTCTTTGATCTCAAGCCGCATTTGAAACGTTGGGACCTCTGCTGCAAAATGGGACAGCATGTCATCCTCTATTTACAATAAAAGTTCGTCTTTAAATCTTTATTTTACAACTTATATCTTGAATCTCCTTGTTTTTTGTTTTTGCGAAGCATAGGACATTCCCGTTTTTTTTTTGAGAAAAATCCGAACTTCCATGTTCTGGTGTTGAAATTGTACGAATCAAAAGGCCCAGAAGGATAGTTCGAAGGCCCAGATGTCCATATGCAGCCCAATTGAAATCTTTCTTTTCTTGGATTTTTTCACCCCGATTTCGCTACTTCATTTTTCTTTGGTCCCGTGCCGCCTTGGAAACGTTGGAGACCGCCGCAAATGGGACCCGCATGTCATCCTCTATGTACAATAAAGTTTCCTTTCTTGGATTATTTTTGGCCCCGGATATTTGGTCACTTGCCTTTTTCTTTCGATCTCATGCCACGTTTGAAACGCTGAGGAATCTGCTGCTCATGGGACCCCCATGTCATCCTCTATGTACAAAAGTTTGATTTCTTGGATTTTTTTTCACCCTCTGATTTTTGGCTATTTCCTTTTTCTTTTGATCCCCTGCCGCCTTTGAAACGTTTAGTAAGTTGCTGGCTACTTTCTTTTTCTTTGATCTCAAGCCGCATTTGAAACGTTGGGACCGCTGCTGGGGACACGTATGTCATCCTCTATGTACAATAAAGCTTCTTTTCTTCGATTATTTTTCACCCTCTGATTTTTGGTCACTTGCCTTTTCTTTCGATCTCATGCCACCTTTGAAAATGTTGCGGAACCATTGCCTCATGGGACCCGCATTTCATCCTCTATTTACTATAAAAGTTTCTTTTCTTGGATTTTTTCACCCTATGATCTTTAGCTATTTCCATTTTCTTTTGATCCCCCGCCGCCTTGGAAACGTTGGAGTGCTGCTGACTGATGGGACCCGCATGTCATCCTCTATACAATAAAATCTCTTTTCTTGGATTTTTTTTACCCCCTTATTTTTTGTCACTTGCCTTTTTCTTTCGATCTCATGCAGCCTTCGAACGTTGGGGAAGGCTTCATGGGACCCACATGTCATCCTCTATACTATAAATGTTTCTTTCTGGATTTTTTTCACCCTCTTATTTTTGGCTATTTCCTTTTTCTTTTGATCCCCCGCCGCCTTGGAAACGTTGATTAAGCTGCTGACACAAGGGCCCCGCATGTCATCCTCTATGTACAATCAACTTGCAAGATCTTGGAGCGAAAGGGCTTGTATAAGTGGGACCCATATGTCATCCTCTATGTACAATAAAAGTTTCTTTCTTGATTATTTTTTGCTCCCGATATTTGGTCGCTTTCCTTTTTCTTTGATCTCATGCCGCCTCCGAAACGTTGAGTAAGGTGCCGGCTCATGGGACCCGCATGTCATCCTCTATGTACAATAAAGTTTCTTTCTTAGATTTTTTTACCCCCGATTTTTGCTAACTTGCCTTTTTCTTTCGATCATATGCCGCCTTTGAAATTGAGGTCGCCGCGGGCTCATGGGTCCCACATGTCAGCCTCTATGAACAACAAACCTTTCCTTTGTTGGATTTATTTTTTACCCCTAATTTCTGGCTATTTGCCTTTTTTTCTTTTGATCCCCTGCGGCCTTTGAAACGATGAGGACGCTGCTGGCATGTCGGTCCCACATGTCATCCTCTATGAAGAATAAAAGTTTCTTTTTGATTTATTTTTGACCCCTAATTTCTGGCTATTTGCCTTTTTCTTCTGATCCCCGCCGACTTCGAAATGATGAGGATGCAGCTGGCAGATCGGTCCCACATGTCAGCCTCTATGAACTATAAATGTTTCCTTTGTAGGATTTATTTTTTACCCCTATTTTCGGCTACTTGCCTTTTTCTTTGAAACGTTGAGGACGCTACTGCCTCATGGGTCCCACATGGCATCCTCTCTGAACGATAAACCTTCATTTCTTGTTAACGACAGTGTTTATCAGATTATTTTCGCAGACTAATACAAGCTCTTTCGCTCCAAGATCTTGCAAGTTAATAGAATAAATCATGGAATTATTAGGATATGTTTTAAATTTCAAATCCACTTTATGAATTTTTGAAAATACCGTGATCTATGTGGGTATGGAGCGATCAAGGATTTTCATATTGGCCATGAGCAGTTTCAAAAATTGCAACCCAATAATTCAAAATAAATACAAACAACTTTTATGTAGAATCTCCGTGTTTTTGTTTTTTGCCAATCATAGGATCTGTGGTTCTTTAGAAAAGGGCCAACATTGCATGAGCAGAAGGCCCATTTGTAGTTATTGGGCTTCGACGGCTGGAGCAAGTAGGCCTATAGCAAATACCTTGTAGATGGCCGTTGGAACCCAAAAGTATTTATTGCCTAGACTTAGATGCCAAACTCAGCCTTATTGACATGAACCTTGCTATGCACACGACAATTTCAGTCCGATCCGTGTACGAAACACAAGATCCAACCCTTCGTGTGAGGAAGCAGGTGGCAGCACACCTCCAGATGCTCAATCGTACATACGCATATCATATAGGAGTTGTCGTATGTACATCAGTCCCGTATTGACATGTTTTTTTCTTTGGTTCACATGTGGGGTCCGCACAGTCACCTAGGTCGCACATCTACTTCCTTGCTCGTAGTTGATGCATGTTCGGTTTGGGGATGGGGTGGAACCGAACACCCCCCGTGCCAGTGGATGTACTTTACCCTTTAGCGGCGAAAAAAATAGGAATGGTCCTCTCATGGGGAAACTCTCATTTGCAACTCTCATTTGCAACTAGTTGCGCCCGCCATTCATTTTTTGTTGTGACACTTCTAAGTTTCCAAAAAATGCAAACTAAAATTCTAGACATACATTTTGACATATTTTTGGATGAAACTTCACAGATGCATAAGACACAACACAATGTATGTCTAGAATTTTAGTTTGCATTTTTTGGAAACTTGAAAGTGTCACAACAAAATGGGGTGCGGGCGCAACTAGTTGCGGATTTTGTTGTGACACTTCTAAGTTTCAAAAAATGCAAACTAAAATTCTAGACATACATTTTGACATATTTTTGGATGAAACTTCACAGATGCATAAGACACAACACAATGTATGTCTAGAATTTTAGTTTGCATTTTTTGGAAAACTTGAAAGTGCTCTACAACAAAAATGGTACAAGCGCAACTGAAGTCATGAACATCCCCTCTCCTCTCATGAGTATGATCAACAAGAGGTGGCTATATTATAAGTATTTGATACCAACATTGTAATTATGCTAAAGTCAATCCTAAAACAGCCATGCATGGTTATAATATGAAGGCAACACTAAATACAAAAGCATCAGGGCAGTGTTCAAATAAACCGATTCAAACTAGTACATACTAAAAACAATGTACTACTTCTCAACACTTCAATCATAATAAAAAAGTGTCACTGTTTTTTTAAAGGTAACACCGAACTGGCAATGTTTAAAGCAGGCTTAAACCACATAGCCGCTTGTAGGACACTATCCCAACCATCCTTGGGAAGGCTGATAACTCCCACAATCTCACCTTCATCTGGTGGAGATTGCAGCGCAAAATTTTAGGGTATTGATTATAAAGAAATTTCCCCGGTATGCCGTGTAGACGCAGTTTTTCCTGAATGGAACTAACGTGCCATCTGATGTGACTCACGCTTCTTCAAGTTGGCAATGATTGGGTAATTGAGTCCGAGGAACAAAGAGTGGTCGCCGAGGCTGTTAACCCGCCTCCAAAGAAAGTCCCCCGCACGGCAAAGAGCTAAGGGATCCAGCCAAAGACGTAGGTGGCAACAGAGGGATATCACAGAAATAAGCCTATTAGCAACATAGGAAATGTCAAAGAGGTACTTCAAGATTGGCAATCCCAATCTTAGCCATCGTAAGGATGATCATCGACTGCCACACGTTAGATGGAGCAGAACCGCTCACATCGTCGATCATCCACCACTGTGGAGTGGGCATAAAACGGAGCATCGGGTTTTCCTAGTCATTAGAAATGGAGACTAACAGGGTGTTGGTCGGGCAACCATATTCAAACAGGAGCATTGTTCATCGTTCATGCTCACAGTATAAATAAATACTACTATGTAAGCTAAGGACATTGGTCATTCATGTATTTAAATCGAGTGTCCAATATATCAGTTAAATGCATCCATCCCACGAAACTAGTCTAAACTTCGCCAAACCAGACACTAGTTAGTGTATACACGCTATATACTACCTCCGTCCCACCGAAAGTGTTCCGAGATTTGTCCAAATCCTCGATGTATCTAGACATATTTTAGACATAGATACATTCAAATTTTGACAAATATATATCATCTTAAGTTTAAGTCCCGTGCTGTAGTTAATTTCTTTGTCTTAAGTGATCTAATAGGAGAGCTTCCTGTGACCACCCAAGGGTAGAATGTTTAGAATCGTATAAGTGGATTGCCTAGACCTTTCATCAGTTCGGACTTTGGTTGCGTTGGCTAGTCCATGAAGTTTGACATTGACATGGTGTGGTCTCGAGTTCGAGTCCTCGCTTTCTCGCACTTTATCCTAAAATTGTTGTTGCCCCCTCGGAGTCCACGTATATCTTGAGCTATACCTCCGAGTCTTTCCACATGTTGACTTGTCTCCCCTCACACGTGACAGGGGGTGTTGAATTGTATAAGTGGATTACCGCCCTTGCGCACTTCTGACTTTTGGTTGTGTTGGTAGTTGAAGCTTGACAAGAAAGAAATGCTCTTTGTAGCTAACCCCAAGTCTGGTAACATTTGCAAAATAGGTATCGGATGCATCCATTCAGTAGAAGAATTTGCATTTTAGAGTTGAAGGTTCATAATCTCTTCTCTACTATTGATAGTAAAGGTTACACATGGTATTTGTTTACCTCATTTTCGCGTTCTAAAAAAGGTACGCTATATGGTTGTGCTAAGTTAAACTGATTTAAGTCCGTTCAAGATTATCGAAAATTATACTACCAACATCTAAAACATCAATATAGGTTCATATATTACAAAAGATATTTAGATTTTCTTTTCTCGAACACATGCTTAGTCGTGCATCATTATATATTAGAGCATACAGGGTTGTAGCAAGGCTACGAAAAACTGAGAAAGCAAAAGAAAGAATTATACAGGGGACTAGAGGCAGCTAACTTTGTTAGGCCTGCAGGTGCTAAATCTTATATATATATGAGGTTGTAGATATTAATCGTAACTTACTCAAACTTAAATATCATTGAATTAGGAAAAAGATAACCTGAGTTATTTTGAATGAGGGGACGTCACAATCACTAATGAAAGATAATTGTGGGAAATTGAAATCTATTCAAGAAAATGGGAGAAAAAATGTATCAAAAACAAAATTAATTATACCATTCTGCAGATTGTTCACCGATATAAAAAAAGAACTGTTTGATCTGCATGTAGGTACATCCAATCAAGGCTTTTTCACCGATCTCTAGAAAATATAAGCTACGCATGTAATTACAAATGATTTTCTTCTATTTTTCTGTTTCTACGTTAACATTTGAGATACTTGTTAATTACATCCATATTCCGCAGTTGCATAGAGTTACTAATTCAGGAATGCATTCACATACGGAGTATACTATGTTTGCTGATGACTGACTAGTACTAATTCATTGCAAGCAACGGTTCATTCATATTCCGATAAAGGATGTGATCGTTAAGTCATATACTTATGAAAGTCCTTATGTATCTCTCTGATGCAGATGGCGGGGGTCTCTCGTCCTCCTTTTGGAGGCAAAATCAGTTAGTTATATATGAAACAATGGGTGTAAAAGGTTATCAAAAAGGGTGCCTTCTGCTGCTATCGTTATCTTTTGAGATACTGTTAATACACCTATATCTCTCGCAGTATGAGAGTTACTAATTCAGAATGCATTCTACCGAGCATACTATGTTTGTTGGTGATTAATAAGTACTACTAATTCATTGCAAGCACCGGTTCATTCATATTCAGCAAAAGGGGTGTGATCATTAAGTCATATAAGAAAGGTAAAATATAAACAAGGTAGTTCATGAATAACTTCATTGATTAAGGCAGTGTATCATGCAATGCAACATAAGGATTGAAAAAATACCATTTGGGGTGTCCCAGCAGTACGTCCAGCCCCTAATTTCGTCCACCGCAAAAACTTGGCCACCGAGTTCAATGGCATCACACAGTAATTTGGATAATCAGGTGCAGGTGTAAGGGCCTCCAGCATGGGCATTCTCCATTCGCCACCCCCTTCAAGGTAGAAAATCGTTTTGTCGAACAAGGCGATGAGCTTGTAATCTGCGTACCTCCCACCTTTTGTGGGTACTTGGCAGATTACAATCTTCACAAATAAATTGCTGGACCCCAGCTAAAAGAGTATGCAAGGTCGATATGAAACAATACTATGATGAATCTTCGAATCGGGATGGAAGGGGATATGTCGTTTGGTAGACGTTCACTTGAGGCACCACTGTACCCATGATGATTTGCTGGCGATCCGGGGCCGGTCACGCGTCACTTTCTCGTCGTGCATGAACCAAGTAAGGCCATTGCACGCCGAGGATGGTCGAGGGCACTGTGTCGCACACCTGGGATCGCGTGCGCACGAGATGCTGTCGCCAGGTCCTGAAGTGTTCACTCGAACCAATAAGGTGCGGAGGCAGTCGCAGGCAGGTTCATCCCAGCCTGTGCATCTTACTTATCCTTGCTGATCATGTCGAGCTCCCCGAACATGCGTGCTATGCCTGACGGCAGTAGGTAACGCTCCGCATGCGCAGCCGATGAGGTCGATGTTGTCGTCGGTGAGAGCCTCCAAGGCCGTCCCCGCCGCCCGGCAAAGCCTAGAATCCATCACGGGAAGATGGATTTAGGTGGATGACGGATGCAACTGCGCTTGGGGTTTTTGGAGGAGAAGGCGAGCGCTATGGAAGGAACAATGCGGCGCGGCCGGCCGGGGTAAGGAGAGAAAGGTATACCAGAGTAGTACTAGTGATGCTGCGCGTGGTGGGGATCGTATCCCGCACAGGCGCGTGATCTCCGGGAGGGTGAAGAAGATTTTGTTTTGGTAACTGTAAGTGAAGAAGAAGATGATAGACATGCAAGGGGCAAAAAACCAGGCAGTACTCTAGGTCAAGGATATATCAGCATATAATCTCTTTGCATGTCACCGTGTGACATGCAGCCTAAATCCAAATTTAAACATCGCGATTTTTGAAAAAAATCATGTATGTTTACAACACATATTAAAATGGTCCCTAAAAATTTCAGATCAAAATTCAAAACACACATTGAGAAAAAAAAAAGAGAAATCTGTCATGAATAGTTCCGAATTCAAATCTAAGTTTCTGTGTACACTATTCACATCTGAGTTTCTCTTTTTTGTTTCTCGATGCATGTTTTGAATTTTGATCTGAAATTTTTAGGAGTTATCTTAATATGTGTTGTGAACATGCATGATTTTTTTCAAATTTTTTCGCAATATTTAAATTTGAATTTAGGCCGCATGTCACACGGTGACATGCAAATGGTGCATGTCACCTGATCTCTATCCCTAGGTTGCTGCTGCGACTGGGCGCCGATTTGACTGTTGGTAGACCAGTGCCACCCATCTACAACCTGCTACGACGCTTGGTGCGCTGATGTCTCGTCACATCAAAGTTGACCAGAGATACTATGTGCCTATTTCGATAGATATTTTCACCAATAATCGTAGTTCTCACATGCTTTCGTAGACACGTACCCAACACGGGCAGCATGCAACCGCGCGAGCACAAAAATGGAATGAGAAATGTTTTAGAGCGGAACTTCATTTTCAATGCCTTTCCTAGCTTGGCTTGGAAACCCTATTGCAGCTTCAAGACTTGATGCTTCCAAGATACATTGGGACATGTTCCACCATCTACCATCCATTTGAGATCCAACGCTCCAAACTATCTCTTATTTCCACGAAGCTAAAAAAGAAAAAACTATTTAGAAAATTTTAAAAAAAATCCAGTATTATGTAGATTCCTTGTTTTAAAATCTATAATATTTCATCCCATTCTGATGACTAGCTTGTGATTAAATAGCTTTTTACGTATACGAGCACCAGTTTAAACTAAATATATATTTGCTCACAAACCTATGATTCAAACCTAATGAAACTCACCAAACATAAATCGAAATATGCATGATTTACTGGAAGTTTTTCAAATTTTCATGGTCCATGGGGTCCTCCAAAGTGCAAGCTTTTTTTTTCTTGGTTGGTACTTCAAAACCGAGGGTGGCAAGACTTGCACAAAGAGGATGTCAAAATTTTGGCCTTTGTGAACTTTGCAATCAACATCAAGTGTTGGACTCTCGAGAAAAAAATATGAGTTGGCGCCCACCTTTCTTTCAACCGCTGGTTCTCAATCCGAGGGTGGTCCAACTAGCTAACAAAATTGGCTTGGTATTCATGGTCTTGAACCAACGATTTGGCATGGCTTTCAATCGGTATGAGAGGTGATGTCTGGAGGTGATTCATACGAGAGGGCAATAAAGAAATGTTTTGTCATCCTCGCAAACCTAGTCTATTTGGAAAGAAATGAATAATTGGTTTTCGCAACATTGCATGATACTAATTCATGATACTATGCATTGAAGGTGTTGTATCATAGACTAGTATCAGTAATGATACTTCCATTGTGACTAGTCCAAGTGCTTTTGCACCATGAAAACTAGCTACACAGACCTCAAAAACACTTCTCCATCACACTTTCTTTTTTTAATAGAATTATGTACCATTGTTTTTAATATAATCTTGTGTCGAGAGTATATATTTCTAAAATAGTCATTTATGTTTCGCATAAGCTCAAAGAGGGGTACTTACTTATGAGAGATATCTTTCAACTAATACGTTGTAGGAGTAATTATGTGAGCTATAGTGTGAAATGCTTACTAGAACGAGTACAAAAGGTGTTTGATAACATTACAAGCCACACGCCCAGCGTAGCGTGCATTGTAGGAGCATTACATCAATTTAACAACTACGGAGGAGTAGCCTAGGTAGAGATAACATGCAAAGGAAATAGTTCAACAGATACAAATAACACAACTACTTTAAAGGAGTAGCCCAGGTAGAGATAAACATGCAAATGAAATAGTTCAATAGATACAAATCTTGCATTACAACACGAGTATTACATAAAGTACATCAGCCTTTCTTTCTGGACCTGTGACGCGAAGGCAGGTTCCATTGCCGGGCGTTGACGAAGCTTGGGATGAACCACAACGGAACCTGCCGCCATGTCCATCTAATGTTGGTTTGGAAACTAACAGTACAGTCTTCAGAATTCAAACTGAAGCGGCAAATTTCTGGGATATGCAAGGCCTACTGCATGGTGCGATGTGTAAACAGAGTTGCTTTTCGCCATATTTGGACGGTCATGTTCTGCCCTGTCTTCTACTGGAATGATATCGGATAGTTCACTCCAATGAAGAGAGAATATGATCCAAGGGGGAAATAATCCTCCTCCATGGCCTTGGTGGCAAACTGACCGGTGTCCATGCTGTACACCTGCAGCTGGCAAACCCTTACCATACCCGGCGTCAGTGCGACCATGACGACTCTCGAGGTGGCAAAAGAGTGTAAAATCCTCGAACCAGTCCGCATAATCCCGCTCTGTCAAGAACGCCTCTGTGCATGGACCAGAAAAGTCTAGAACCATCAGGAGATCATAACCACCAAGAGCCAAGATTGTACCGACCTTGTCCATCAAGTTCTGGAATAGGTGCCGGGCTGATCAACAAAGGACCTTGCAAAGGAAAGCACAGCTTGACGTTCAGCAAAACTTGATTAGTTCATTACATACACATGAATAATGATGTAGCTAAAATATTGCCCTTCCATCCAAATTAATTGACTCAATTGGAGATGTGTCTAGCTAGATATGCACAAATTAATTGACTCAAGTTTGTCTAGCTAGATGCACTGGTAAGACAAAGGAACAATTTGATTTGACCTGAGTGAGTACTTTATTTTGATCAAAGGTATATCGTCTGATTTTGATTGAATATAGAGGGGGAAAGGTACAGGCATGACACGAAAACTGCACAACAAAAAGAAAAAGCCTAAAGCTAAATCTGAAACTAGCAGGTAATAGCGAAAACACATCATATGAGATGAGAAAATTACCCCAAGAAAGTTGATTCCATGCATAAACTTCGCCTGTCTGAGTTATAGCAAATACAATACCCTTGTGGATGATTGCATCGGAGTAGCCGTACGCTAAGAATTGGTTGTCAAGAACTGTCCATCCTGCTAGAAGCACAGTGAAGGCCTGCAATTGCCGCGTTGAAGATGGCGTCAAGAACAGAGAAACTAGTATAATTTGAAGCAGTTGTTCTCGGTAAATAGCTATCTTCAGCAGTTGAAGATGTTGATCATTAGACTCGCAACACAAGTTTATCCTGGGTGGATTTAAACTCACTTATTGGTGGTAGAGGAATCAAGCACTGGGCAGGTCATTACTGACAAGCTCCCAATTCCGTGGGGAACCCAAGCAAAGGCGATCTAATCTCCATTCGCGTCGCTCACATGCCCGTACTCACCATCTGAATCACGGCACGAAGAGATCCCCGTCTAGCCATGTCGCTGGCACAAGGTACCCTTGCGATCTTTTGCATCATGCTGCTTGTCCTTCTGCGCACCCTACTGCTTGAACTTGTGGACGCGGGAGAGGGGATTGTGCGTGGGCGGTACCTCAGTTTGGTGGAGTATGAAGAACACAGGGTATGCCAAACGGCTGAGATGCAGCAGAGCTACACTTCGTGTTGCTGAATCATGATAAAACTTGCATGAACCGAATACGTCTGCGTGCGGTGATGACACGCATCGGGATGCGATTTCTTCAAGGGAGCCATCAGGAAACACCCAAGAACCGCCACTCGATTGATCGATCTCGCCATTGGAAGGATGAGTGGGTGTGGGGTGTGGGAGTGGGACGCCTCGGCGTTTGGGTGGCGAGGTATTGAGGATGCGCAGCGGCACTGGCAGAGCGACATGGATAAAAGTCCACAACTCCTACTAGTACCATCAAACAGGTGGCTCGGGATGATCCGAAAAGGCATGGCGGCGGTGGTGCAGGGGCTGCTGGTGTAGGCGGGGTCGGCAGAGAAGATGGAGATGAAGAAGACGGAGAAGCAGGAAAACAATTTGAATTGAAATCAATAATACGAGTACTTCATCGCGTGCCTTCCTCTGTCTCTCGCTGCACTATTGCACCGTCAGAAGGCTGTGACCCGAGAATAGTTATCATCAGATATCGTCCACGCCGTGGAGCTGTATTTTGTCCCATCAAATCTGGACAGTTTCAACAGAGAAAAGATCCTTTTGCCATCATCATGATATATTACCATGCATCTTGGAGGCCTCTCCATCTTGTACTACCATATACCGTATCAGTTTCTATGTTGCACAAACCACCACTTGGACATTTTTTTTGCAGTTTCCACCATGTGGTGGTCTAATATGTTGCAAATTTCACCACTTGGTTATCTAATCATCTAGTTAGTCATGTTGATAGCAAAATCGACAAGTGGGTTCAACATGTCAATGCTCCAATTAATGTTTTAGAAAAAATAATTTTTTCAAAATTCATACTTCTTTTATTTAGCTATTTAAAAATGCTTATTCATTTATTTCCACAAATATTGTGCGGTCTTGAATTTTTTTCAAACAAATATTATGGCATCGGGTTCGGGACTCCTGAAAAGGACTGGCCGTGGTACGAGACGCAATGATGCCCACAACATGGTCGAAAGTGGCAAGGAACCTGCCGAGGTGGATGAACTCGGGAAACCTTTTGGTAGAGGTAGGGATCTTGAGGAGGCCATTAGGTTTAGCCTACCCCCCAATAGCTAAATTTCACATAAGTAGTAGCTATTATTAAAATTTCACAAATATTACGCGCTTGTTTGGCTCAAGATTTAAACAAGTTTAAAACATGAAAATGAAAAGGTAAGCCTGGATCCTTCTAAGTAGTCACTCTTAAATGAAGCTTTAATTTTGGGAGGTTTTGAAATTTCCATGTTTGAAACCAAACCACTTCTCTGTATGCTTGACTTCATAAGAGACATAGTTTATGGTTTTAGAGGGGGTAGATACATGATTTGTCTTATTTGAATATGTCCAGCTAGACCTTGTTTATCAACTTTTGAATGCTTACTACATATATGTATGTGACATAAGAAAACTATGTGCACTTTGGTTTTTCATTTTTCCGATTTTTTTTGGAATTTTGATAATATTTTGAATCTTGGTCAAATCCCAGGCTTGACCAAGAAGTATATATAGAACATGAAAATGAAAAGGAAGCCTGTATCCTTCTTAGTCACCCTAAATGAAGTTTTGGGAAGTTTTTGAAATTTCCATGTTTGAAACCCAAAACCACTTATCTTCATGCTTGACTTCGTCATAAGACAGAGTTTAGGGGGTAGGGGGTAGATACATGATTTGTCTAGCTAGTTTGAATATGTCTCGAGACTCTTGTTTATCAACTTTAATGCTTACTATATGACATATAAGAAGACTATGTGCGCTTTGGTTTTTCATTTTTCTGTTTTTTTATTTTATGCCCATTTGAATCTTGGTCAAATCCTAGTGATTGACTTCATAAGACAGAGTTTAGGGTTAGGGGTAGATATACACATGATTTTTCTGGTTTGAATATGTCTAGACCTTGTTTATCAACTTGAGTGTTTACTATATGACATAATTAAGAAGGCTATGTGCTTTGGTTTTTCATTCTTTAGAATTTTTGTCTGACCTTTATGCCCATTTGAATCTTGTCAACTCCTAGATTTTGACCAAGATTGAAATAAGTTTAAAACATGGAATGAAAAGGTAAGCACGATCCTCTCTAGTTTCGCTCTAAATGAAGCTGAATTTTGGGAGGTTTTTTGAAATTTCCATGTTTGAAACCCAAACCACTTCTTCATGTGCTTGACTTCATAAGACTAAGTTTAGGGTCGATAGGGGTAGATACATGATTTTTCTTGTTTGAATATGTCTAGACCTTTGTTTATCAACTTGAATGCTTATTATATGACATAAGAGGACTATGCATTGGTATTTCATTTTTTGATTTTTATGCCCATTTGAGAATCTTGGTAAAATCCTAGGTTTGTTGAGCAAGATTTAAACAAAGTTTAACATGTGAAAATGATAAGGTAATTAAGTCTCGATCATCCTTTAGTAACTCTAAAATGAAGCTGGGAGGTTCTGAATTTGCTATGTTTGAAACCCAACCACCGTACTGCTCATGCTTGACTTTACAAGACAGAGTTTAGGGTTAGGGCAGATACATGATTTTTCCGGTTTGAATATGTCTAGACTATGTTTATCAATTTGAATGCTTACTATATGACATAACAAGGCTATGTGCTTTGTTTTTCATTCTTCTGATTTTTTCTGAATTTTTATGCCCATTTGAATCTTGGTCAAATCCTAGGTTCGACCAAGATTTAAACAAGTTTAAAACATGACAAATGAAAAGGTAATTACTCATGGATCCTTCTTAATTAACCAGCTCGTGTCTAATTAAAATGAAGTTTTTTGGGAGGTTTTTTGAATTTCCATGTTTGAAACCCAAAACCACACTCTCTCGCTTTCCATGCTTGACTTCACACCAAGACAAAGCTTCAGGCTAGGGGAAATATGATTTGTCCGGTTTGAATATGTTTCTAGACTTTGTTTATGAACTTTTGAATGCTTACTATATATGACATAAGAAGACCATGTGCTTTGGTTTTTTATTTTTTTTATTTTTTTTATTTATGCCCATTTGAATATTGGTCAAATCCCTAGGTTTGACCAAGATTTAAACAAGTTCAAAACATGAAAATGAAAAGGTATATAAGCCTGGATCCTTCTTAACTAGTCACCCTAAAATGAAGCTTTAATTTTGGGAGGTTTTTGAAATTTCCATGTTTGAAACCAAAAACCACTTCTTCATGCTTGACTTCATAAGACAGAGTTTATGGTTTTAGAGGGGTAGATACATGATTTGTCTTATTTGAATATGTCTAGCTAGACCTTGTTTATCAACTTTTGAATGCTTACTATATATATGTGACATAAGAAGACTATGTGCTTTGGTTTTTCATTTTTTTGATTTTTTTTTGGAATTTTGATGCACATTTGAATCTTGGCCAAATCCTAGGTTTGAGCAAGATTTAAACAAGTATAGAACGTGAAAATGAAAAGGGAAGTCAGATCCTCTTAGTCACCCCAAATGAAGTTTTTGGGAGGTTTTTGAAATTTCCATGTTTGAAACTCCAAAACCACTTATTCTACGTTCGACTTCGTCATAAGACAGAGTTTAGGGGTTAGGGGGTAGATACATGATTTGTCTAGTTAGTTTGAATATGTCCAGACCTTGTTTATCAACTTTAATGCTTACTATATGACATATAAGAAGACTATGTGCGCTTTGGTTTTTCATTTTTCTGTTTTTTTATTTTATGCTCATTTGAATCTTGGTCAAATCCTAGATTGACTTCATAAGACAGAGTTTAGGGTTAGGGGTATATATACACATAATTTTTCTGGTTTGAATATGTCTAGACCTTGTTTATCAACTTGAGTGTTTACTATATGACATAATTAAGAAGGTGTTATCACCAGATTTTGGCTCTTTAGATTTTGTGCTTAATTTTTATGCCTATTTGAATCTTGGTCAAATCCTAGGTTTGACCAAGATTTAAACAAGTTTAAAACATGGAAATGAAAAGGTAAGTATCGATCCCTTTTCTCTTAGTCGCCTTTAAAATGAAGCTTTTGATAGTTTTTTGAAATTTCCATGTTTGAAAACCCAAACCACTTCTCTTCATGTTTGACTTCATAAGACGGTTATGGTTTTAGAGGGGTAGATACACGATTTGTCTGGTTTGAATATGTCTATTAGACTTTGTTTATCAACTTTGAATGCTTACTATATATATGTATGTGACATAAGAAAACTACA
>JAUUTY010000287.1:0-269999 GCA_030979885.1 Lolium multiflorum
TATCAAGTCATCAACATCAAGAGTGCACGATCGCTACCGGAGGAAGCGGTTGTGTTACTTGGCTCCAAGGGACATCTTCTCCAGGAATTACAACCCTTACCACAATCTAATCTACGATCGTCAAGCACTGAAAGGACCCCAAGGTAGTGTTCAAATGGTGGGATATAGATGGTGACAATGGGGAGATGAAATCTGAAGCTGAAGGATGTGGAAACAATTCTAAGAGTTGGGATTCACCACCGGACATGATTATGAGCCGCGATTGAGCACAACTCGGAGATGATTCGCAACCTCACCTATGAGACCAGAAGGTTTACGGGAGCTTGTGGGGAAAGCATGCAGAGGAAGATCATGTGCATCATCACAGAGAGTAATTATGTGATATTGGCATCCCCTTGGTTTTGTTCCAAGCTTGGGGAGTGCCGCGGTATCACATGTCACCACCTTTATCTTTTACTATCGAGGAGTGTCATATGTCATATCATGAGTAGGAAGTTATCATATGGAATGAAGTATACAATGTGGAAAGTATATCTCTTGTTAATAGTTATCTATGTATCTAAATTGGTGTGAGTTATCGTTATGAAATATTAATGAGAAGTCTTATCATTTACTTTTTGCACATCTTATCTTAGTTTGCAATCTCTATTATATGATTACTCTTGACATGAGTATTGATATCACTTTGGGAGGATCAAGTAAATCTATTTGGTTTTGGCAAACTTAGCATTATTCAATAGCAACAACATCTTGATGTTTAATAGAAGAGAAGAAATACACTTAGATATATTACTATTATCTCTATGGTTAGTATTCTAGAGTTAAAATTGTTGTTATGAGAAAGATGCATGATTCTTCTATCATATGTATATTTGTTTTGTTTCCCTCAACCGCTTGCTATCAAGCCTTGCTAGCCAAGAGACCTGTCTCGAGAGGAATGCTTCTCATACATCCATAACCTTAGACCAAACCTATACCATTGTGTCCACCATACCTACCTACTACATGTTATTTTTATACATTCCAAGTAAGCTCACTTCATGTCTTTACCTTTAAATAATTCAAGCTATACTACTTCTTATTTGTGTCAATGTTCTATAGCTCATGAGGAAGTATGTGGTGTTTATCTTTCAATCTTGTTGGTGGGACTTACCAAATAGGACTAGCAGCGTCACTTATCCAACCAATTTTGCAATAAGAAATTTGTGCTTGGGGGTTCTGACCCCAATTAATAACTTTTCATTAATAATTCTCTAAGCATGTTTTTCTTTCGACTTATCGTGCTTAACTTAATTTTAAATAGACACTCCTCCATGTGATGTGAATGTTGGAAGGCACCAGGGATTAGGTTAGCCATGGATTGAGAAAGCCAAGGTTGGGAGAATCATCATCCTTAATAAAACTAAAACACATGTGTAAACAAAGAGAAGAGGATGATCTACTATGAGAGATATCGTCCCTCATGGGAGCCGCTCTTTTGTGAAGGTTCGTTTGGCAAGGGGTTGAAGTGCCGCTACCATTTGACAACAACAAACACCTATCAAAATCTTACTTTTATGCTCTTTATATGATTTCAAAACTTGAAAAGCTCTAGCACATGATTTAGTCTCTGCTTCCTTCAACCGAGAAAGTTTATCTTTTACTTTTATGTTGAGTCGGTACGCCTATTTCCCTCTATCTCAAACAAGCAATTAGGTTATTTGCTGAACCAGTATTTGTCTTTATGATTCGAGTTGATCATGTCTTTTATGCTCTTGTTTAGTACAATTTTATCTGAATAAATATGACTTCGAAGTTATCAATGATTATGAGGAAGATTATTATGATTGAGATGAAAGCTCAGCCATAAAATCTAATATGAAAGCTTTGCTTAGAAATGCAATCAGTTAGTAGTTCTCGACCAAGAACAAAGTTTGCCATCACCATTATAATTTCTTATGCACCTTTACTTGTGATTTCCCCTTACTTATTTCAAGATGAATTATAGGAAGCTGTTTACTAGAATGTCTTGTGAATGAATATGATGCTTCTTGTCCGTATTCTGTTGCTCGACTCTTCACTCCACTCAAGCATGGTCACCGTTTATGAACTGGTTAACAGGACAAGCAGATCCTAACAGGGGAGTTAGTCGTCAATTTACATCCTCACCTTGTCATAATTTCTTTGTTATTCATTAAATATGTTTTGTATTAGGACCCCACAATATATTTATTTCATCTTTGTCTTTGTGTCATCATTGAGATCACTCTTGAGACTGGGGATCGGAAAGAAGCACAGTGGAGCATAATGGAGAGATCAGCTGGAAGAGATTTCCATTAGTTATATTGCCAGGATGGCCAGGAGAGACAGAAGGAAGAAAGGAAGGACACTGTGACCCAGGATATAAAGGCATTGTCTGGTCTTGTGACACACCCTATCACCTCACGGGGGCCCCACTGCAGCCTCTTCTTTGCTCTTTCTGTATATGTTCAAACTAGCCACACGAGAGGGACCTCCACGAAGTTCTGACAGCCTCTGCCGTGGAAGAACTGAAGAAAAATATCGGTAGGCGAAGTCCACAGAGAAGTCCCTCAGGAGAGACGAAATCAACACCATCGTCATCGTCATGACGGGACATCGTCTCATCATTATCATGTCTCACAACATCTCTGCAGCATCCACCACCGGCTGCCTGATGTGTTTAGCAATTAGTTCAATCAGATTCATTTAGTAAGAAACTCAGGGTGTATTCTGCGCCCATTGCTGGATGTGCTGTGGGTACCAGAGCCATTGAACAAGGTTCATGTTAGATTGTTATTAATATCATGCTCTCTTTGATTATGGCTTCCATATGATGTCTGCCAGTGTAGTGGTATTAGTTTTCCAGTTCTTGAGGACATGGTGAAATCTGAAATGCCAATAAATTGATTCACCAGTTTGATATCATTAATGTTATGATATTAATTGTGATGTCATTCTTCTATTGGTATAGTGTGAGCATCCGACTTCTACACGACACATACCATTGTGGGCTAGAGGTACATCTTAATATTGATTTATAATTGAGTTGGGTAATGAAACGACCCAATTAAGTGTATGATGAGAAGTGGGATATGAGTTGAGGCGTGATTTGATTATGTGTTGCTTATTTGCGGTTGGATTGCTTGAGGTGTAATCTGAGTATATTGATTAGAAGGCGTTGCATTGTTGGGTTCTTAACATATCATTATCAAATTATCAACCATGTGACAATTACTAGACTGAATACACGATAATCCTCCCGAGGCATTGGTCATTACATAAATAATGTTAAACATGTACCATGCTAAAGGATTAGAACCACTGTTACTAGTTATTTTCTGCATTTGTTTGCTTGTACTGTTATACAATATCAAGCCCCCAGATACTGCTCTGTGGGCATTTGCACAGGTGGAGTCCTTCATCAGAAAGCTTTGCTTTGCCACAACCAGCATGCTCTCATTGAGATGACATTCTGCCATAAGATGTCAGTACCCTACCGCCATGAGTCATCCTACCAACAGGATGATGCATCAGCATGTCTACTTTAAACACTTTACTATTGTTTATCTAATTTGTATTTCTCTATATTCTGAGTCATCATTTAGTGGGTGTTAATTGTCATTTTTGCAAACTATCTGTTTGGAAATCTGGAAACTAATGTAATGATTCTTTTACAGTAGAAATGGGAAGTAAAAGACAAGCAGAGACCCATGACCCACATTTATGAAGAAGCTGACACAGCAGCAGCATCTTAGGAGCATGCCTATGGTTAAAGCCTATTGCTCAACCTCTCTTAGTTCTAAAACCTCTTATTCACTTGCAGTAGTTCATGACCATCTTTCAGGACATCAGAATAACATGTGTGACTCACTGAGTTTTAGCTCAGTTCAGCATCCACGAGACAAGGAAGTTAGGAGGGATCATGGCATATCTTCTGGCCTTCTCTCATCCCAGAACTAATATAGCTTTTCCCATCACATGGCAACGATGCATTACATTTCTGTAGCAGTGAGAGGGTGTAGGGATTGGATAATTGATCCATATATAGCCAATTTCACCAGTA
Organism: Lolium multiflorum; assembly: GCA_030979885.1. Lineage (NCBI taxonomy): Eukaryota > Viridiplantae > Streptophyta > Magnoliopsida > Poales > Poaceae > Lolium > Lolium multiflorum. The sequence continues at coordinate 4,064 of JAUUTY010000287.1, forward strand.
AAATTATTGGGGCTTTGATTTATAACATAAATGATCAATTACTTTTTGTTCTTATTTAACAAAGGTATCATACTTAAACAGCATCATAGTTTGATGTAAAATCAAGATCGTTTTATTATTGTTAATGATATTACTTTATTTATGATCTTTGATTAATATTCTTTTAGATTGTCAGGAACCAGGGCTAGTGATAATGGGACAGCAGGAGGAAGAAGCGTGATATTGAGATCTACCTGTATTCTGGAGTGTTATTAGCACACTTTTAGAATTACTCTATGTCAAAGATGCCCAATTTTTTAATGGATTTTACTAAGTTTGAGCTGCTGCACATTGTTAAGGACAAAAGATGTGTTACAGTTCTCTCTCATTATTATCAAACCTATATCCGTTTACTTATGGATTGATTAGTACTTAGATGCACTTTATTCTTCATAAATGCCCTGTGATTACCATATGATTCTCTCATCCACTTCAGCATAGTTCATCATCCCTGTGCCCTAGATATTTTAATCAATAGAAGCTACATTTTACCCATAATCTCTTTGTCTTTATTTCTGTGCTTGGCCCCATTTCACTACTCCTGAATACTGTGTGTTGCTCTTGTCTAACTTTGAGCAGTCTGTTCAAGTAGCCAAATTCAGTGCCTGTTATTGAGCTTTGGTGTCTTGTCTCTGCTGTAAATCAATGAGTGATATGCCCTGAGAAGGCTGAGCTTGCAGATCCTTCTTCTTGGTCATGAAGGCAGTGTGATTCTTATCATCTTCATGTGTATTCTTGTAAGTTTTCACATAATTCATATTTTTATTTAAAACAACTTTTCTTAAACCATATTTTGTAACTTGGTGTCCATTCCAAGACTGTGGAAGCCATTGCCATTTAACTGTCTGCCTTATCTGCCTGCCCCTGTAGCAACTAACTTGATGCATTTGCATATTACAGATAGATGTGAGTATACCTTTTAAAATTGTTCATATGTCTTTTTTTTTATTCAAACTCATGGTTCAAATGTGGCTTAAACTATTGGCAGTGATAGTAGCGATCATGTGTCTTAGTTCTTATAAGTTGCTTGTTGAGCGGTAACCATGTTTGCTGGGACGACATCAACTTTTTACCTTTGTTGGATATCATGTGAGATGCTATGAATGTTCGTCTTGTATCCGAAGTAAGTGTGATTTCATGATCAAATGGTTTGAGTATGCATATTATTTAGAGAAGAACATTGGGCGCTAACTAAAGCCATGTATCATGGTGGAAGTTTTGGATTTGGACATACAACCTCAATCTCTTATGAGAATATTATCTGTTGTTGAATGCTTAAGCATTAAAGAGAGGAGTCCATTATCTGTTTTCTATGTTGTCCCAGTATGGATGTCCTCAAGTTGAGATATATCAAAAAGCGAAATCAATGCGTGCTTTCTCCTTAGACCTTTGTACATGCGGCATGAGGTACCCCTTTGTGACACTTGGTTGAAACATATGTCATGCAATGATAATCCGTGTTATCCGAGCTGATTAGGACAAGATACGAGCACTATTAGTACTCTATGCATAGGCTTGCAACTTGTAGGAGATAATTTACAGCACATATGAATTATTAATACCATTGAAAAAATTGTTTCTATGTTTTTGAAAACAAGAAACATAGCTCAAAAATAGTAATCCATGCATCCCTCTATGAAGGGTCATTCTTTTCTTTATGTTGAGTCGGTCTACCCACTTCTTTCTATCTTAGAAGCGAACGCTTGTGTTTATTGTGTGCATTGATTCTTACATGTTTACCTATTGCTGTTATATTACTCTATGTTATGAAATATCCATGAGATATACATGTTACAAGTTGAAAATTTGCTGAAACTTAATCATCATTTGTGTTGCTTCAGTGCATTCTACTTAGAATTTATTGCTTATGAGTTAGCTCTTATGCAAGTCTTGTTGATGCTTGTCTTGGTACTATTCATGAAAAGTTTTGCTATATGATTCATTTGTTTAGTCATTATCTTTTATTGTAATCTTTTTGCTTAGGATCCTCATCCATCTCATATTACTTTAATAATGTGATCAAGGTTATGTTGGTAACATGTCACTTCGAAATTATTTGTGTTATCGTTTACCTATCGAGGGCGAGCAAGACTAAGCTTGGGGATGCTTGATCTGTCTCAAGCATTATCTATAATTTCTTATGTTCCATGCTACTTTTATGACAATATGAATGTTTTATACATACTTTACATCATTATTATACATTTTTCCGGCACTAACCTATTAACAAGATGCCCAGGTGCCAGTTCTTTTTTTTTGAAATCCTACAAAGGAAATATTCTCGGAATTGGACGAAATCAGCGCGGGGTCCTATTTTTCCACGAGGCAAGACCGAGGAGAAACGAAGTGGGGCCACGAGGGCCGCCACTAGGGCGGCGCGGCCCCTGAGGGCCGCGGCCTAGCGTGTGGGGCCCGTGACCCCTCAGGCTCCGTAACCCGCCTCGCAAAGGCCTTGGTCGCGAAACCTCTATCACAGAGAGCCACGATACGGAAAACCTTCCCGAGAAACTTCGCCGCCGCCAATCCCATCTCGGGATTCAGGAGATCGCCTCGACACCTATGGGAGAGGGAAATCATCACCCGGGCTCTACATCATCATGCCCGCCTGGGATTGATGCGTGAGTAGTTCATCCTTGGACTATGGGTCCATAGCGGTAGCTAGATGGTTGTCTTCTCCGCTTGTGCTATCATTGTTTAGATCTTGTGAGCTGCCTAACATGATCAAGATCATCTATTTATAATGCTACATGTTGTGTTTGGCGAGATCCAATGAATATAGAATATTTTTATGTTTATGATAAATGTTTATTTATCATGCTATAATTGTATTAACCGAGACATTAGTACATGTGTGATATGTAGACAACAAGAAGTCCCTAGTATGCCTCTTAAACTAGCTTGTTGATTAATGGATGATTGGTTCATAATCATGAACATTGGATGTTATTAATAACAAGGTTATATCATTATATGAATGATGTAATGGACACACCCAATTAAGCGTAACATAAGATCACGTCATTAAGTTATTTGCTATAGCTTTCGAATTATTACCTAGTCCTTATGACCATGAGATCATGTAAATCACTTATATCGGAAAGGTACTTTGATTACATCAAACGCCACGTAAATGGGTGGTTATAAGGGTGGGATTAAGTATCCGGAAGTATGAGTTGAGGCATATGGATCAGGTGGGATTTGTCCATCCGGAGGACGGATGGATATACTTTCTTTGGGCCCTCTCGGTGGAATGTACGTCTAATGTCTTGCAAGCATATGAATAAGTTCATAAGAGACCACATACACGGTACGAGTAAAGAGTACTTGTCAGGAGACGAGGTTGAACAAGGTATAGAGTGATACAGATGATCAAACCTCGGACAAGTAAAAATATCGCGTGACAAGGGAATTGGTATCGTATGTGAATGGTTCATTCGTCCACTAAAGTCATCGTTGAATATGTAGGAGCCATTATGGATCTCAGATCCCCTATTGTTTATTAGTCGGAGTGAGTATAGCCATGTCCGCATAGTTCACGAGCGGAGTAAGGGTGACACACTTAAAGTTGGATGTTGAAATGGTAGTACTTGAATATGGAGATGGAGTTCGAATATTTGTTCGGAGTCCGGGATGAGATCGCGGACCACGAGAGGTTCCGGAATGGTCCGGAGAATAAGATTCATATATGGAGAATCAAATTCCGGAAATGATCCCGTGCATTTATGGCAGGTTCTAGAAGGTTCTAGAAAGAGATTAATGAATCACCCTGGAAAGTGGAGTCCCGAAGAGACTCCACTTGCATGACAAGCCAACCTAAGGGGGAGGAGTCCAGGTGGACTCCCCAATGTGGCCGACCAACCCACCTCAAGGAAGGTGGGAGTCCCACCTTGAGTGGGACTCCCTCCTTGAGTAGGTTTCCCACATATGGGAGGTTTTAGTGTTGGGTCTTATTTCGAAGACTTGGACTAGAACTCTTGGGGCTTCCACCTATATAATGAGGGCATAGAGAGGGGGCTGGCCACTTCAAGCCTCAGCCTTGGCCGCCCCCCTGGGCAGCGCCCGCGCCCCCTCTCTCCCCACTAACCCTAGCGATCTCTCTCCTCCACCACATCCCGCACGCTTTGCGACTCATCCAGTTTCCTCCACGCTACCCGACACCACGCCCCGCGTCTTTGTCGGATTCAAGAAGGAGCTACTACTTCCACTGCCCGCCCGCTGGGACGGGAGGTGGACGTCGTCTTCATCAACAGCCGAACGTGTGACCGAGTCTGGAGGTGCTGCCCGTTCGTGGCGCAGGAACCGATCGTGATCAAGATCTTCTCGCTTTTGCAAGCGGCAGTGATCGTCTACCGCAGCAATAGGAGCCTACTCTTATATGGAATCTCTTCAAGAGTTAGTCTTGATCATCCCCTCGTTGCTACCGTCTTCTAGATTGCATCTTGGCTTGGATTGCGTGTTACAGCGATAGGAAAATTTTTGTTTTCTATGCTACGTTATCCTACGGTGGTATCAGGGGCAGTGTCTATGCATAGATGGTTGCACGAGTGATACGCAATGGTTTTGTAGGCGTTGATGCTTATGTTATCTTTAGCTTGAGTACTGCATCTTTGTGGCATAGTGGGATGAAGCGGCTCGAGGCTAACTTTACATGACCGCGTTCATGAGATTTGCTCCACGCTTGACATGCAACTTGTATTTCATAAGTGGCTTTGCGAGTGTCTGTCTCTCCTACTATAGTGAAGATTCAATTTACTCTTCTATTGACAACACTAGTATCCCCGTTGTGGTTCATGTTCGTAGGTAGATTAGATCTCACTCGAAAACCCTAAACCACGTAAAATATGCAAACCAAATTAGAGACGTCTAACTTGTTTTTGCAGGGTTTGGTGATGTGATATGGCCATGATGTGATGATGAATATGTATGAGATGATCATTATTGTATTGTGGCAGCCGGCAGGGGCCTTATGGTTGTCTTTAAATTTCATGTTGAGTATTATTTCAAAGTAGTTGTAATAGTTGCTACATGAGGTGAACAATCATGAGACGGCGCCATGGACCTTGGCCGCTACGCCGATGATGATGGAGATCATGCCGTTGATGATTAAGTCATGTCCGTGCTTTGGAGATGAAGATCGAAGGCACAAGACTAAAGGGCCATATCATATCACATATGAACTGCATGTGATGTTAATCCTTTATGCATCTTATTTTGCTTAGATCGCGACGGTAGCATTATAAGATGATCCCTCACCAAAATCTCAAGATAATAAAGTGTTCATCCTTAGTAGCACCGTTACCAAGTCTTGTCGTTTCGAAGCATCTCGTGATCGGATGTGATAGATTCAACGTTCACATACAACGGGTGTAAGCCATATTGCACGCGGAATACTTGGGTTTGCTTGGCGAGCCTAGCATGTACAGACATGGCCTCGGGACAACGGAAACCGAAAAGGTTGAACAGGAGTCATATGGATGATATGATCAACATGTTGATGTTCACCATTGAAGCTACATCATCTCACGTAATGATCGGTTTTGATGTAGTGGATTTGGATCGTGTGCCACTTAACAACTATGAGGGATGTTGTATTAAGTGGGAGTTCATTAGTAATTAGATTAAAACATGAACTAATTATCATAAATATAGTCTGAGTAGTATTTTGAATTAATTTTGTAGTATTGGCATCCGTTTACTACTATGCGCTAGTCTTGTAATTGAGATAGAAATATTGTTAAAATCTGATAAGAAACTTTACGGATTGGTACCGTATTGTTAAAGAATCAAGAATTGATTAAGTCTATTGCAAACTTTTAGTAAACCTCACATTGATAATTCAAAGAGCTATGGTTTAAATTAGTACCTACAATTATCTTGTCTCCGTGAAACTTGATGTTCAAATTCGTTTGAAAAGTAAGGAGCTGAAAAGTTTGTTTTCAGAAATAAGCGAGGTATGAGATATATGCGATATCTAAGACCTTACTGCAAGATGATAGAATATAATCTAGTGAGACTACATAAACTCATAAGTTTTATGGGAATGTACAAAGGTTGAAGACGCCAGGCGTCCCAATCCTCCAACTATTGGGGCACTAACGATATTCGCATATCCATGAAGTGATCGTCCTTAGTATGCACCGTTGCTAAGACTCGTCGTTTCGAAGCATCTCGTGATGATGATCGGGTGTTATAGATTCTACGTGTGCATACAACGGGTGCAAGCTAGATTTGCACATGCGAATATTAAGGTTAAACTTTACGAGCCTAGCATGTACAGACATGATCTCGGAAAGTCGTCATGATATGATGGATAAAATTATGAGTGAAATTGTTCATCATATTACAAAGTTACTAATAGTGAAATCTGGAACACTTGTCATATGATGATCAACTTCAAAGTAAGAACCTCAAGGTTATTGGTATTTGACCAACAAACCTAGAAGTCAATGATGTTGAAGTGTTTTTCTGAATAATGAGGAAAGCTAAAAGAGAAACTATAAAAGATATTTTGGCGAAAGAAAAGAAAAGACTAGAAAGTCTAGCTCAGGTGTATATAAATGATATACATGTTATGGATGTATTCCTCGTTTGGTCACACAATAAAATTCTTGGGTATTTGTACCACATTGGTTGGTATGAAGTGTCATACAAAACAACGCAATACAAGAATACAATGGCCTAAGTGACTGACAAGGAATATGATAGGTATGCACGTCTGGAACAAAAATAAAGTGTTATTATGTTCATCGTTGGCATTCTATCTAGCCCTTAGAATTTATAATAAAGAACTTAATAATTGTTATTTTGCTCTGGTCAAATGAAAACAATGAGTTGTTCAAATTATGACATTACTCCATGTATGATGGATAAGTTATTATAAATCTTAATGGTGAAACACACATACATAACAATGACGCTAAAATGCCATAAGGCAAATGATTTGAATTCCACTTATTTTTGGAACCGCCATTTAGGTCATGTTAGAAAGGAACGCATGAAGGAACTCCATGCAAATGGATTTTTGGAGTCACTTGATTTTTGAATCATTTGACGCTTGCAAATCTTTTCTAAAGAGAATGATTAAAATACCGTTCATAGGCCAAAAGTTGAACGGGCAACTAACTTAGTGGAAAAATACATGATGATGTATGTGGTTCACTGGGCATAGTTGTGTGCGGGAGATTCTTCTACTTCATGAAAACTTTCAACAATGAATTGAGTATATATATGTTGATATATTCAATAAGGAAGAAGTTTGAAACATTTGAATGGATTCAAATAAATTTCAGCATGAAGTGGAAATCATCGTAATAGAAAAGTCAAATATCTATGATTGGATCATGGTAGAAATATTTGAATTACGAGTTTTAGCGAACATCTAAGAGAGTTATGAAATTGTTCTACAACTCACATTTCTTGGAGTATCATAATGATGATATAGTATTCAAGATATGTATCCAAACCTTGTTGGATTAATGATGAGATAAAATATTATGACGCCATTATATTTTTGTGGATTATGCTTTAGTGACTTTTACATTGAATAGAGCATCATCATGATCCGTTGAAATGACACCATACGAGTTATGGTATGGGTATAAACCCTAATAGTCTTTCTTTAAATTTTGGTCTAAGAGTTTACAACCAAAATCGGATGAATGTCTTTGTTGGTTATCCCAGAGAATTAATTGGGAATTCTTCCCACGAGACAAAGACAAAAGTGTTTGTCAATGTTTCTTATTTCCGAGAAATTGTTTCTAGTGAAGTATTTGAGTGGGAGAACAATATAATTTGATAAGGTTTATGAACCTGAGCATAATGATCAGAGTAGCGCAGCATCGGAATTTGTTTCGGAAGCGGCCACGACGATCATGGCTCCCATGACTACAAAGTGTTTTAGCCATGGAGATCGAAGTACATATTGAACCTTGTAGGTATAGTTTACTTTGTGATCAAATAAATGATTTGTGAACAAAGGATTGATTTTGAATAATGATAAACCAACTACAAACAAAGAAGTTATGATGGGCCCTGACTCCGTTAAAATGGCTATACGCCATGAAATCCAAGATAGATGAATACTTTTTGAAAGTAAATGGATCTATAAAATTGATGAACTTGGATGGAATATCCTTGAATAAGCTCGACTTGTCGAAAAGTTGTTTACGACAAAGTTCAAAGAGTTGACTACGATAAGATTAGATCTTCCGTAGTAATGCTTATAGTCTATGTGGATTATTCTAGTAATCGCTACATATTTCTTTCATGAGATATGATAGTAGGATGGCAAAATACATTGCTTAACAGAAGTGTGTATTAAAGGTGTATACAAGATACAACCAATTGTTTTGCTAGTCCGTGGAATACTAGATAGGTATACGAACTTCAATTGGATGAAGTGAGTATCGCGGAGTTGGAATCTTTACCGGATGAAATAATCAAAGAGTTTTTGATTTCATCAGATACGATGAAGAGGCTTGCATTTGCAAGAAATTAAGTGGGAGCGCTGAGACATATTTGTAATACTTTATGTAACTGACATATCGTTGATTATAAATATTGTAATTATATAATTGATTAAAAAGGTTTCATTAAGAATTAGCTTCAATGAAAGGATATGGACAGAAACATATTTAGTGTCAAGATCTATGAAGATAGATTAAAACACATAATAAGTTTAAGTCAAAGTACATAAAATGGATATTGAAGTAGTTCAATATAGAAATATTAAGAAGGTGTTCTTTGCATACAAAGGTTTAACAAGACTTGAGTGTATTTGACACTCGATGAGTAAAAACACTTGAGTGATTTTGGATCACAAATAATATGTACAAAATCAGATGTCCTATGCTCTAAAAGGTTAGGAGCATATACCAGAATGATTCATGTGATGATCATTGGACAAACAGTAAGAATATCCATGTGTGCGTTAGAGAACCAAGATATATATAGTTTTATATGGAGGAAATGACAAACAAATCGCTGTAAGGTGTTACACCGATATTGGTTTTGTCACATATAAAATATAATTTCAATCTCAAATTAGACTAAGTGTTGTTTAAAGGTAGCACAATGAGCTAGAAGTTGTCTATGCTAGATTTAGAAGAGTACTAAATATTGTGACGGATTCTACAAAAGAAGGCAGTATGTCATTGTTTTGACAATGACAAAGGATGTTAAGTCAAGAGGTTCTTTGAGAACTTGGTGTAGTTCCGACAGTCGAACTTTGAAGCTATATTGTGTGTGACAATATTAGTGACATATTTCGGACCGCGGAATTAAGGTTCCACGAGAAGACCAAACATATTTAATACCGACTCATTTGGAAATGAGTGATGCGTTGAGACGCAAATGAATTTCAAAATACATATGTTTCTGAGCATGTCAATCGTTGACTAAAACCTCTCCCATAGGCGAAACATGATAAAGCACCAGAAGGCCAAGGTGTTATATCTTTACATATGTAAACTAGATTATTGACTCTAGTGCAAGTGGGAGACTGAAGGAGATATGCCCTAGAGGCAATAATAAAGTGGTTATTATTTATATCTTTATGTTTATGATAAATGTTTATATATCATGCTATAATTGTATTAACCGAAACATTAGTACATGTGTGATATGTAGACAACAAGAAGTCCCTAGTATGCCTCTTAAACTAGCTTGTTGATTAATGGATGATTAGTTTCATAATCATGAACATTGGATGTTATTAATAACAAGGTTATATCATTATATGAATGATGTAATGGACACACCCAATTAAGCGTAGCATAAGATCTCGTCATTAAGTTATTTGCTATAAGCTTTCGATACATAGTTACCTAGTCCTTATGACCATGAGATCATGTAAATCACTTATATCGGAAAGGTACTTTGATTACATCAAACGCCACTGCGTAAATGGGTGGTTATAAAGGTGGGATTAAGTATCCGGAAAGTATGAGTTGAGGCATATGGATCAACAGTGGGATTTGTCCATCCCGATGACTGATAGATATACTCTGGCCCTCTCGGTGGAATGTCGTCTAATGTCTTGCAAGCATATGAATAAGTTCATAAGAGACCACATACCACGGTACGAGTAAAGAGTACTTGTCATGAGACGAGGTTGAACAAGGTATAGAGTGATACCGATGATCAAACCTCGGACAAGTAAAAATATCGCGTGACAAAGGGAATTGGTATCGTATGTGAATGGTTCATTCGATCACTAAAGTCATCGTTGAATATGTGGGAGCCATTATGGATCTCCAGATCCCGCTATTGGTTATTGGTCGGAGTGAGTACTCAACCATGTCCGCATAGTTCACGAACCGTAGGGTGACACACTTAAAGTTGGATGTTGAAATGGTAGTACTTGAATATGGAATGGAGTTCGAATATTTGTTCGGAGTCCCGGATGAGATCCCGGACATCACGAGGAGTTCCGAATGGTCCGGAGAATAAGATTCATATAGGAAGTCATATTCCAAGTTTGGAAATGATCCGGTGCATTTATGAGGTTCTAGAAGGTTCTAGAAAAGTCCGGAAGAATGGCACTTTGGAAAGTGGAGTCCGAAGAGACTCCACTTGCATGACCAGCCAACCCTAAAGGGGAGGAGTCCAAGGTGGACTCCCCTAGGGTGGCCGGCCAACCCACCTCAAGGAAAGGTGGGAGTCCACCTGAGTGGGACTCCCCTGAGTAGGTTTCACATATGGGAGGTTTTAGTGTTGGGGTCTTATTCGAAGACTTGGACTAGAACTCTGGGGTTCCACCTATATAATGAGGGGCATAGAGAGGGGGCTGGCCACTTCAAGCCTCAGCCTTGGCCGCACCCCTTAGGGGCCGGCGCCCAACCCCCCTCTCTCCCCAAACCCTAGCGGTCTCTCTCCTCCACCACATCCCGCACGCTTTAGCGAAGCTCCGCCGGATTTCTCCACCGCCACCGACACCACACCGTCGTGCTGCTGATTCAGAGGAGCTACTACTTCCGCTGCCCGCTGGAACGGGGAGGTGGACGTCGTCTTCATCAACAACCGAACGTGTGACCGAGCACGGAGGTGCTGCCCGTTCGTGGCGCGGAACCGATCGTGATCAAGATCTTCTACGCGCTTTTGCAAGCGGCAAGTGATCGTCTACCGCAGCAATAAGAGCCTACTCTTATAGGCTTTGGAATCTCTTCAAGGGTTAGTCTTGATCATCCCCTCGTTGCTACCGTCTTCTAGATTGCATCTTGGCTTGGATTGCGTGTTCGCGATAGGAAAATTTTTGTTTTCTATGCTACGTTATCCTACAAGTGATACGTCAAACGTATCCATAATTTCTCGATGTTCCATGCTTGTTTTATGACAATACCTACATGTTTTGTTCACACTTTATATCGTTTTGATGCGTTTTCGAACTAACCTATTGACGAGATGCCGAAGTGCCAGTTCTGTTTTCTGCTGTTTTTGGTTTCAGAAATCCTAGTAAGGAAATATTCTCGAATCGGACGAAATCAACGCCCATACTATTTTCATCGGGAGCTTCCGCACCCGAGACACCGAGGGAGGCCCGGGGCCCGACACAAGGTGGCGACGGCCGAGGGGGCGCCCGTTGTCTGGTTGCTCCGTGCCCCCTCACCTCCGCCTCTTCGCCTATTTAGTCGTCCCTGACCTAAATCCTCGACCCCGTCCGAGAAACCCGAGAAACCTTCCGAGCCGCCGTCGTCGCGAAATCAAGATTCGGGGACAGAAGTCTCTGTTCCGCACACCCGCCGGGACGGGGAAGTGCCCCAAGGCTTCTCCATCGACACGCTGCCATCTCCACCATCTTCATCACCGCTGCTCCCCATGAGGAGGAGTAGTTCTCCATCGAGGCTCGGGGCTGTACCGGTAGCTATGTGGTTCATCTCTCTCCTATGTACCTCAATACAATAATCTCATGAGCTGCCTTACATGATTGAGATTCATATGATGAGCTTTGTATCGCTACTAGTCTATGTGCTACTCATGTGATGTTATTAAAGTAGTCTATTCCTCCGCATGGTGTAATGGTGACAGTGTGTGCATCGTGTAGTTCTTGTCGTAGATTATGATCATAATCTCTTGTAGGTTATGGAGTTGATTATCGCTATGATAGTATTGATGTGATTTATGCCTCCTTCATAGTGTGATGGTGACGGTGTGCATGCTATGTTAGTACTTGGTTTATTTTGCAAAGATCTATTATGCTCTAAGGTTACTTAAACATGAATATCGAATGTTGTGGCGCTTGTTAACTCCGGCTTGAGGGAGCTCTTGTAGCCCTACACAATTAGTGGTGTTCATCATCCAACAAGAGTATATGTAGCACAAAGGAAGAGAACTTATTTATTATGTGATCAATGTTGAGAGTGTCCACTAGTGAAAGTATGATCCCTAGGCCTTGTTTCCACCACAAAGAATTGCTTCCCACGCCAACAAGCTATTTTCTGGCGCCGCTTGTTTACTGTTTTGCATCTTTACTTTCTGCAATATTACCACCATCTATACCACTGTGTTTTACTATCTCTTCGCGAACTAGTGCACCTATACATCTGACAAGTGTATTAGGTGTGTTGAGGACACAAGAGACTTCTTGCATTGTGATGCGGGGTTGCTTGAGAGGGATATCTTTGACCTCTTCCTCCCTGAGTTCGATAAACCTTGGGTGATCCACTTAAGGGAAAACTTGTTGCTGTTCTAATCTCTGCTCTTGGAGGCCCAACACATGTCTACAAGAATAGAAGCACCCGTAGACATCAAGCTATTTTCTGCGCCGTTTCCGGGAGGTAAGGTAAAAGGTACTCACACTCAGGATCTCGGCTACTAAGCTATTTTCCGGCGCCGTTGTAAGTACTGAAGCTATTTCCTTAGATCCTGCAATTGCATCTTTTGGTTTCTTGTTTACACTAGTTAGGCATAATGGAGAGCAACAATGAGCTTCTTATTTTATTTCCTGAGTTAAGACATGGATTGTTTGCTGCGAAAATTGAAAAACCTTTGGAATCTTATTTGCATGCTAGTAGCTATGATATTAGTATGAACGCTTTGAACACCATTGTTGTTAATGATATGGAAAATTCTAAGCTTGGGGAAGCTGGTTTTGATGAGCATGATATTTTTAGTCCCCCAAGCATTGAGGAGAAAATTTTATTTGATGATACTTTGCCTCCTATTTATGATGATTACAATGATAGTGGTCTTTTGGTGCCGCCTACTATGGAGAGTAAATTTTATTATGATTATACTATGCCTCCTACACTTGATGAGAATAATAATGATAGCTACTTTGTTGAATTTGCTCCCACTACAACTAATAAAATTGATTATGCTTATGTGGAGAGTAATAATTTTATGCATATGGCTCATGACAAGAATGTTATATGTGATAGTTATATTGTTGAATTTGTTCATGATGCTACTGAAATTTATTATGAGAGAGGGAAACATGGTTATATGCATCTTAATAATATTAAGTTTCCCCTCTTTATGTTGAAAATCTTGAAATTGCGCTTGTGTTGCTTTTCTATGCTTACCACTTTGTTCTTCATGAATTTATTTGTGTACAAGATTCCTTTTCATAGGAAGTGGGTTAGACTTAAATGTGTTTTGAATTTGCTTCTTGATGCTCTCTTTTGCTTCAATTCTTATTTCTTGTGAGCATCATTAAAATTACTGAGCCCATCTTAATGGCTATAAAGAAAGAACTTCTTGGGAGATAACCCATGTGTTTATTTTACTACAGCAATTTTTGTTTTGTTGAGTCTTGGAAGTTGTTTACTACTGTAGCAACCTCTCCTTATCATGTTTTTGTGCCAAGTAAAGTCTCTATGGTAAAGTTGATGCTAGATTTGGATTGCTGCGCAGAAACAGATTCTGTCTGTCACGAATTTGAGCAGAAGTATCTGTAAAAAAATCAAATTTACGTGTGTGATCCTCAGATATGCACGCAACTTTCATTAGTTTTGAGTTTTTCCGTTTGAGCAAGTTAAGTGCCCCTTCCAGATTCGTCTTTACGGACTGTTCTGTTTTTGACAGATTCTGCCTTTTATTTCGCATTGCTGCTTTTGCTTTGTTGAATGAGTTTCTTTGTTCCATTAACTTTCAGAAGCTTTGTGCAATGTCCAGAAGTGTTAAGAATGATTGTGTCACCTCTGAACATGTGAATTTTTATTATGCACTAACCCTCTAATGAGTTTGCTTGAAGTTTGGCGAAGTTTTCAAGGGTCAAGAGAGGATGATATATGATCAAGAAGAGCGAAAAGCCTAAGCTTGGGGATGCCCCGTGGTTCATCCTGCATATTTCAAGAAGACTCAGCGTTTAAGCTTGGGATGCCCAAGGCATCCCTTCTTCATCAACTTATCAGGTTTCTTCTATTGAAACTATATTTTTATTCACATCTTATGTACTTTATTTGGAGCGTGTGCTTTTATTTTCGTTTTGTTATTTTCATTCTTTGAATAAATTCATGCTTGTGTGGAGAGAGACACGCTCCGTTGCATATGAACACATGTGTTCTTAGCTTTACTTTTAATGTTCATGGCGAAGGTTGAAAACTGCTTCGTTCATTATTATATGGTTGGAAACAGGAAATGCTTCATGTGGTAAATGATATAATGTCTTAATACTTGGCAATTGTTGTGCTCATATAGATCATGTTTAAGCTCTTGCATCATATACTTTGCACTTATTAATGAAGAACTACATAGAGCTTGTTAAAATTTGGTTTGCATGATTGGTCTCTCTAAGTCTAGATATTTTCTGGTTAAGGTGTTTGAACAACAAGGAGACGATGTAAAGTCTTATAATGCTTACAATATGTTCATATGTGAGTCTTGCTGCACCGTTTATACTTGAGTTTGCTTCAAACAACCTTGCTAGCCTAGCCTTGTATTGAGAGGATTCTTCTCGTGCATCCAAATCCTTGAGCCAAAAACTATGCCAATTGTGTCCACCATACCTACCTACCACATGGTATTTCTCCGCCATTCCAAAGTAAATTGCTTGAGTGCTATCTTTAAACGATTCAAAAGTTATTACCTCTTATTTGTGTCAATGTTTTATAGCTCATGAGGAAGTATGTGGAGTTTATCTTTCAATCTTGTTGGGCAACTTTCACCAATGGACTAGTGGCTTCATCCGCTTATCCAATAATTTTGCAAAAAGAGCTGGCAATGGGGTTCCCAGCCCAATTAATTAACTTAAATTTACAAATAGACACTCCTCCATGGTATGTGATTGTTGGTTGGCACCCGAGGATTCGGTTAGCCATGGCTTGAGAAAGCAAAGGTGGGGAGGGTGTCATCTAAATAAAACTAAAATAAAAAGGCACTCCTTCATGGTATGAGATTGTTGGCGGCACCCGAGGATTCGGTTAGCCATGGTTTGTGAAAGCAAGGTTGGAAGGAGTGCCACTCAAAAATAAAATTTCATGGGAGCCGCTCTTTGAAAGTTTGTCTGGCAAGGGGTTAGAGTGCCCACTACCATTCGTTGACAACAACAAACACCGCTCAAAACTTTATTTTTTATGCTCTCTTATGTTTTCAAAATAAAAGCTCTAGCACAAATATAGCAATCAATGCTTCCCTCTGCGAAAGGTCATTCTTTTACTTTATTGTTGAGACAGTTTACCTACTTCTTTCTATCTTAGAAGCAAACACTTGTGTAAACTGTGTGCATTGATTCTTACATGTTTACCTATTGCACTTGTTATATTACTTTGTGTTGACAATTATCCATGAGATATACATGTTGAATTTGAAGGCAACTGCTGAAACTTATATCTTCCTTTGTGTTGTTTCAAAGCTTTTTACTAAGAATTTATTGCTTATGAGTTAGCTCTTATGCAAGTCTTATTGATGCTTGCCTTGAAAGTACTATTCATGAAAAGTCTTTGCTATATGATTCAGTTGTTTAGTCATTATCTTTACCATTGCTTTAAATCACTCCATTCATGTCATATGCTTTACAATAATGTTGATCAAGATTATGATGGTAGCATGTCACTTCAGAAATTATTTGTTGTTATCGTTTACCTACTCGAGGACGAGTAGGAACTAAGCTGGGGATGCGATACGTCTCAAACGTATCCATAATTTCGATGTTCCATGCTTGTTTTATGACAATACCTACATGTTTTGTTCACACTTTATATCGTTTTGATGCGTTTTCCGGAACTAACCTATTGACGAGATGCCGAAGTGCCAGTTCTGTTTTCTGCTGTTTTTGGTTTCAGAAATCCTAGTAAGGAAATATTCTCGGAATCGGACGAAATCAACGCCCAGTACCCTATTTTCATCGGGAGCTTCCAGAACATCCGAGAGACACCAGAGGGAGGCCTAGGGGCCCGACACAAGGTGGCGGCGCGGCCCAGGGGGGCGCCCCCTGTTGTCTGGTGGCTCCAGGCCCCCTCCGACTCCGCCTCTTCGCCTATTTAGTCGTCCCCGACCTAAATCCTCGACCCGTTCGACGAAACCCGAGAAAACCTTCCAGAGCCGCCGTCGTCGCGGAATCAAGATTCGGGGACAGTCTGTTCGGCACGCCGCCGGACGGGAAGTGCCCCGGAAGGCTTCTCCATCGACACCGCTGCCATCTCCACCGCCATCTTCATCACCGCTGCTGCTCCCATGAGGAGGAGTAGTTCTCCATCGAGGCTCGGGCTGTACCGGTAGCTATGTGGTTCATCTCTCCCTATGTACCTCAATACAATAATCTCATGAGCTGCCTTACATGATTTAGATACATATGATGAGCTTTGTATCGCTACTAGTCTATGTGCTACTCATGTGATGTTATTAAAGTAGTCTATTCCTCTGCATGGTGTAATGGTGACAAGTGTGTGCATCGTGTAGTTCTTGTCGTAGATTATGATCATAATCTCTTGTAGGTTATGGAGTTGATTATCGCTATGATAGTATTGATGTGATTTATGCCTCCTTCATAGTGTGATGGTGACAGTGTGCATGCTATGTTAGTACTTGGTTTATTTTGCAAAGATCTATTATGCTCTAAGGTTACTTAAACATGAATATCGAATGTTGTGGCGCTTGTTAACTCCGGCTTGAGGGAGCTCTTGTAGCCCTACACAATTAGTGGTGTTCATCATCCAACAAGAGTATATGTAGCACAAAGGAAGAGAACTTATTTATTATGTGATCAATGTTGAGAGTGTCCACTAGTGAAAGTATGATCCCTAGGCCTTGTTTCCACCACAAAGAATTGCTTCCCACGCCAGCAAGCTATTTTCCGCCGCTTGTTTACATTTTTCTGCATCTTTACTTTCTGCAATATTACCACCATCTATACCACCCGTGTTTTACTATCTCTTCGAACTAGTGCACCTATACATCGACAGTGTATTAGGTGTGTTGGGGACACAAGAGACTTCTTGCATTGTGATCAGGGTTGCTTGAGAGGGATATCTTTGACCTCTTCCTCCCGAGTTCGATAAACCTTGGGTGATCCACTTAAGGGAAAACTTGATGTTGTTCTACAAACCTCTGCTCTTGGAGGCCCAACACTGTCTACAAGAATAGAAGCACCCGTAGACATCGCTACATGTTGTGTTTGGTGGGATCCGATGAATCTATAATATTATGTCAAGTTGATTATCAATCTATCATATATGTGTTGTTTATGTTCTTGCATGCTCTCCGTTGCTAGTAGAGGCTCGCCAAGTTGATACTTGTAACTCCAAGAGGGAGTATTTATGCTCGATAGTGGGTTCATGCCTCCATTTAATCTGGGACAGTGACAGAAAGTTCTAAGGTTGTGGATGTGTTGTTGCTACTAGGGATAAAACATCGATGCTTTGTCTAAGGATATTTGTGTTGATTGCATTACGCACCATACTTAATGCAATTATCTGTTGTTTACAACCTAATACTAGAGGTGCGGATGCTAACCCGAAGGTGGATTATTTAGGCATAGATGCATGATGGATAGCGGTCTATGTACTTTGTCGTAATGCCCGATTAAATCTCATAGTAATCATCATTGATATGTATTTAATCTTTATTTGTCAATTGCCACCTGTAATTTGTTCACCCAGCATGTTAGTTATCTTATTGGAGAGACACCACTAGTGAACTGTGGACCCCGGTCCATTCTTTTACATCTGAATACATTCTACCGCAATCATTTATTTTACTATTCTTTGCAAACAAACACCATCTTCCACTCGATACGCTTAATCCTTTGTTTTCAGCAAGCCGGTGAGATTGACAACCTCATATTACGTTGGGGCAAAGTATCTTGATTGTGTTGTGCAGGTTCCACGTTGGCGTCGGTTTCACCGGTGTTGCGCCACACTACACTCCTCCACCAACAACCTTCACGTGCTTCTTGGCTCCTACTGGTTCGATAACCTTGGTTTCTTTCTCGAGGAAAACTTGCTGCTGCGCATCACACCTTCCTCTTGGGGTTCCCAACGGACGTGTACATCACGCGCATCAGGGCTCGCACACCTTTCAGCACACCATTGTAAACCTATGACATGTTGCTGGTCATTATGCCGTGAGCCCCTGATACGTCTCAAACGTATCCATAATTTCGATGTTCCATGCTAGTTTTATGACAATACCTACAAGTTTTGTTCACACTTTATAACGTTTTGATGCATTTTCCGAACTAACCTATTAACAAGATGCCACAGGCCGGTTTCTGTTTTTTTGGTTCCGAAAGGCTGTTCGGCAATATTCTCGAATTTGACGAAACGAAGACCCAACATCTTATTTTTCCCGGAACCTTCCAGAAAGTCGGAGTGGGACCAGGGGAGCCCTGGGGCCCACACGTGGTGGCCGCGGCTCCACCCGCCGCGCCACTAGTGTGAGGAGGCCCCGTGGCCCCTCCGACTCCGACTCTTCGCCTATTTAAGTCGTCCTGACCTAAAACATCGATACCGATTGACGAAACTCCAGAAAGCTCTAGGGGCGCCGCCATCGCGAAACTCCAATTCGGGGACGAAGTCTCTTCGGCACCCGCACGGGAATTGCCCCGGAGCCATCTCCATCGACACCACCGCCATCTTCATCGCCATCGCGTCTCCTATGATGAGGAGGAGTAGTTCTCCCCGAGGCCGAGGGTGTACCGGTAGCTATGTAGTTAATCTCTCTCTGTACTCCAATACAATGATCTCATGAATTTCTTTGCATAATTGAGATCCATATGATGAGCTTTGTATCGCTACTAGTCTATGTGCTACTCATGTGATGTTATTAAAGTAGTCTATTCCTCCTGCATGGTGTAAAGGTGACAGTGTGTGCATCGTGTAGTTCTTGGCGTAGGTTATGATCATAATCTCTTGTAGGTTATGGAGTTAATTATCACTATGATAGTATTGATGTGATCTATTCCCCTTTCATAGTGTAATGGTGACAGTGCAGATGCTATGTTAGTACTCGGTTTAAATTGCAAAGATCTATTATGCTCTAAGGTTACTTAAATATGAATGCTGAATGTTGTGGCGCTTGTTAACTCCGGCTTGAGGGAGCTCTTGTAGCCCTACACAATGAATGGTGTTTGTCATCCAACAAGAGCATATGTAGCACAAGTGAGGAGAAGCTATTTATTTATTATGTGATCAATGTTGAGAGTGTCCACTAGTGAAAGTATGATCCCTAGGCCTTGTTTCCAATACGCAAACACCGCTTACTTACTGTTCTACTGCATGTTTACTCGCTGCCATATTTATTTCAGATTGTTATTACCACTCATATTCATCTATACCACCATTTTAATATCTCTTCGCCGAACTAGTGCGCCTATACATCGACAAGTGTATTAGGTGTGTTGGGGACACAAGAGACTTCTTGTATCTTAATTGCAGGGTTGGAGAGGACTATCTTTGACCTCTACCTCCTGAGTTCGATAAACCTTGGGTGATTCACTTAAGGGAAACTTGCTGCTGTTCTACAAACCTCTGCTCTTGGAGGCCCAACACTGTCTACAAGAATAGAAGCACACGTAGACATCAGCCCCTGAGTCATGAGCTTGCGCCCACTTACTTAAATCCGGGCAGTTCTAATTAATCCATGTACTCAAATTTATTTCAGTCCTCCGGCCCCTCCGGGATTCTGTCGGCGGCAAGGCAGCACTCTCGATTTCTTTGTTGATTCCAGCCCAAATAGCATTCATCTTCGCCTCAGTCTTCTGCATGCATATCCTCTTAAATAGCTTGAACCAGTCCTTGTTCTTGAACTTTGAGTAAAAATTGGCTGCCAAGTGCCTCATGCACCACCTTGTCTCCAGGTCGGGCCACCCCCAGTCAGGGTCCGATGAATTCTTGATTAATTCGAGAGCGCTCAAAAGGCCTGTGTTGTGATCTGATATGATGCAAACATCGGGCCGATCTCTCACGACTCCCATCTTCAAGCAGCTGAGGAACCATAACCAGCTATCTTTGTTTTCACTCTCGACAAGTGCATAGGCAATAGGCAAGAGCTGATTATTTGCGTCAGCTGCGATCGCCACCAAGAGTGTGCCCTTGTACTTTCCCGTGAGAAAGGTACCATCTATTGACAACACCGGGCGGCAGTGATGGAATGCCCGTATAGTCTGGGGGAATGCCCAGAATAAACGATCAATGATTTCTTGGTTTTCCTCCAGAGGGTGTTGACGAGCTCTCCTGACCACTTGAGTCCCCCGGTTAGTTGTTGCTATCTGATGGAGTAGTCTCGGGGCAAGGTCATATGCCTCCTCATAGGTGCCATACAATCTCTGGAAAATCTCCTCCTTCGCCCGCCTTGCCTTACTAAAGCTGACCGGGAAGCCAATAAGATCTTCCGTAGTTTTTTGCAACTTCTTTGTACCAAGGGTTATATCTTCTTCCACCGCCACTTGCATGATATGTGATACATATTTTGCAGTGACGTTGCGGTGTTTGTCAAGAGCCCCCAACTGCCATGGCTGACATACCCCAGGGCTCACCCGAGCCATAACTCCCCCCCTGCAACCCTCATTCAATTTTACGCATATGACTTTCAGCTGCCTTAGATCATACTGCTTCACTCTGTGTTGCCGAGATATGGCCAATGCATACCTCTTCATTGCTTGGTCAGCCGAGTCCTTGTCTGGGAATGTTTGCCCAACCTGCAGACGCGCCTCCCCTAGGCCTGGAACAGAGTGAAATTCATTGTTGATGGTCATTGTTTTTAAGAACTCAGGGTCCATTGGTGCCGCAACCACCCTCCGGGAAGGACCGACGCCTTCTTCATCCGAGGAGGATTCAGACGAAGAAGAACGAGCGTCATCGTCCAACGCCTCCGGCAGTCCCTCCACACGCTCGCTAATGTCCACGAACGCGGACCAGTATCCTGGCTCGGCATCAAACTGGGCAACCATCTGCTCCGATGGGCTGATGCTATGGCCTGCAGTCAGTGAGTCATGCTCTGATTGGCCTATCATGCCTGCTGCAGTCAGGGCCAAATTCTCCAATTGAACGGTGCTCGGTCCTGTGATGATGGCCATCTCCTCTTCACCAGCGCCGGTACTGCTTCCGGCACCATCATCACCTAATATAAACTGAACATACACCATGGGCTCTCCGTACATAGCAGCACCAGGTGTGCTTGGAAACCTCATGTACGTACCCCAATTTCTATTACTCTTTATCTCCCGCAAACCCCAACGGGCAAGTGTCCCATCATTCCCTCCTACGACGATGAGAGCCTCAACGGTCATATTCTTCCCACGCATCTCACGCCCAAACTGTGCTCGGATGCATCTTCTAACATCCAAAAATTCTCTATTGACCATGTCTGTCACTACAACTTTCATCGAGTCGCAGCGCGACACATCTACACCAGAAAATTCGCCGTGTCCGACGTCTCCATAAAACACTAACACAGTTTCCATCGTACCTACCGTACAACCATATTTTTAAAATAATGTTAGATTACAACACTAACATGTGATTAACAATTTTAAATAATCGATCTAAAATACACGTTCAACATATTTACTTAGACCATTAATATTTCAGCGTCATATATTTCTAATTACAAGTTCATCATTCGTACGTGATTTATTTCTACGCACATAAAATTGTAGCCTACATATTACACATGTTGCATACATAAAACATAAATTTTAAACAACACATTCAGTTTGCTATTTACGTTCTAATTACATGTTGCAAGTCCTAATATATTACTCAATAATAACTACACAGACTCAATAATACCTATGCATGCATGCAACTACAGAACATACATTAACTAAACTAATTACATGCATGCAATTACATAAACTAATTACACTACAAACTCAATAATACCTATGCAATTACATAAACTGCAGACTCAATAATACCTATGCATGCATGCATGCATGCATGCAACTACATACACTAATTACACTACACAACTAATTATGCTTGCTTCTTCAAATCCTTACCTTGATATCACAGATTGAGCAAACACTTAATCAGCCAACAAAACTTCAGCTCCGAGCAGGAGACATCAACTACGTGAGAAAATACTAAGTACCCGAAGAGTTGTGGGAGTGAGATGCTGTGAGAGTGCACAAAGTGAGAGTGAGAGCGAGATGCTGTGAGAGTGCATACAGTGAGAGTGAGAGTGCGGAGAGCGATAGTGAGAGTGAGAGGACAACCTTTATATAGACTCAGCTCATCTCGACGAAATCAACAATTAGCAACAATTTAAGTGCCGAAAGCAGGCTAATTTGCAACAGTTTGAGCACCACCGAAAGCAGACCAATTTGCAACAGTATAGCCTAAAAATCAGTGCCTCACCAAAATCGGTGCGATGATGTCGGTCTGTCCGGACTGATTCTCGCACGGGAACTGCTGCCTCCACCGAGCTCTTAAAGAGCATCAAAATCAGTGCAATTAGCAAAGTCAGTGTGATGTGATGGGACCTGTCGGCTGATTCCCGCTCGAGCTGCGCAAAGTCAGGCCTGCCACCAGCGCGTTGGCCACGTAGACCTGCCGCCGCTGTCTCCGGCAGCATGGCCCACCGTGCCCAACGGCGGCTAACGGCGCTGCAGGCGAGGTAACGTGCCGCCACGCCGGTCGGCGGCGGGTCCCAGCCGCCACAGCCCCCGGCGGCAAGCTCCACGTGTCGGCTGGGGGGCCTGCCGCCACGCAGGAGGTGGTTCTTTTTGTCAATTTTTTTCAGAGGTGGTCCTTTTTGTCAATGAATTGGGGCAGGTGGTCTCTTTAACAAAATTTCCATGGAATCGCGCAGCGACAACGACCGGGAGGTGCAAAATCAGGTGCGTGTCAATCGAGAGGAATCGCATCAAACATGAAAGCAGTACCAACCAATTGCGCTGATCCATTGCGACAATGTCTTTGCTTTGCTTCTGATCGGTTTTTCATTAGCTTTTGTTTGACAGCAGTCTATAGAACCCCCACAACTTTACAAAACCTCTTAACTTTGCAAAACCGAACAAAAGACTCCTAGTCTCCTCCCCTCTAATTCCTCTTGCCTTATCGTTAGATGTTATCATCAAAACATCACATTCCATGGACACCTTCACCCACCTTCCTCTTCACGACGGCGAACTGATTAGGAATTGTGTGTGTTGTTCGACATATCATTGTTTAATTTCAGAAG
The DNA here is from genome assembly GCA_030979885.1 of Lolium multiflorum. Taxonomy (NCBI): domain Eukaryota; kingdom Viridiplantae; phylum Streptophyta; class Magnoliopsida; order Poales; family Poaceae; genus Lolium; species Lolium multiflorum. Next base: position 27,665 of record JAUUTY010000287.1, read on the forward strand.
CATGCAAGGAATCACACCCGCTAACACAGGATCGCCTCATTCAAGGCATCTCCAATCTTCTTGAAAATGATGGCAAACAGACTGGCATTGTGGCTGGACATCATTGGCTCCAAAAGCCAAAATGTCTTCCCGACAATTTTCTGCATGTCCAAAACATTATCAAGGCGCTCCACATGGAGAAAATCCTGAGTCCGTTTCTCAAGCAGACATCTCCACTCTGCTCAACTGTTGTTAAAAGAACTAAAACCTAGCAACATCTACTCACAACAACCTGGCTTCACGTTGGTATTAATTGATTTTATGATTTAATAATGATCGGATGACTCAATACTTTCTTGCTTACGAGACTTGAGCATCTCATGAAGAACATCGGTATGTACTCTAAGATGGCACAGATTAACAAGACGCGTGGCGGCGCGCGGTTAGGTTTGCCGCGGGGCAACGGGAGCAATGTTTAGCCCGTGGGCAGGATTCGTGGTGTTAATTTACTAACCAGTGTCAAGCCTCCATAGTTTGGACTTTGAACTGGGCGTATACGGCTGCGCGGCGCCGTTGCATAAGCGTGATCGGTTTCGTGTTTCAAGCTCAGAACTGTCTCGAGTATCGGAAATGATCATTCATCCTGCGGGATCTTTCAGACAGGCTGGTGGAGCCAGGGCCGGCTCTATGTTTTCCGAGGCCCTAGGGCGAAGTTGATAAAAAGGCCCCTTAATAGCATCACCACCGACATGCTCCATAGCGACCCCAATAGTAATTTGAGGGTCTGACATTTTTTGGGGCCACATCTGGCATTTGTTTTTCATGCGGAGTGGTGATCGGTGATCGACAACAACAACTTCCTCGACCTAGACGGGTATGGTCCTGCTCCGGCACCGGCCCCAGCGGTGAATAAGAAGGAGGACTCTTCCTAGGACTTCGAGTTTGGCTCGGATGACGACGACGCCGACATCGCCCTCGACTTCAGCGCCTTCGACCACTAGATTTAGTTTTTTTCCAGCTAGTAGTATTTATTTTGCGAAATTTGTATAAATTCAAATGAAATCCGATGTCTTTTGTGCAAATTCAAACCCTAAAAGCTATTGGGGTCTATGTTTTTGGTGTGTGCACCCTCTCCCCAAATCGGGGAGAAGGTGTGGGCGCACCTACCGGCGTCTAGTTGGGGCACACCGGTGGAGATGCTCTAAGGCAAATATATGTGTATGCATAACTATATATATAAACATATATGTTATCTTCACTTGCGAAAAACAAAATGTTGAAATATGAGCACACATTCTTGGTCTAAAATGTCTATAAATAAGTTTTAAGCACTTAAGCAATGCCATATTACCAGAAAAGAATTAGTTGATTCTTTTCGCTTTTTTATTCCTTTTCGATGCACCGGACAATTGTTTCGGCATTGTATGCGAAGGAATATACGTGAAATTGTAAAATGATAAATTAGAACCCTAATTGAGTGATTAAATCTTGAATTAGATGAAGGATTAAACTATGGACTTACATAGGACAGGGACAATTAGGATCGCGTCGGCGTGAAGTCACTTCGACTCGTGAGGAGAAGCCGATCGCTGGTCCTGGGCGACTGGCCGATCGACGGAGCACAACACATCTGGCCACCGAGGACTGAGAGCAGCGCCGAGATCGATGGAGATGGAGGCCAAGTACAAATAGACGTACAAATAGACGTGTCGACGAACAGCGAAGGCATGCGTGACTACGGGTCCAAGTCGATCACTCCTCTTTTTGATCACTCCTCTTTTTGATGGACTGATCGCCCTTCATGGCTCGTCCTTAATTAGAAGTTAGCAAGCTGGGTAAGGTATTAGGTGTAGGAGAAGTTTCGATTCTGGGCCCCTCCCTGGTCTGGGCCCTAGGCGGTCGCCCATGGTGGCCAAGGGTCAGGGCCGGCCCTGGGTGGAGCATGCGGTGACCGTCGAGTCCGGGAACACCGATGTGCGGGGGAACTTTCTGGTGTTCGGTGAAAGGATATTTTTGGTATGCCAGGATATTTCAACTTTTTGCGTGATTTGCCAGGTAGGAGTATAAAGGTTAGCTTGGCGAAGCGTGATGCAATATGGAGTGATGGCGACTTACTTACGGTCGATACTATCACCTAGACGTTTTTAGGAGTATTATAAGTGAGATAGAAAATTGGAAAGGAATATGATTTTTTTTTTGAGATTACAAAGATGGACACTCACAAACCTCACTGCACCATCTGCCTTACGCGCACAAACCTCATATGGGCCCAAATAAAAAAAGCTTAGATCTAGAATAGACGTCACTCGGATAAATCTAAGATTTACACATGGTAGATTTATGTATATTTCACAGCATCAAATATACACGATTTACCACTAGACCTACATGCACCTAATGGTACGTGACACTAATGCTCGATCCAAGAAGAGTTCCTATGCTGGAGGTGACGTGCCATACGAACGAGTCCTGGCTCGGTTTACAAAAGAAAAACAGAGTTCAACTTGCAACATTCTTTTTATTACGTTACGCATTAGGGTAGACTATGGTTTGAGAATTAGATTTATGAAAACTTCTGATGATAGAGAATGAAGTGTCTAAAACGAAAACTAGGAAGTTGTGACGCGGCTACACGCCGCACCCGTGAGACAGCATTGGTGGTTGTAATGCAAAGGTTAGTTGTTAACACTATGAAGAATGAATTCACTCACTTATAAAGCAGATGTAACTTATCTATTAATATGTATTTGAAATGCATTACATATTTCGTAAGATTATCATATATAAGCAGTACGTCATAGATCATATAATTTAGTTAAGTCTACGAAACCATATTTTCTAGTGAGCAAAGCTAAGCAGAGATGGTAAAGTAGCATGATACGGTGGGTGCCTAGGTGGTGTTGATGTTCCATTGTCTTCTCGTTATCGGTGCTAGGTGTTGTAATTTTGATCTTTGGAGAAGATGATGGACTTTTTGATTGGCGTATTCTTCTATAGTAATATGATAACTTATAAGCATCTCCAATCAGAAATTATACTTTGAGATGGCCCAGTGTTTTGTGTATGGAGAACCGATAAGCACACCCACTGATGTGCATAACTCTTTCTTTTCGACCAAGGTCTATAGCTTACAGTGCCTTTCTATGTCAAGAAAAGCAGAAAATAATGTTGTCATCGGTAAAGGCCCATGTTCTTACAACATGTCGAGTGAGCTCCTCGGCAATGCCCACCATGAGAGGCTTAGGGTTGCCCCGGAATCCTACAGGTTACACCATGAGAGGCTTAGTCTCCTCCCCTCTAATTCCTCTTGCCTTATCGTTAGATGTTATCATCAAAACATCACATTCCATGGACACCTTCACCCACCTTCCTCTTCACGACGGCGAACTGATTAGGAATTGTGTGTGTTGTTCGACATATCACTGTTTAATTTCAGAGCATGCAAGGAATCACACTCGCTAACACAAGATCGCCTCATTCAAGGCATCTCCAATCTTCTTGAAAATGATGCAAACAGACTGGCATTGTGGATGGACATCATTGGCTCCAAAAGCCAAAATGCCTTCCCAACAATTTTCTGCATGTCCAAAACATTATCAAGGCGCTCCACATGGAGAAAATCCTGAGTCCGTTTCTCAAGCACACATTTCTACTCTGCTCAACTGTTGTTAAAAGAACTAAAACCTAGCAACATCTACTCACAACAACCTGGCTTCACGTTGGTATTAATCGATTTTATGATTTAATAATGATCGGATGACTCAATACTTTCTTGCTTACGAGACTTGAGCATCTCATGAAGAACATCAGTATGTACTCTAAGATGGCAGCTTAACAAACTTGGCGACAAAGAGTCCACTAGTTTGTGAAGTCGCAGGATCAAATCGCAAGGTTTTCTCGATGCTGCCGCTTCTGCAGGGCCAGCTATCTTCTGAATCGATCTTTAACAGCTCTGCGGGTTGCAAACCAAACATGAAAGAGCCATTAGAGGAGTGGTGAGCAACATATCATAGATGAAACCAGAGATCCAGATTTCTGTACCTGCTGAAGGACATTGCGAAAGGAATTGCTGAACCACATTCTCGTTTTGTGCGACAGTCAAGCTGTTCGAAGACAAACAGTTAGTAATTCGATGGTGTGAACTGTAAATTGTACTGTGATTCCAAGCGTGGTGAAGACTGGACTAGTGGAAAGCAATTGAGGATTAGATTTGCATGTACAGAGATTACGCGCCTGCAAAAAAAAAAAGATTTCCATGTAAAGAGATTACGCACCTGCAAGTACTATAGACAAGTGATCCACCTGTTTTCAATAATTTAAAACCATTTCTGAGAAGCCCTAACTGCATACAAAAGGAAGCCCATCAAAATTCAGTAATATGGAACATAAGCTTCTCCTGTTGATAACTGTGGAATTAGATTTAGGATACAGATTGCTATATCAGGTGCCAAACCTTCAACCGTAACATCAAGAATGCAAGTAGTACCTGAAGATGGAGCAGGTTGCCAGTTCTTTCTGCCTCAAGTACACGGCGATCTAATGTTTTCCACCCCCAGAACTCAAACTTCTGAATGTGTTTTATCGATCCATCATGAGTACACTCTGCATCCACGAGGACCTGCATAAATTTCATCCAAATTTAGAAACAACGAAGGGATGATCCTAGTTACAGAGTAAGTTGCAGTAGAATATTCTGACCAATGTGATCGAATTATATGTGGGCTTCTATACTCTTCAAGAAGGTGAAAAGGCTTCCTCGACAGAAAAAGTGAAAAGTACAGTTTTTAGAGCAAACTGAGGGCTTGGTTCAAACTACATATGGAGTATTTTTATTGGCCCTGAACCACATATGGAGTTGGCTATGATGGCTTACATAATTTTCTGCTACCGCCAAATCATGAATATGTCCACTTAAAGTCATTAAAGTACACTGATCAAAGTCACATCCTACTTGTGTAGTCACGCAAGCAAAGGAAATACCTTGTCATACCCAGATGTACAGGCAGCCTCGTCAGTTGATGGGCGAAGAACATAATGTTTCTGCAATCCAACTAATCCTGAATCTTTGCCATAGTATATCAGTTCGGGTTCAGAAGTTGATGTTGGGTGAGGTGAACCAGCTGAGTTGGCCTTTTTAGACTTTTGTCGGTCTTTCCATAATCTCTTTGAAGTCCATTCTGAGAATATGCTTCCACCCTCCTCAGTTACAATATAACCTGTGACAAAGTACATCAAGTCAAGACAAGTTAACCAATCCATGCATATAGAAGAAACAAGACAAAAGGGGGAATGGATTCCTCTGAAGAAAATACCTTCCATGCTCCTCAGATTGGAGTTCACAGGCAATATGGAAAATGAAGTCCCATCAGCAACAAAGAGTCGACTACGGTCTCCAAGAGAATACTTTTGCAACATCGTACGGCAGGCTGCAAGACGGTGTTTTGCAACATCAACACCAGTCAAAGAACCTGTGCTGCCAAGCATATCTGCAAGCATACAAAGCTTTGCACCTTGCATGTAAAAATAGGTGCGGCGTTAATACACCTCTGACTAAAAAACCTACAAATATGGAAGTCTCACACAATCTACAATATCTATAGCAAAACATTCCCAAAATGGTGTCTGATTTTAAACAACATGTTTCCCAAATATGTTGGACTAACACCACTATATTTGACCTATTTGGAGAATAAATTCAACATAAGAATCAAACTTGAAACCAACCAGTCAATCAGACAAGAGGATTGTAACACGCCGGTCTCCAAGATGCAACATAATTATCGTAGCTGAAAAACTCTATGTTTGTATCATATCCAACAATCAACCAGTCAGGAAAGCCTTTTTTATGCCATGGAGAAAACTAGGTCTTGCCATATTGGTGAATATTACATGTGTGGCCCACACGAATATCTGCTAAAGGTGCTTGTTTTTAATTATGCGGTACACATTTGGCACTAAGAAAACACTGGTACATTGTGTTACTTAAAATTTGATACCTGGGGCAGCACAGAGGTCAAGTACATGATCTCCTGGTTGAACATCAAGTGCCACGATAGCAGCTCCGGAAGCTGCATCAATTCCATAGATCTGCAATGTGTATAAAAGATGCTTAGGTTAAGTGAAGTGGCACACACAGAAGAGTGCATGATAAGCCCAAGGGCTTCTGCTAGAACTAAAAAATAATTGTGTTTCTTAGGCTGCATGAGAGGAATCCTTTTCAAATCAGGTGCCTAACCAAAGTACCATCAGATTAAATAGCTTCATCTTAACTTGTACCATCGTGGCAACAACCATCGTTACTGATTTTAGGCATTTCGTCTCTTAAGTAATATATAATGTCATCCAGTGCTATCTAGGACGAATTATCACATAAATCACTTGACAAGATCTAATAACCAGCACATAAACATCAAAGAGCATTTAACTAGAGGCACACAACCCAACAGTATTATGCTGGCAAGTAACGGGGCTGCTTCAAGATAATTGTGTAGCAAGATTTCTCCTCACCTTCCCTTGCTGATAAGCCTTGGATCCAGCAATCTGGATTTCAGGCGGAATCGCGTAGAAATCCGGCAGCCACGAAACCTTTGTGAGATCGCACTTGAGCTCGGTTTCGATCTCTGTCACCATCCTGGACTCCGTGCCTGGTTTTAACCTAGGGATTCCAGAAACCAATCAAGCTACTCGCCTTTGCATCCTTCATGTGACAAATTGCTAGTGGATGGAAGCAGGAATGCCAAGAGTAGCGGTTGTCAAATCTTCCTCACCTGATGTAGCGCGGGATGGTGTCCGCCATGGAGTACAGCATGGGATCCAGGCCATTCTCGCCGAGGAACTCGAGAAAGGCCGCCGGCAGCGGCAGGGGCGCCGCCGGCTGCTCTTCTTTGCGATCAGAGGGCGAAATTTCTGAAGAATCCATCACCCCAAAGGTCCCGGAGCCGACTCCAGCGGCCTCCACCCTGAGCGCACGGTGGCGGCGGCGGCGGCAAGGTCGCCGGGACTGGACTCGGGGTCTGGGCGTGGGACTCCCCAGGTACGGTTAGAACTTGGTTGATCTCGACCTTACGTTCCTGATCTGACGGTCACGAAATCACGATATGACAGCATGGCAACCAACGAGAGAGAACAAGGAAGATAAGCATAATTTACTTCGACGATGCCGATGCATCATATCCATGGATATGACCAATGCCATTACGACCGTGCGGTCGAAAAATACGCTTACACCTAGATCCCATTAAATTCGGGAAATCACATTGATTTTATGGTTCTTATACGGAGTATTTTTATTTTATTAATCATCGTGAGGCTGGAAATTTAATCAAATCAGTGTGTTGGTCTATGCTTTAAAATCATTGTCAAAACATATGGGAGCACAATTAGGGGCATGGTATCGGTAAGAAACCTTCTAACTTGGAGTTTTCTTTTTAATCTGACATGTGTGATTTGCTAGATTCCAGGTGTATGATGTACGAAGGTAGTGAACCTAGAAACTTGTGACCCCGGTAGAGTGTTGACGAGCGATGCATTAGTCGTGCTTCTAAATTTTTCCTATTTAAACTGGTCATCCTTCCTTTGGCACAATACCGGTTACTGCGTATTAAAGATTTTTGTGAACTCTAACTGAGATGGAGTACAACTCACTTGATATGGTGTTATTAGGATACAATGCATGGTTGGAATAAAAAATTACTCGGATGTGCAAACGATTTTAATTAAAGTGGGTTTAACTTAATCTATTATGTCTTTCATTTGCCAAAGAGCGCAAATGCTTCCCATCTTGCACCGCTAAAACTTAAAAAGATAAGATACGATGGTAACACAAGTAAACGAATTTGCATTGTTATGCCCATCAGAAAGGAAATAGAAAAAAAAATCCACAAAATAATTAGGTGTGAAAATGGTAGATCAGTTTAAGCGAGCCGAAGTCTTGATGTTTATAGCATTATGTATGTGTCGTGGGTAGAAAAGAGAGGCCGTAACAACGCACGGGCATTTAACTATAAATTATAAACAAAGAACCGATACAAATGACTCCTCCAGACGTAGCACACTCATTACCAGTTTCTCACAGATATGACAAGGAGAAAACTTAGAAATGCATCTAACACACAAGGGCATTTGGAAGTCGAGACAGTACGAAATTCGTCGCGGTGCTGGTCACATTAAAAAAGCCGAACTCGAGAAACTCAATGCTTGGTTTGATCTATAGCGAGCAAAACCTGCAAGTCCAATACGTTGGGTTGATTTGGGCCTTGATTTGGCGACCCTACCCACGTGGCATGGCAGCTCCCCCTGTAGATGTAGGATCCCTGCACTGCATGGTACAACTTGGATTTGATGGTGTCATTGGTCTCCAAACGACAGGCAAGTCTTGTGCAATCAGCACAGACAGAAGACGGAGCTCCAAGATCCGCGTCAAGTCCCTCGGTGAACAATAAGGTTTACCGGGTGCGGCGCCAGATCTAAGCCTTGGATGACGAGGTCGACTCCTGGTCGGAGGGTCTGAATGTTAATCGCCCTGCAGCGAGAATGCCCCCATGTCAGGGTTTAGTATGGGTATGGAATAGTGGATTATTAGCTATAAGGGTAATATCGGTATTCCACCTATGTTGTCATGTTGTAGTTGGTTAGGTCTATATAAGCCTAGACTTGTATCCTCTTGCAATCAATCAAGAAATATGAACCCTAATTTTATCTTACTTTTCTGCAATTTAACTTTTATTTAGTTCTTGCAATTTATCTCTTTTTATCCTTAATTACCCTCAAATTCTTGTTCTTGTGATCCTCTTCCGGTCAGATCCATCGGGATCCTGACACAGTGGTATCAGAGCGAGTTGGATCCATCGGACTGCTCCCTCCCTCGTCGATTCCATCGATTGCAGTCGCACCGGCGGCTTCTCCCTCTTCTTCTCTTCAATCTGATTCGCAATTCACGTCCCTCGTCGTCCTCATCGATTTCTCCAACCCCAGTCTCCGAAATCCTGGATTTTTCTCCGTTCGGCTGCTTCTTTTCATTGATTTCGTGCGCAATCCATGGCGACCGCGCCCTCACCCTTCTTCTTCCCCTCCAGCGCCACCATTTGCCTCCCGCCCGGAGCAACCGCATCCGGCTTTTACCCCGCTCCGGCTTACATCCCCTACCACTACCCCACCCCCTTCACCGCTCCATCCCCTTTCCCCTACCCAGCGCCCACGTCTGGTTATTTCCCCGCCCCAGCGTATGGCTCCTCCAGCTTCCCCTCCGCCGCCACCTACCACCATCATTTCCCCTTCACCACACCAGCTCCTTTTCCCTCCGCCGCCACCTACCCCTACACGCCTGAATCAACAGCACCACCCAGCCCAGAGCCACCAACTACAGGAGCTTCGACCACCTCTGTGTTCCCATACCACGATTCCTCGTCGACGATCCCCCTAGTCTTCTTCGACCACCATACAGTTCCAGCGGCTACTGAGGCCGCAAATGCCACGCCCACTCCTAATCGAGAGCGCCAACTGCCACAGAGCCAAACCTACTCCAGCCCGTGTGACGGAGGAGTTTACCCAATCAAGCAGAGCAGCAGCGTCGTTCAACCTGGCAAGGCCGATGAGAAATTCGTTTGCAAGCGTATGGGCTCTAGCACCATCTCCAGGGCCAGCGCCAACCCCAACCACCACTTATTGATGCATGAGGATGCAGCGGTTCGAGCGCCCGTAGATGAGCGCGTCTTGGCCAAGGACGACATCCGCCATCGGCGGCAGCAGGAGCTGCTCAATATACAAGCTAGCCTCGATCAGCAGCAAGTACGTGAGCGGACTGCGTTCGACACTATCCAAGGTGAGCTCGCGAAGCTCACATCGATGGCCTCACAGCTCGCAATTTCTATTGGCAAGCAGATAAGCTCAACACACGTAGGAAACGCTAACGTTGTCCAGAACCCATCTTACCAAGCCTGTACAACCACTATATCCCAACCTTCAGTAACTCCAGGTTCATCATACGTGGGAGTTAGTGGCACCACTTCTGTCGCTCCACAGGTGTTTGGTGGAATGACATCATCAATCTCTTGTCAGGGAACACAGGGTATGGTTTCCAATTACTGTTCTGGACATCACAATCATATTCAGAGTTCATGTGTGAGCAACCTGAGCGAGCAAAATATTGACAAAATGCCACAATGTTATGGCCTTCATAATCTCAATCGTCAGACATTCCGAAGCCAGTGTTCGTTGTCTATGATGACAAGCCAAATGGTTGCTCAAATGAGTTTGGCCATGTATTCACTAGCACTTCTGAGCAGCAATCATATGAAGAAGAGCAACAAGACAGTGAACAGCTTCTCAAGTGTGTTGTCAATGCACCAGAAACTGAACAAACAATTGCTTATCTGAACACTACCTCAGATGTGCAAGATTTCCCGCTTGAGCTGCAGCAACAAGAGTATCAGAGGGCATGCAAATGTTCAGTCCTAAAGGCCTATGATTCAGATGTCACAATGTCGACCGAGCTCAGTACTGAGCATTGCAAGAGAGAATTGAGACTGCTATGGGATCCAGGAGCTTCAACATTTCTAATGACCCCTCTGATTCTGAATGATGGCAGCAGCAACAACCCAATTGGTAATGAACATGTTGGGAAACTAGTCAGCAGTGCGGGTGATTTCAACTTCCTTGGTACGACTAACCCATGGTCCCAATCTGAACAATGGTCTGTTGTGATTCGAGGAGTATTTGAGGAAGTTATGCTAAATAAACCACCAGCTAAACCTCCCGATATGTCTGGTATCGCTGCTTCTTCACCGCAGGGTAATCGTTTCTCACTCGAAGACACCCCATCGTGGCAAAGAGGTGCTCTCAGTCTTGGAAATTTTGCTATATCATCTCTATGGCGCAATACAACTCTGGATGGAGATAAAACATTTGGAGCTCAGCATATTCTTGATTCATCAATGAAAAAGCGCATTATTTTCTCATCTGGGCACATTTTGGCTTGGAATCCACGGTATGCAATATTACTTCTCCACTACTTTTTGTGGGAGTTCTCAATTGGACCGGCAACAAGATTAAAATGGGATCCTGGAGTTTCTGAAATTCTGCACTCATATAGTGCAACCCATCCTATTGGTACACGTCCTGGAATGTTTATTCATGTGCTGCAACCTATTTCTGCTTCAGCTATCAAGTGTTCAAATGCCCTATGTTGGGGATGTACAGAAGTGAATGCAGCGCTTGTACAGCTTAATTGTCCAGGAATGAACGTTGGGCTTACTTTAATCCAATTTCTGCAGACATCCTGTGAGTGGATACCTAAGGTTATCATCAGTGCAGTGTCAGCTAGACCTCTCATAGAGCTTCATCATTCATATGGCAGGCTATATATGAAAATTGCATATCTGGACAGTGATGAACAGCCAACAGACATGTGTCATAGTACAATGCTTAATTCTTCTAATTTGCTCAGGCATATGGTTGCTGTTTTGTCTTGCCTGTTGGCTTCATTTGGAAGTAGGTCCAAACTGCAGTGGGACCCTGGAATTGCAATTTCCTCATACATGTATAGCTGGCTGGAAATGACAGCGGTGAAGATATCAACTTGGTTACAAAGTCCATTACCAATGAACAAAACCTCTTCCGTTTGGGATCCTGGTATTGAATCACTCTATTTTTCATGCAACCGGTTGAGCATAACAGAGCTGATTCAGATCAAGGGCTGGACCAGTATGACATATAATGGCATCTTCTTGTCTGAATATCCATACATCTTGATCTTCCTTCATGAACAATGGGAGTTTCTACATCAACAAGGTGTTCAGAAGAATTACAATGCAAAGAATCTGCTAGCTCCACAGAAGTATCCTCAGATATGTGAAATGGATATTATCTTCATTACATTTCTCCCTCCTTGATAGTGAATTCATTCGGAAGGATAATTTACAAATGATAAAAGTTTCCGAAGAAACTTGTCCATTGCTGAGCAATGGTCTTGAGGGGGGAGTAATGTCAGGGTTTAGTATGGGTATGGAATAGTGGATTATTAGCTATAAGGGTAATATCGGTATTCCACCTATGTTGTCATGTTGTAGTTGGTTAGGTCTATATAAGCCTACCCTTGTATCCTCTTGCAATCAATCAAGAAATATGAACCCTAATTTTATCTTACTTTTCTGCAATTTACCTTTTATTTAGTTCTTGCAATTTATCCCTTTTTATCCTCAATTACCCTCAAATTCTTGTTCTTGTGATCCTCTTCCGGTCAGATCCATCGGGATCCTGACACCCCAAGGTGTTCGATAGAAAGCGTGGCAGGTAAGTACTCACTGACGTGCAGCAACGCTCCTTTCCTTTGTAATAAGTACGGTAATGGTAGACATGTGTGTTGTCGATAAACCGGAAACATTCACCCTCGTTCAGGATTTCATGTATCATCAAGTTAGCTATTCTTTCATTCCTCACTTGAACTGTTTCTTTCTTCCACCGTTAACCACCCTTGTTTTGTGGTGAATGAGATCCCACTAACTGATGTCAGTTTGTTTTACAATCAATGTGAGAGGAACTTATAAGATACTATTAGTAGCTTTCACAAAAAAAAAAAGATCATATTAGTAGCTTACAGATGATCCAATTGTAGTTTAATTCATAAAAAAGATCATCAAGTGTGTCCCCGATGCAACCAAAAGGGTAAATCTTAGAATTAAACTGAAGATCGTAGGCTACATTCTGTACAGAGGTGCAAAGGAGATAAAATGCATCAGTTGTCACCGAAAGGTTACTGAACAAAATGACTTGCTAAGGTTACAAAATACATATTCTCAAGCACACAATATGGAACAAAACAGCATACTGAGGATCAATGCTTAGCTAGCTTGCTGATAAACTTGTTGCTCTACAAACACAAGGGCATTTGGAAGTCGAGACAGTACCTTACAAGCGGACACATCAGTAGATTACATCTGTCTTTATTGGGCAACAGCAAATGTCTTCAGTCTTTATCGCTCTGCCCACACTCATTTGTCTTCCATGTGGATATTGCATAGAGTATCCTTCCTTTCCACCCAAACACTAGGTATCGATCTTCTTCGTCGACACAATAGTCTTTGTGATAAATCTGTCTCACCATAGATTGTATTCCTTTTACGATGGCTGGATTCAGTGGAAGTTGCTCAAACCCGGCCCGGAGGTTTCTTACCTTCCATTTCTTGTAATTCTCTGGCCTTTCAGTCCTTTCTGATCCTTCGCATGCAATGACATTGAGAATTCCGTATTTATATAAATCCCTTTCTATGATCATTCTTGTCTCATTATCTCGCTGAGTAGTTTTATCAAAAATATCAAATAATGCAGTATAGTGGTACATGACTTCTTTAAAACGTGATAAAAAGAACGGGGTGCTGTAAGATCCATTCACGACTCCATGGATGAAAACTTTTGGCTTCATCATCCTTATGGTATTGAGCACCCTACTCCTGGCGCTATTGATGGATATTGTCTCATCACCAAGATTCTTCATCCGGTGTATGCAATTGACTATGAGAACTTCATCTTCCTCGATGTTCAAATCTTTTATGGAGATGGCTTCCCATTTTGATGAGATTTGTTGATATTCAAGCGGTACTTTGAACATGTTGGCATATTCAACTAATCGTAGCCATGTGTTCTTGTTCATTTCGTCTGGCCGGAAACCTGGCAGTGGCACCTCTATACCGGTAATCCGAAGCTTGGGCGGCCCACCTTCTCTATTTGCAAATTGTTTCAATAGTGATGGCCACTGAAAACCAAAGCAAATGCCAAAATCAATAATGTGCACTTGTGGTTTTCCCTTTGAGACATCAAGGATAGTTTTGTTTGAGAAATAATATGATGACCTCAAGTAAGGACATATTGTGAAACACAGATGGAATAGCTTCAAAATATCTGCTGCATTCCTTGGTGCAGTGATGAACTTCTGGTTTATCTGATTGCCATTTCCGGACAATCGTATCTCCAGGCAATCTGCTATGTAAAACGCTAGCCTCTGGGAATCATCGCCACTTGGTGAAGAATATTGTCTTATGATTTTCAGTGTGTCACTTGCTAAGGTACGGTTGTTCACAGATACTGCTTCTGCACAATGGATAAGGAGAGTTCTGAGATCCACCACCTCTTTCTTCTTTCGTGTTTTACCTCTTGTCGTTTGCCGAGATGGTTTTCTTCCCTGATCATTCTGTGAATACTTGGTCGATTTATCAGCCATGGTTTCTGGCAAAACATCTACGGGCTTAAGCTCAGAGCACAGTAGAACCTTGTCGAACATTTCATTTCGGATTGGCTGATCGGAAGAAATGGCAAACTGTTTGTTTCTCCTTCCTTCTAACAAATCAAGATCTTCTATACTTGGATAAACTTTCCGACCTCGAACTTCAGATGATGCATGCTTGATTTGGTCTTCAGCATTCATCTGAAGAAAAAAATTATGTCGGCTCGGATTTTGGGTAATGGAAAGGCCATTGAGGTTCAAACCAATCTCCACTCTTTCAGCACCCAGTGGGAATTGTTTCGCCTGTCCAACAATGGTAGATAAAGTCCATGGATCCTGAAAAGCTTGTAAGTTTCCATTGGAGTGATAATTACTTGAGATGATATTTACAGAGCAGCTACTGCATGAATTTCTATTAAGCTTGCTAACGTTGCCATTGGTCAGTCGATCACAGCTACAAGGTGGTAGTCTCTGAGGCAAAATTGGATATTGATGTCCAAGAAGTTTATAGAAGGGCTCTTCCATTGTTCTAAGGTCAGTTTCTCCATGATGTGATCTGACCTTATCATCAGTGTCTTGCATCAACATCTGCTCTATGGTGCTGAGAGTTATATCCGAGTTGATCTGTTGGTGCTCAGGATAGTCCGCCACATTGATTCGACACCAATCTGACATTTCATTGCGGCTGGCTGCGTACGGTTGGGGGCTGTAGATTTTACAAGAAGTGGACGTGCTCCATGGAACTTGACCATCCTTGTTGGAAACAATTGATAGTGTAGGATAGTTGCTCATAGGGGTTGGTGGATGCAAAAATAACTCTGAATCATTGTACTTTGTAGTCGGCTCGATGAACTGCTGAGAATAATAGGTATCGCCCCCAGTAGTATTTTCCATAATGCTGTGAAAATTAAACGAGCTGGACTTGTCACTGGTGCCCATCATGTACATTCATATGATCTCTGTACTATGTCTTACTGCACTTTGCACCAGATTTTCCTGAATCGCAGTGTAAACAGTTGACTCAGTATGTGAATAACAAAAAGAAGGATGACTTGGAATACATGAAATATTCCCCTAGTATATCAAGCCAAAATTTATATCAAGACATTGATATCTTTATTGGAATTTCTTTGCTGTGCTAGCAATTTTGAGAACTTAAACAAGATGTACTGGCCACTAGGTTAGGAACCACCATTATACTTAAAGTTTCTCATACAATGGACTTGTTAAGACACTAATCAGCAAAAATAACGAAAGTGGTCTTACAGAACAAGGCCGTATATAAGTGTAGTCTTAAAAATGCCATGTTGATTAAGGGTGTGTCTAATTCTCAGTAAGATGACGTCATCGAATCTCAGTTGCAACTCATATTGCAACTCATGACTAGCATGAATCACAAAGCAAATCTAATAGTCCGGATTAATTTTCTTAGTTGCATCCTCACTTGCAACTGAAAGAAAATCTTAGTTGCAACCCCATTTGCAACTAAAAAAACTCAATTGCAATCCAACTTATAACTCATGTGTACACAAATCACGATGCATTCGACGGTGTAGGACTTGACCGAGAACTAACTTAGTTCTCAGCTAGGTGAGAACAAGCAAATCCATTTGGTTAATATAGTGAGGGACTTGCCATTGATTTTCTGCATGTTAAATTGTGAAGGGAAGAGAAGAGATACTTACCATTGACTTTCTGCAGGGATCACACAAAACTTGAGTCTCACAAGATTGTAGACTCAAATTGAATAGCAAACCAATGCACGGGCCAGCGAAAAGAAGAGCTGGAAATACCAAAGGAAGGATGGATCCGGCCTTCAAATAATGAACAAGTCGCAGGACATGGACACACTAGCTGCTGTCTGGCTAAGCTGTTGGTTCAGTTGTGCTGAGGAAAGCAAGAAGAGGCTGTGAGTTTTATCTGAGCTGCTGGTGAGTTCGCCAAGGTATTGAGCGTTGATAGCAGTGACGGAATTCTTCGTCGTAGCGGGTGCTGCTAGAGGCAAAACAAGAGATAGGCGGCATTTGAGAGGCTAGTAGACTCTTTCAAATGTCACCCTTTCCTGATTAGAGTGAACCAGAGATTAGTTTATTGCAGTTCTGGATGGGAGCTTTGGATTCTCAGCGTGGTGTTAGGATAAGAGGTTTCGGTCTTTCCAGGTCTTTTGTCCTGAAGGAATGGCTCAATGCATATGAATGGACAAAATTCTAACACGAGCTTCGACCTCATGGGAAAAAAACTTTTCTTATATGACCTTTCTTTATGCACAAAATCCTTCTCATCAGAAGTTTAGTGTTCCCGAAGACCTAGCGAGATCAGTTTTTTGCCCTGTCGCATATTTGGATTCATACTTTTACCTTTCTGGAGGTATTCTAGAATGAATGGGAATGGAAAACACAGATATACTATTAAAATTTCACATGCCACATTATTTGGTATTTGAAGAAGTACAATGTAAATACAGGCATACTTCATACACACGGTCCATGTTTGTTGACAGGAACCCACAAGTAACAAGGGCACCAAAAGAATCAGTTTGACCTTTATGATGTGATCACCCGGTTCTGGGCAACAATAGTACAAATCAGCACATGCTAACGCAAATGTATACATGTAACTTATGCATCATTTTATTCCAGTCTTCCTGTTCCTTGGTGGGAACAAAAAATTCACATGTTCATGTTTCAAAATTCTCGATATTCCTGCAGATCTGTTAATCTCAAATCACGTGTTCCGTAGACAGGTGATCATGTCATATCGGCAAAATTATATGGTAGCTAGGAGTAGAAAACTACCGCAAGTGGGCTGGACATCTTTTATCTGGAGCAAAGATCCCCAGGATCTCTGGTCTCTCGGGAAACAAACCATTCTACCCTGACGCTCTAGCATGCATCGTGCACCTAAGTTATGAAAATGGCTACTCTATAGAGATGCTGATATCAAGGCTGGACTCGGTACTGATGGTCTCCTTGTTGGTGGTTCCAGCAGGGTGATCGGCGCAATCCATCCTCAGCCTGAGATGAACTGGCTTCATGATGACCAGATCCCTCACATCCCCGCGATTCTCCGTCAGAAGCTCGACGCCCACATGCTCCTCACGGCCATGACACTGAAGGATCCTCTTGATTGCTGCTTTCTGGTCCTCGTGGTCGGCTTTTGTTCGGTCGATCTTCAGGTACAACGCCGCAGAGGCCACCAGCTGCAGAACGGTAACAGTGTTATGGTCTTCGATTTTTTTTTACCAAATGCTTTCGCTTCATCAAACAGGAAGATTGTTTTGAGAGAGGGAATAATCGTACCTCGCAGGTCCCAGGGCTGACATTAATTGCACAAGTGAACTGCACACTTTTCTGGTCTTGGTGACTTTCATCTGCAGGTTTATCATCGCCTTTATGCACAGCAGGTTCCTCGGCAGCTTCAGAAAATGCTAGGTTGTCTATCTCATCATACCATTGTTGTGCTATACCAACCTGATAGCATGTGCATCAGCATGAAGGATAAGTGTATGGCAAACTAGGTTTGAAGTAACTTCAGTACTAAAAAATCACAAAGCATATGGACGACGAGAAGTATGTTACCTTCTCAGAGGTTGTATCTTGTCCGTCAGAGTCAGCAATCTCAGCACCAGATCCCCTTACTTGGCGCCAAATGCAGCTCTCAGCCAAAGGCGCGGCAAGCTCAGTATCAACTGGGATGTCTACAGATATCTTGATGTTGCATCTTCCTGTTAAGTTGAGTACCACCAGTTACACAGCTATCTTAAAATGAATATATATGCCAGTGCAGTGTGCCACTAATACAGAAAAAACATCAAGTAGAGGCCCTCTTAAATTTATGCAACTGAGTACCTTTAGTAATCCCAGCACATTATACGAACTGCAAGGTTACTTTCCTATTTGGAGCTCATGCTACTTGCATACTATGCAGTTGTACTACAGAACTAGTTACTCCTATTTTAACTTGTGTTATCAACTCAAAATCATTTGAAATTGAAAGCATGGCTAGTTACAACAAATTCAGAAAGCGGGCTCTCTCTGGTAATAAGCTTTATGTGCTGCCGACTTAAGAACCACACAATCATTAAGTTACTCAGTGCAAACAATATAAGGAAAGGTTGCTAAAAGAACAATAGGGAAAAAGTAGCAATGCATCAAACTAAGCCACAGCTTTCAATTAAAGGCTTAGAAATAGAAAGCTAGTTTGTAGCAGGGGAGGCACAGATGGTCATATGTCACAAATGCAAAAAGTACTATCGTGAAATGGCAGTTCCTGTTAAATCTATCAATTACCAGGGAGCACATTTACTTTACGGCTATGCTCTTGAAATTGTCCGACTGAATGTCCCCTGCCAATTCATAACATGACAGTGAGAAAGGATGATAAAACCATGCATACGCATACTTGTATCAGCAACAAATAAACTTATAAGAATGGAGAACTAGAAGTTCACCAGGTAGATACTCTCTCGAGAGGGCAAACAAACCAATATGGCAAGCCAAGGATTCCAAGATTCGTAAAATGAATATTCGAGGTGTCCTTGGTATCCAAGTCGTACTTCAGAACTCTTTGGCCGTCTTCAAGGCAAACAAAAGGAAGTAAAATTATTGATGGCACAATTTGACTCTAAATGAAAGTCCTAATAATAATATCAATAACAGCTTATAGATCAACCTGTATCGCAGAAGACAATGCACTTCTCAAATCTTGAGATTGACGATACCAGGTCATTGCAGGGGATCTTCTCCAACAGATTAGAATGTTCTGTATCACCTGATGACCCATTCATGTGCACATCCTTAAGGAGAGCACGCCTCTCATTAATCATTTGCTGACATAACTCCATTACTCCAGCTCTACCTTCACATAACTTTTTCTACTCAATGAGCTACAAATAAATCAGTCTAATGTGTGTACCAAAAGAATTTGACTAACCTCTTACACTATTTTGTTTTTCACCAGTTGACATCCTCAGAATCCATGCTGTTTCAAAGCTAGAAAGCAGCAACAATATAAGAACAAAGATTGTGTAGTAACTAGTTATGCAGTAATGTCCCAAAGTAGAGCCTGCTACAGTTGACTTGTGGTACATATGTGTGTATGATGAATCAATAAAAAAACAGAACATAAAATTAAGCAATATTACATCAGTTGACTTATGGTACATATGTGTTTATTCACTAATATCTTATGTTCTCTACATACGCATCAAAAATCAAAGAATAACTGAGAATCTGGTTGAACTGTGCATATTTACAACATGCCAAGCCCAAAAACGAATATGACATGTGAAGGAACAGTACATAACAATGCATGAGATCAGCCAAATATCAGATGATGCAGTATGCTAAAATCTACCACTAAATCAAATTGAGATTGGAAGAGGACATGCTGGAAGGGAAGAAAGAGGCACATACTTACGATCAGACACTAACAAGTCATCCTCTGAAACTTGGAGTAAATGCCATGGAAAAACTACTGAGTCTGCATCAATATCTTGAATGTTTAAAACATCTTCTCTCTTTGAAGTGTCTTCTTTTGTGAAACCAAGCTTATCAACAATCCAACTCCAGATGTCACTGCCTTTTTTATTAAAGACAGGATAAACTGTCTCCAGAATTCTTCTTCCAAAATCTGCTTTTCTAACTGCATGATTCTGCAAAAGAATCAGAGAAGCTAGTCTGAATTCTTTGATACATGATTCATGATTGTTGTGGTTAATCATAAATATTTGATAGTACAAGACATAGGAACAACAGCAAAACAGTAATTGACACCTAAAACTTCTCATGAGCCCTTGTGGGTTATTCCAGATTTACTACTTGTATGGCGTTAAGAAATCTGTTGCCAGTGAAAGTGAGGCGAAGTGAGGCGAGAAGATGACGCAACGTCCAAATGGACTATACAATATCGCGCTCGACCATATCCAAATATTGTTTGACCTTTATTGCACAGAATGTCCACGTCCAATAAAATCCAGTCAAGAGCAGTTTAGATCCAAAGCACATTGGATAGTAAAAATCCAATACCACTTTTAGGCATACTTGTCAAATAGAGTAAACAAAGGCAAGCAGCTGCAGATAATTACCTCCGAATCCACAATATATAGGCAATCTTCAGCAGCATGGTAAAATGATGCAGCAGGGTGCAACAACTTGGCAGATTCAAATTCACCATCCTCAAAGCCTGGGGAGGATCCAATCTGCAAGTAAATGTAAACTTATCGTCATGACTTCTGCAGGTCTTCATAACATATGGATAAACATAAAACCCAAGGGAAACAGCAACTCATGATTACAGAGTCTAAAATCATCCCATCACTGTTAATAATGATGATCCTATGGTGGTTACTGTCAGAGATAAAAATGCGATCTCCATCTTCATCAACTGATACGCATCCTGCAGCAGTTAAATTGTATAACATTATCACTTTTGGATCACAAAAGTTGAACCTTCTAGCTAGTTTCAGTGGGAAATTTTGTGATTGGGCTGATGTTCAGTAAAATAAGCTACAGAAGGGAAGAAGCTGTAACTAAGTACCTGGATGATAAAGTAACATGTTTCTGAAAGAACCTACATATGGCTCTTTGACAACCTCTTCTTTCTGCCAAGGAACTCCCGAGTCTATAACACTTTCAGAAGGCTCTGCACTCAATGCACTAAATCCTTCCATGCCTGCATTTAATAACAAATTGTAGGTTTGGAAAATTAGCAAATGCGAGGAGCATCCAACTTGCTAAGCAACAAAAGAGAAGCTTAAGCGATCACCGGATGTGCACAAGGAAGCTAACAATAATAGCGTAAAATACATAGCTAATGCTGCCTAGAGTTTACCCCTGATCACGAGCTCAGGTTCCCCATCCAATTTTGTGATGAGTGCATGATCTTTAGAACCTTCAAATAGCAAGTAGCAAGCACCATTTGTCATCTGAATACTCATCAAAAGGACAGTTCATGTTTTAATGAAGTATTTGATACAATAACTACAAGACAAATAAATGGTATACAGATATTAAAAAGTTTTGGACAGTGGAGACAGATTACAACAATACAAAAACTAATCAGCATCAATGGGTTACTTTTATTGAAATAAGATGCTAAAGAGAAGAATCCATTCATCTAATACATATAAATTGCAGATAATGAGAAAACATACATTAATATAATCCATATAGTCTACATAATTTGTCTGACACATATTTCATTATGCATGGCATTACACTGTATTCCTATTGTATATGAAGTTCGGTTTCACTTCTTCAATGGCTATATTTTAAAACGTGCCTAATGATATCAAAATGGATCATCTCAATGCATAGCCATAGCAATATCTGTCATACTGGATAATTCCGATTCTCCCAGTGAGGACAGAATAAAAACATAGCATATGCATCGTATAAATGACCTGCGTGAGGAATGATAACAAAAAAAAATCTCTAGTCTAGTGACATGAAAACTGAAAGGGTAGTTGCCTCACGTTGGTAAAGTCTTTGTCTGACAATAAGATAGGAAATGTAATGTACTCTTTCATTATTGTACGAACTGCTTGGCTTTGAGCAGCAAAGGAGCTAATATCACTCCCGTATTGCATAGCAAACACATTCAGGTGTGGGTACCTACAATGGACAGATAATCAGAAATTAGAAAATTCAAGATTTTACTAAATTAGAACAAGGCCAAAATTTACACAAATACCTCTGTTGAAGATATTTCAATCTTCCAAAAGCAGCTGAATGTTTGTCGTGGCTGTCTAATGCTTCACATGACTCATACAAAAGAACAAGATATATTCCTTCTTGATTAAAAGTCTTCCAACTGCCATTCGTGGCATTCAACCAACAATGATTTTGTCCTAAATCATGAAGTAAAGAAATAATTAGAAGATAGCAGTAACCCCTAAATAAGGACTGTACCGGTACATACTTACATTATAGTTGTTGTTATGTACTTTGTATAAGATGAAGTTCAAAACTTCACTGCAGTCATATCTTTGGAAAGAGAGTGAATTTTGTACACCCACGCATGGGTGTGGGTGTTTCCGTCACCCATGCGTGGGTGTACAAAAGTATTTCCGTTATTTTAATTTATGCATAGTACTTCTTGTAGTTTCCAGTTTTGTTACTCAAATATTATGAGGAAATGATGGAATGCCACAAAACTCCTGTAATATAGCGCAACAGTGAAAACTGAAGAGCGTCATTTTTATTGAAAACAGTTGTGCGCTTTGTGAAGTTGCGAATTATTGACATATCGAAATTAGGAAGAGCACCATAACCAGCAGACTTATTTAGGCAGACACGGTAAAGAGAGCACCCAAAACTATTGACGGGACATAATTTCCATACAATGGCATGGCATGGCATGGCATGGCACTAGAATACGACCCACTCACTGTTGAACTAATCATCAAAACTCACAGTGAGCAAGTGAAAGCATGTTACCTTCGAGTGTGCCAAATGCGGATTTGATGAAATGCAGGAGCTGAGACTGCGATGCGGGCGAGCTCTCACTTGAGGCGGTTGCGGCGGAGCTGCGAGACAGAAGGGCGGCTTTGTCATTGTCAATGGCTAAGAGGAAACCAGAGAGGCGCGTGTCGCGAGCATCCCTACCTCAGCGTGCGGTGCAGAGCTCTCGTCGTGGTCGTAGCCGCCCCATGCTGCCGCCGGCGGGAGCCGAACCAACTGGACGGGCTGGTGGTGGTGATGGTGGTGGAAGCGCCGCGCCCCTTGGGCTGCTGTGGCCGGTGCAGCGCCTCCGCGGAGGTGGACGAGGGGAAGCAGGAGTGTAAGCGCGAGGAGAGCAGCGCCGCGGAGGGATCGCGGGGACGCCTCAGGCGGCGGAGCGCCGCCGCGGCCGAGGCCTGCGCCATCAGACTTCCGCCCGCCGCTCGCGAGGGTGGTGGTTGGCGGCCGTCGTCTTGGTGTGTAAAGGGGGCGTAGGATGGGACGGCGCCGCAGGTGCGCGGCCTGAGCGGCGCACGGCGGCGGTGGCGCGACGGCGACGGGAGTAGGAGAGGTAGGGCGAGTGGGGAAGACGGGTTGAGCTGTTTGGTTTTGGGTGGGCTGAAATGTTGGGCTCTAGAGGCCCTGGCTTCAAGATGAGCCCACTCTTGAGACAATGAACATTGTTGTGAAAAAAAAAGATGGATGAGAGGAGTACAAGTGGGACAAGTGTGTTAACTTTCATTTGACTTTCATTCTAGACTTTAGACTATTCTTCTTAATAAATCTGGATTTGATTATCTCACTTATCCCACTTCTACATCCCTAATGTAGCTGGATGCCGGATGCGCCACTCGGGGAAGAAAGTCGCTTCCATAATGTCCGCGGTGGAGAGACTAGGTGGTGGCACATGGGCAGCGTCCGAGGTTGGAGAGCAAAGTGTGGTGCGGTTGTGTCGTTGTGCGGGATCTTTTATTTTTTTATGCGGCAGTATTCCTTAGAACATGTACAATGATTATATTTTACTAGTGCCACGTAGGATAAATGCTGATGTGGAGGAGAGATAATATTGAAAAAAATGTTTGCCTTCTCTTGATTAAGAGATGATCTCTTAACGTAATCTCTCTCACCATAAATTTAGAATATCTTATTTCTACAGATAAAACTAAAAAATAACTCATTGTATATCATGTTTTGTTGCTATATCTACATTACGTGGCGACGTTAAAATAAGACGGTCTTATCAACCATTGCACATGCCCTTAGCGGTTTCGCACCAAGCGAAAATTACCAATTAGCAATTTATTATAACTTGTTTTGATGGCAGTTGGCACCCAACGGCGGCTGATAGGGCCGGTCCTGAGATTTCGGAGGCCCGGGCGAAACTGAAATTTTGGGCCCCTCTTACTACTTTTTTCGCATGTATGAGATGATAAAAAATAAATACTTTTAAGTATATACAACTTCAATATTTATATGAAACAATGTTTACATGATACCCTAAAATTTTCTCCGCCAATAACTAGAAGCAAAGTCCGCGACGATGAAATCAATATCAAACTCGTCCATTAACTTCTTGTCGATGTATAGAGTTGCCAAACCAGTTAACCCCGCTCCTACAAATAAGAACAACAACTGCTAATCAAAATTCAGAACCCGAATTATAGGCGAGCATAGAGTAAAATTCCAAAAAAAACTGCAGCGGGCGTTCTTACCTTCTATCTTAATCTAATACGCAGATTGGATGATTGCCTGATTGACGACGACCGGACTTGGGACTGCCAACTGCGACGGCCACTGGCCGGCGGACTAGCAGGCAACACCGTATTCCGCAAGAGGGCAGCAGTCAGCAGATCGTCTCGCGGTCGGTCGGTCGCGAACGGCGAGAGTGAGGGCGGGAACCAGGCGGCCTAGGCGATACCCACGAACCGCGAGAGGGCAGGTGATATGGCCTGAGGGCTAGGTTGTGCCCAGATCCCACGAATTTGACCAAGTGAGTGGATGAATGAGATGGGAAAGAGGAAGAACACACACAAGATCCAGATACAAACACACACAACCCAACACAAATCAATTTACTCCCTTGGTAGATTAGACCAAGCCAATAGAACCACTTCTTAGAGAGACCCTTGGGTAGAATCTAAGAAATGGGAGATTGGTGAGGAGATCCAACTAGAACTTGGATGAGAGAGGTATGAGCCTTGAATCATCCATGAAGAGTAGAAATCTACAAGAGAACCTTGATACAAAGGGGATGAAACCCTAGGGAGACAAAGCTCAAAGTAGTTTAAGCCTAAATCTTGTCTAACCCTAATGGAGGAAGGGGAGAGGTATTTATAGATCCAGATTCGTACAGGGGTAAAAGGGGCATTACAGAAAGTATCCTGGTCCATAGATGACAAATCAACGGTTGAGATGCGGTTGACTTTGGTGGGGCCGCGGCCCGGCGTGCTCGGGCGGCAGTGCGGTTGGGCCGGAGATGGGACCTGCCACCATGGCAGCACCGGCTTTGTTGCGGCAGGCGTGCTAGGCCGGGAGCACTTCTTCTCCTTCTTCCTTCTTCCTTGCACCATGATGAATGGCTCCGTCCCTTCCCTCGCTTCCTTGCGCCATGGGTGTTCCTCCTCTCCGGTTCCTCGATGATTCTTGTACCTAATGATATGTAGCACACCGATATGAGGTAGCATTCCATTCAAGGTATGGACGAGGTCGAGTATCGAGAGGAAGGAGTTCACCTTGTCGCGTGTAGCGTGGTTTAGGGTTGAAGGTCCACTTGGGGGACTCTTTGGCCATGGTGTAGCGTCGACGATAGGCGGGGTTGCACTTGATGGTCTTGGTGCGGAGGTGTCCGAAAGCCACCCCGCATCATCTCCCAAGAGTCGTCCTCGACTCTTGCTCCTCCTCACCGATGAGGTAGACGGGAAGGACTTGTATAGGTGCCCTTGTGTCCTTATGGATGCTCGTCGTAGTGCGGCGTCTTTGTTGTAGTCCATAGCGGGTCTCCCATGTAGTGGTGGAGGGGCCAAGTCTCGGACGAAGAACAAGGGGAAAAACAACTTGCAAAAGGAAAGCTTGTGGATGCCAATTTGGTGACCGGTGAACAAGAGGCTCTCAATCAAATACGAAGCATCAAGTCGTTTCTCCAAAAGGCATTGGGCAAAAATGGTGATCAAAAGAGTGTCGATGTGTCCAAAATGTGGTAGGACAAAAATTTGTGCAAGTAAAAGTTTGCTTTGGAAGGTGTCAAAAATGTTGTGTGTAGCATTGTCCCACACAAATGGAACAATCAAAAGGCAAGTATTGGCGGCAAAATTTGGGGCAAAATTGTTATGTGCAATGGCAAAGCGATGGAGACTTCGAACTTGGGAGAGTATGGTTGGCTTGAGCCGAGTATGAGTGTCCTCAAGTGTGAAAGAATCCATTGCAAATGCCAAAGATGAAATGAGAAATCCAAAGAAGAGCAACTTTATGAGTGACATGTGGCACAAGATGCATAAGGTGTCTCTCACATGTATGACATGGTCCTTGAGATTCTCGGAGTGTATGATGATAACATCAATACATACAACAACCATTGTGCCAACAAGATGTTTCAAGATAAGTTGCATAAGAAGCAAAAGAGGTGATGAGGAATTGGACCAAACCGGAAGCTCGACAAACCAAGTCGGAAACACATGAGGGCGAAGGCTTGTGGGAACATACCCTTTGGTGTGATTCCCACGGGTTAGGTCCTTGTTGGGGTAGCTCTCAATTGCGCGTTTCGTGAGCTCATGCTCCGTAGCGGTTGAAGTGGTCGTCCGTGTACCTACACATGGAAGAAACAAGACAAAAAGCGTGTGTGCATGGTAGATGAATACATCATCCATCATGATGTTCCATGTCTTGTGCACATCACCATTAGTGTCAAGCAAGATAGTATGAAATGCATGGCGATGGTGCATATGGCAAGAAGGTGCATTCATGGCATGTGGTAACTCATGATCATCAAAAATAGAGAAGGCTATGGGGGCCATCTCATGGACAATGAAATAAGCATTCTTGCATACCAAGCATAAGAAAGAGCAATTGTTCGCAATCTTGGATGCAAGGATCATGGAAGAGTGTAAACATTTGGGGCAAAGCATGCGGAAGCTAATGTCATCCTTGTCATTATCATTGCAAGCAATACATGGTAAAGAGCAAGTGGTCGACATATTGCAAGCAATGGTGGAAAAGTTGAAGCTCTCATAGCATGGCATGGTCATGGTATCACAAGCATTCACTTCCACATGATCAACAAAGTTAGCAAGCAAAGCATCACATGGGAATATGAATGAAGCATGTGACGTAGCAAATGTATCATCAAGATCATGCATGCACTCATAAGTCATCATGTCCACTAGTGGGATCATGTTATCATCAACACCTATGTTGTTACCTTTGTAGGCCGACTCATTTGAAGTAGGTGTTGTGGAAGTAGGAGGATCCATGTGGTCGACATGTCCATCTTGGAGCAAGCATGGTGAAATATCGTCATCTTCATGCACCATGTACATCTTCTCCATTAGCGGGAACTCGTCCTCCGTGGAACCTAGTGCAACATAAGAAGACACAAACGAGGGAGAGGTTAATGTGTTAGCAAATGCGATGTCCTCCATGGACCTATCATCTACCTCTCTCAACTCACTTTGTGTATCACTCATGTCCTCCAAATGGAAGCACTCAAACTCACATATGGGGTGGGAGTCACTCAACTCACTATCACTCTCGCTCAAGTGGGCTAAGTGGCTCTCATGCTCACATGGGATTGGTACCAACTCATCAATGAAGCATAGGGGAGTAGGCTCGACTTCCTCATCTCCATGCGCCTCCTTGGTTGAAGGGAAATTCCCATGCTCAACCATCTCAACTCCATGCGCCTCCGTAGGTGAAGGGAGAATCCCATGCTCACCATGCTCAACTCCATCGCCTCCTAAGTCGTCCTCAAGTGGTGGCATCTTGGAGACTTGTGCGTTGAGCTCGTCGAAGTAGAGCTTCTTGGCGCTTGGCGTTGTGCATTGCCATGCCACGTGACCCTTGGCCTTGCACACCTCACATAGGAGATTGGGACATTCCGTGGAAGGTGGCCTTGTTGCTTGCACTTGTAGCATCGGAGTCCATAGGCATATGACGAGGTAGGGGCCATTGTGGTGGTGGCGCAAGAGGTAGAAGTCGCCTTATGAGGAAGGTCTTCATGTCGAGGCTCTCGTCTTCGTGCATCATCACCATGGCTTGAGTGGTGTCGTCGAAGACTCGTGGAAGGTGTTGGTCGATGGCGATCATGAAGTGGCTTGTGGCGGCGAAGCTCATGTGGTGACGTGTGTCGATGACGGTCCTTGCCATGCCTAGATGATGGCTCATGCGACTTGGCATGTTGCTTGCGGCGTCTTGTGGAGCTTGGAGAAGAGTGTCGATGACGCTCATGATGGGGACGCTCTTGATGCTCCATATGGTGTCCGTGATGTCGATGATCTTGTGCATAGGCACTCTCATGATGGCGCCTTGTGGAGCTCGGAGAAGTGTGTCGATGCCGAATATGTTGGGGACGCTCTTGATGATCCATATGTTGGTGCCATCGTGGAGGTCCTCGATCTTCATATGTAGCTCCATTGGCCAAGTAGGGGTATGTGGGAGCATCGGCGGTGGACATGGTGGGGTCGATGTCGTCCTTGTTGGCGATGCTCTCGGAGCCATAGTCGGTGTAGAGCTCCTCAATGTCGGTCATGTTGGCGATGCTTGCGGAGCCATAGTCGGTGTAGAGCTCCACATGTTCCTCCACATCCGCGGTGCTTGCGGAGGTATCCTCCTCGAAGTAGTCCATGTAGTCTTCCATATCCTCTTCTTCACTATCCATGTTAGCACGACAAAGGCTATATGGTGGAAGTTAGTGGAAGAAACTACCGTCAAGTCTCACCTTGAAGTGATAGAATTGGGTCAACTAACTTAACCAAGAGAATAAATCAATTTGTGTTGGGTACACACACAAAGACACACGCAAAAGCTAGCAAATATGGTGGTAGGTGAGGATGGTGGAAAGCCAAAAGTCAAAATCCGAAATCAAGTTTGTTGTTAAGAGTGGGTAAGCTCCAAAATCAAATGTCCAAATGGTGATCACGGAAACACGAATGATGTGGAACTCACACACGAGATGAATGGGGTTAGTGCGACCAAGGAATGAGCGGAAAAGTGTATGAAGCCCGAAAGCAAGGTTGCTCGGTGTCACACTAACACAAGGAGAGGCAAAGCTTTGGTTGCAACATGAGAGACAACAAGATTCACACGCGGCCTCTCTTCTCTTTTCTCTCTTTTGCTTAAAAGCTTTTTCCTCTTTTTGTATTTGGTGGCACTTACACTCTTTGTGTCTTTGTATGTATGATGGCACTCGCACACTTTTGCTCTATGGTGCACTTGCACTCTTTTTGTGTTTTGGCGGCTTTTTCTCGCACTATGTTAGCGTTAGCTCGCTTGTGCTATCTTGCCACACGAGTGTTTGCTTAGAAGCTTTACTCCACACGACACACACACCTCACAATGCGGGGCCACGTGCAATGTCTCGCAACACTTGATAAGCAATGCTCGATAGGATAGATCGCAAAAGGAAGAGGGGTTACAAGGTGGGGGCAAGTTATACCTAGATGAATATGTTAGGCGGTGTCGGAACACACAACTTGCGGTGATGACGACGATGGTGTCGTAGTTGCGCCGAATCCGGGTGCCGAAGGTGTCGCCGCGGGGTTGATGTAGACGCGGGCTCGATGGACAATCCTTGCACTCCAAAACGGAAACCGGGCAAATTAAGTCAATGCCCGAAAAGTTGGGTCAAAACGAGCGGTCAAAAGTTGGTGTCCAAAAATCGTCAAAAATTAGACGTAGACTATGTAGAGTCGTTGGAGGATGTTGTTAAAGTTTGGAGTCAAACGGGCTCCGGAAAGTTGTCAAAATTTGAAGCAAAAAGATGGGTCAGAATTGGGCGAAATTGGAACAGCGTAGACAGTCAGGGCCGGCACTGCCGGGGTGGTACGGGCGGCACTGCCGGAGTGTGTAGGCCGGCACTGCCGGGCTGGTTCGGCCGGTACTGCCGGGCTCGGGCGGCCGGTACTGCCGGGGTAGCGCGGCCTGCACTGCCGTTGCTGATCGAGCTCGGGGCGAGGGTCGAGCAAGGGAGATGGTGGTGAGCTGCTGCGTGCGTGGGCGGATGCTAGCGGCCGGGAGCAGCAAGCGAGGAGCTGGGCGCTGGTGGCTTGGTTGGTGCGGCTTGGTGGCTGCTGGTGGTGCTGTCCATGCTGGGCGTTGTGGTGTGGGCGGCGCTGGTGGGCGATGCTGCTTTGGCGGAGGCGCACGACGGCTTGGGCGTGGCCTGGGCGATCTGGAGGAAGATGGAGGCCAGGGCCGGCAGTGCCGCTTGGTTCCGGCCGGCAGTGCCGGTGAGCACGGCAGTGCCGCTGAAACAGGGCCGGCACTGCCGGTCGAGCTCGAAATCGACGAACAGGACGATGAACGGGGCGGAAATTGGGACAGAAAATCGTCGATTCACGGAGAAATAGAAGGAATTTGACAGCGAAATTTGGTGGAGATGTAGATCTACCATAGGAACATCAAATCCATGGATCAAAACCACTAAAAACGCAACAAAATTCAGATCTGACCAAAGGCAATTTTAGGGCTATTTTTTGGGAAATTTTTTGGAAAATTTTTGGGGCGAAATTGGATGGGTGGGGGTCAAATCCGTGCTAACCAAGAGCTTCTGATACCATTTGATATGGCCGAGGGCTAGGTTGTGCCCAGATCCCACGAATTTGACCAAGTGAGTGGATGAATGAGATGAGAAAGAGGAAGAACACACACAAGATCCAGATACAAACACACACAACCCAACACAAATCAATTTACTCCCTTGGTAGATTAGACCAAGCCAATAGAACCACTTCTTAGAGAGACCCTTGGGTAGAATCTAAGAAATGGGAGATTGGTGAGGAGATCCAACTAGAACTTGGATGAGAGAGGTATGAGCCTTGAATCATCCATGAAGAGTAGAAATCTACAAGAGAACCTTGATACAAAGGGGATGAAACCCTAGGGAGACAAAGCTCAAAGTAGTTTAAGCCTAAATCTTGTCTAACCCTAATGGGAGGAAGGGAGAGGTATTTATAGATCCAGTTCGTACAGGGGTAAAAGGGGCATTACAGAAAGTATCTGGTCCATAGATGACAAATCAACGGTTGAGATGCAGTTGACTTTGGTGGGGCAGCGTGCTCAGCGCTGCATTGGGCAGCGTCTGGCTTGTGGGCGGCAAGCCATGGCGGCTTGGCTGTTGCGGGTGCGCTTTGTGCTAGGCTGCGCTGGAGCACTTCTTCTCCTTCTTCCTTCTTCCTTGCACCATGATGAATGGCTCCTCGTCCCTTCCCTCGCTTCCTTGCGCCATGGGTGTTCCTCCTCTCCGGTTCCTCGATGATTCTTGTACCTAATGATATGTAGCACACCGATATGAGGTAGCATTCCATTCAAGGTATGGACGAGGTCGAGTCGAGAGGAAGGAGTTCACCTTGTCGTGTGTAGCGTGGTTTAGGGTTGAAGGTCCACTTGGGGGACTCTTTGGCCATGGTGTAGCGTCGACGATAGGCGGGGTTGCACTTGATGGTCTTGGTGCGGAGGTGTCCGAAAGCCACCCCGCATCAGCAGGCATGGAATCGAGGCGTCGGGCTCGGGCAAATTGGCGATGTTTACATATCGATAGATGGAACGGAATTCAGGCGCTGACTCAAGTCGTGGCCGGCCAGCCGGATTGGAAAATAATAGGAAAAGAAAAGATCCAACTGTAGACCAAGCCCATCTAAAATCATAAAATTGCTCTCTTTTTTCTGCAATGTATAGTAAGCCTATACAGAAAATATGGGCCCCCAATTTTTTGGGCCCGGGGCGGCCACCCCGCCAGACCCTCCCCAGGGCCGGCCTGGGCGGCTGGCAAGTCGTCAGGTCTGGGAGACTAAAATTGAAATGTTACCTCATTGTAATCTTTTGAAGTAATTGTGTATTCGATTAATGTAAAAAAGTTACAAAAGATCAATGTTAAGGAAATCGGTAATCGTTAACTGCTCGGTCGGCTTGGGAGTAGCGATTAATCAGAATTCGGACGATTAACTGATTTAATCGGTCGGCTATTAATCGGTGCAACCTACACAAATTAGCACTCAAAACAGTTTGTATAAGAAAAATAATAGTATATGAGCTTCTATATGTATGTCCCTACTTCTCTAGAGCCTAAAATCCTAGAAAAACATGTATGCTTCTCCTCCGTGACCTAATATTCAAGGTCACGAGTGAATCAGGATCCACTAGCCGAAGCCGCGTTCCTTCCTTGCATTTCCTCTCCTCTCACCTCTGAAGTTTATCTTCTCCCACCACCTACCTAGGGTACGACCCCCCTTACACCTCAACCACCTAACCTATTAAAGGAGTCCTTGAGCTCATGGACGAGCTCCTCAAGGTGGTCGAGCTCCTGTATCTGAGGTCTGGGCAACTGCGAGTAACTGGTCTGGGAGATGAAGCTACCGGAGGCTGCAATCAAGCGGGAGCTTCACAAAACGTACTTTATTGGGGAGGGGTAGCGCCTGTATTAGCGATATGCATTGACAATTTAGTAACTTTTTTACCAAGTGTAGTAGTTAATGGGGAACATACATAGTAATCGGACTTTCGGACTGATTAATCGGGCTAAAGGATTAACACAAGGGATTAATGGTAATCGACACGGTCAGGCCCCTAGTAGCGATTAATCGGTCTAGTAATTGTTGAATCGGCCTAGTTTTTGAACAGTGCAAAAGATATTCATGAAAACTACCAAAGAAACTGCGCGGAGACAACCGTTCCCTAGAAACTTTGCAAAGAAAATCATACACACACCGGCGCTATGGTAATTGCCTAATTGGCAACCAGCAACATTACCGAGACGCTCGTCAATAGAAGAGGAGAAAGACCGGCATCGTCGCTAGAGCCGTGGAAGCACCATCAACATCAAAGGTTTTGCATTTTTGAGTCAAAGACCATGTCCATGCGCGGTGAGGCACATGTCGTTGTGGTATGTCGGATTGTGATCTTCCATGTGCCTTCGCAGCCCCAGATTAGCCATCTCATGTCGACGTAGTGGAGAGATCCGCCATCTGCGGACCACCTTTCATGCTTCAGGGTCGTCACCTTCAACCGCATGTTGGAACCGCCACAACACACCATGGCGACCATGGCGCCACAGACAATGTTGCAGCAACTGGACGGACACATCTGAGAGTAACCGCCGAGGTTGATTGGGGTGCTTGTCAAACTCATGGGTTCATTCAGGGAATTCGGCCGACCTAATGCTAAAATCGAATTTTCCTTTGTATTAGGCCTACTCCCAGAGTTTCAACACTCTTCGTTGCAACATAATGGTCTGCGCTAATGCCTGCATATTGGTCTCACAGATCGAAGAGGGAGGCAAACTGTATCCAATCTACTATTATTAAGCAGCACATGTCCATCGAATTTCAGAACTTAAATGTGTTAGCAACTGACTGAGATCTCCATGAAGATATGTCAAATGGTCAATTGCTAAGAAGGCATCGGCCCATCTCCATTGCTAGCAAACTGAACTTATGGGACAGATCTGTCAACTGGTTAACTGCTAAGAAGGCATCGACCCTAACCATCAGTACAACTCAAAAATCTGGGTAATGTATGAACATCATTATCCATGGACCATGTGCGAACGCATCTACACTTTACCTACCACACATTACAAACATGCCGAGGTTTGAGACATGAGCTGCTTCCTCTCCAGCTCTATGAAAACATTTGGGCCGCTAACAGTATCACTTCACTCTTGAGCAGCCGCATCGCTTCCCTCCTCCAGTGCCTCTTTCTCCTTCTGCTGCTCCACTGCTCAGGGTTGGGGTGGTTCAACATGAGTAAATAAACCACAATAGGCAAACTGTGCCGAAAACAAACTGAATCAATTATCATCTACCAGTTGCTACTCACATGCAATCTCAGCCAGAGCTTTCTGCGTGCGCTTCTCCAGCTTGTCAGTCCTCTTCTGGACATCCCGTTTCAGGTCCCAGTTTGGGTTCTTTGGAGCGATGTTCCCGAAAGGGTTCTGCAGGTAAATGTGGTGAGTTAGCCTCATGAATGATGCCAGGATGTCACTGTATCATTACGGTGGGATTTGATGGATCTGGAAGTGTTACCTCGAGCTGCTTTGGCTCAGCAGCATCAGCAGCAATTGGATCTTCAAACTTGGGAAGAGACAACGGAGCCACCTTACTGCCTCGAAGCTGCTCATCATGAGGAAGGTAGTTTCTGAACTTCAGTGGCATCTCGCTGCATCAAAAAGGTTGCATACTTGTGAAGAAATGATACAGTTACCATGAAAAAGATATAAAGTATGCTAAAAGCTATTCACTGATCCAGCAGACATTTCACATGATGGTCTGCTTTTCAATAAAGTACAATCTAGCATGGAAGAAAGGTTTCATATACTTGTAAATAAACAGGACATGCAGCATTTGTATGACCAACGATCCAGTGAATGTTTAACACGATGTGCTATCTTAACAATCTAATATGTATACTGATTTTACCAACCATATATCATGAGACTATAAATGGCAAGGCATTGCTGTGAAGATATAATCAATTCAGCCTTATCAGAATGACAAGCATGATGAAATTTAACATCTGGAACCAGTTCCAATTTTCAGTCAGGTGCAAATATTAAAATGACATAAAAGGACTCAGCAAATTAGTATATATGGAGCATATAATGTAGAATGCAAACGGCACTCAAACATGCTAGTAAGTGAATCCTGTCTGTTCAATTGCATACCCGTTGTCTTCAAGTTCGTCAGACTCCTTCAAGCCATCCTCGGTTGCATCCACAGGACCTGGTACCGTTGGTTGGTCTATCTGCTCTTTTGTGGCGCCATGTTTACCATTCCTAGTGGAGTCAGCGAACACAAAAATCAGTTAGATGAGCTGAAACAGAAACAATAATTTGCAGTTCCTAAATCCATACATTATTCTCATGGTTTAGCCCACTAGCTAGTACGTCCTTAATCCAGTTCTCCTAATCAAGATGTCCAGGGAGAACAGATCAGACAGAGTTGCAAGAACAAACAGCAGAATGGTTTGTATTCTTGTCAAATAAATATCTGGTGATCAATTCGCCACTTGTTGGCATGGTTTAATATCTAACGCAGGAATATCTATTCAACGAACAAAGACAATTCTACAACACACACAAACCTGATCCCTGAATAGAATTTAGACAGCTTGAATATCTTTAGGCAACAAGTGTCAAAGCACTTGACTCCCTGTGAGATGTACACCTGATGCTCACAATAATGGCGCACCGAAACTCAATCATCAGTTCTAACTTTTCGGAATGTTTTGCTTCGGATTTTTGCTATGAAGCGGTAAACCAGCAATATTAAGGATAACAGTCGCGTCAATCTGAAAGCTAAAAATTGACGAACCAGGCTAGCACAACAGAAAACTTGCGAGAAGGGGCTCCTGTGTTTCACGCATACACAAGATGCGAGCCCCGTCGGTTCAGCTTTTGCTTCCCTGCTAACGGGGGACCGGAGGGACCCTCCAGCACCATGCCTCCTTGAGGATAGCCCCATGGATTGGAATT
The DNA here is from genome assembly GCA_030979885.1 of Lolium multiflorum. Classification (NCBI taxonomy): domain Eukaryota; kingdom Viridiplantae; phylum Streptophyta; class Magnoliopsida; order Poales; family Poaceae; genus Lolium; species Lolium multiflorum. Next base: position 62,979 of record JAUUTY010000287.1, read on the forward strand.
CGAAGGCCAAATTTAGCTTTCACGGCGAGCACGTTTCAATAGCAAGTAGCAAGCTACTGCAATAACCTCTTACGTAACACCCAACTCTGCCAAATTTCACCGTTCTCGGGCTACGCGTACTACCAAATCCGGCTGTTCTACGAGGATTTCTGTACTCGCAGTACACCAACGCACAGAGACAAGCAGGCAGAGAAGTTCCGCTCGCTCGAGCGAAGCAGAGCTAGCACAAGAGTGGGGGGGCGGGAAGAGAGGGAGGGGAGACCGTACTGCTGCTCCGCGGCAGGGGCGGGGGCGGAGAGGAGCTCCTTGGCGGCGCGGAGGGCCTTGAGGCGCTCGCGGCGGGCGGTGGCGTCCTCCTCCGCGCCCATGTCGAGCAGTATCCGGCTCCGGCTCCGGCTCCTTGGGGTAGTAGCTGCTGGCTGGGCTAGGGTTTCGGAGATCTCTCGCCTCGCCGCGGGGCGGGTCGCTTGGCTTCGATTCGAGAGGAAGAAGACCAGACGGGAGATTGGGTTGGGTTCCTGGGCCTCGAAGAATTGGGATATGGGCTTTCTTCTCTATCTAGGCCCGGTCTCCCAGGCCAGACGTTGTAGTGCTTGCTCCAGGCCCAGTCCGGGTGAAAAGGATGGGAATTTTTCCTCAAGAAAAATAAAAGAAAAGATGGGAATTCGAATCCTCTCCAAAACAAACGATTTTGTGTTCCATCTCTTCGATCTTCTGTTAAAAATAAAGAAAACCATGTCAGGTCTAAAGACAAAATTAAAATTGTGTCATATGGAACAGCCAGCACAACAACCAAAATTAAAATTGGCTCACATATAACTAAAACAGTACACGCCTGCCTCGTAACCTCGCTGTAAGATGTTTTTCAAGCCGGTTTTGCCGACGTGGCACCTGGAGATTAAAGGGCGTTATGCAACGATGGAAAAGGTGGGTGGATGCGGTATAAATGACCCCCCTCCAAACCGGTTCGGTCTAGTCGCATTGCCATGTCCTATAGGGCCAAGTCTTTCAATGAGACTTGGTGAGGTACGAAATTGAGGAACTAGGATATTGCCCCTTTCGGGGACGCTTGGACCCTCGAGCCGTTTTAATTCATTGTACCACAGACCCATCCATGGGGTTGGTGTTGTTTATGCCTGAAATATCTGCCGGACAACCTTACCTTTAAAGATAAAAAAAATCTTCACTTACAAATTAGATCATGGCCGCTTGCCATCTGATGACCAAATCCACACAAGGCATGCCCTTATCGGAGTTGTGGCATGTGTAGGCAACAAGAGAATGTTGCTAACATTTTTTTTTCAATTTTGGCCTTGCCTAGTTTATGTGGAGCAATGTACATGAGATGCTTCAATGCTTGTGGAATGTTGCATCCTTTTCCAGATCCCTTTGCTATCTTGAATAGGTTGCCGGATGAAACTACAATTCTTTTGTGGATTTACTTTGCAGCTCAATACTTGGTGTTATGGAATATATGAAATAAGCTTACTATTGAAGCTAATTTTCCTTGTCAATTGTTGATTGTATTTTCAAAACTAACATCTTTTGGCATAAGGTGGTGCTTGTTGTAAAGAACTAATTTTCCTCTGCTAGAAAAAAAAATGTTGGTGCTCTTTAAGAAACTCTTCTGTGACACTAGAGTCCTCTAGTGGGCTTGTGTTTTGTAGTATGTCCAAGTGGTTGAAGATAGATGGTTAGTTTATTTTGTGTGTGTGTGGTAGTCTGTTTAAACTTTTTATTTATGTTTTGTATTCTTTAAGCTAACCTACGGTTCGGCCCCAAGCACTAGTGGAAAACAGGGCTTCCGTGGGAGCCTTTTGTCGCGGGCGCGCATGCACCCGCGACAAATGGCCTGGCCACGTCGCCCCGAAACCATGTGGAGCGGGCAGGTCCTTTTGTCGCGCCCTTTTGGCGCGGGCCGTATTACGACCCGCGACAAAAGGGTCTGAGGGCTGGCGCCTCCTGTCGGCACCCCTTTTGTCGCGGGTCGTAATACGGCCCGCGACAAAAGGGCCATGCCTATATATATAGAAGCCCAGCCCAGCCCACCTCATTTTTTCCTTGGTGGTGGAAGGTGGAGGTGTATGCTAGCTCATTTTTTCTACATGTGCACAAGAGGTGTTTGATGGAATGCTTGTGAGAGGGATGCCACTTGGTTTTATTTGATAAGATTTCTCCTTTTTTGATCCTAAAAGGTTAGCAACTATTTTCTCGACTATATATATATGCATAGTCCGTACAATACTAATTTTAGCAAGGTGATTGCATCTGATACATATATAATTATACTTATGATGCAGATGAGTCATCCATGGATGTACGGTAACCGATGTGCCCCGCTTTCAGAGAGGGCGTGAATTCTTTCCTGCTTGTGGCCGAGGCCAACAAGTCGAAGCAAAGTTTTATGTGCTGTCCATGTCTAAAATGTAAGAACGAGAAGGATTACTCTTGCTCAAGAGACATTAAGCCACCTGCTTCGGTTTGGATTCATGTCCAGCTATAATGTTTGGACCAAGCACGGAGAAGAAGGGGTTATGATGGAAGACGGCGATGAGGAAGAAGATAATGATGACCAGTACCGATCTATGTTCTCTGAATGCTTTGATACCGCAATGGACGACAATGAAGAAGAAGGAGGTGAAGAACATGCATCAGATGATCCTGATGATGATCTTCGTCGGGCCATTTCGATGCAAGAAGAGCGTGGCACGGATAAGGAGAGGTTGCTTCGACAAGATGTTAGAGGACCACCACAAATTGTTGTACCCAGGTTGTGAAGATGGGCATAGAAAGCCGGGTAGCATATTGGAATTGCTGAAATGGAAGGCAGAGGTCGGTGTGACTGACTCGGGATTTGAGAAATTGATGATAATATTAAAGAAGCTGTTTCCAAGAAATAATGAATTGCCCGTCAGTACATATGAAGCAAAGAAGCTTGTCTGCTCTCTAGGATTAGATGTGCAGAAGATACATGCATGCATTAATGATGTATCCTCTACCGCGGTGAGAAGTACGAGAATTTGAATAAATGTCCGATATGTGGTGCATTGCGGTATAAGATCAGAAAAGATGACCCTGGTGATGTTGAGGGCGAGCCACCCAGGAAGAGGGTTCTGCGAAGGTGATGTGGTATGATTCAATAATACCACGGCTGAAACGTTTGTTCAGAAACAAAGAGCATGCCCAGTTGTTGCGATGGCACATGGAAGAACGTAAGAAAGACGCGATGTTGAGGCACCAATGTAATTTCCTTCATCGCCGCGCTATATCTTTTGTGAGATATCAATTAATTATCCACTCATTCAATCATTCTTTTGCTTGGCAGGGCTTGGACAGCTTTCAAGAACCATCATAAGCAGAGTACCTGGGCAGAGAAGCTAACATTTACTCCTGTACCGTGCCCTCAGCAGCCACAAGGACGAATCTATGTGGATACTACGTTTGCGAGTCCATTCGCATGTTAACCACTGAGAAGCAGAACAATAATAAATTCAACGTAAGCAATAACATTCACAACTTTATTTATTTTCGTCAATATTTCGTTATCGACATTGATATAGTAATACTCATCTCATTTTCCTATATAGGTCGACTACATGCGGGACACACTCCAACCAAAGGAACACCTACTAGGAATTGCGGAGGAACTGGCGGGACTTTTGGTTAAAGAAGTACTAAACAACAAAGGCTTGTTTAGTCCAAATAGAAGCTCTACCTCCAAATAGACGATCGTTAGTACCGCTTGTCGATCGTGAGCTAAATGTATATATATATATGTAAGGAGAATCTACATGTAAAGGGGAATCGACTTTTGCTTCCAATATTTGTTTGATCGATTATATGAATGAACGTGTACCACTTCTAGTACCGTACAAATATATGCAACTTTTATTTTCGAATGAAAAAATGAGGTGGGGGGGGGTGCTGCACCCTCAAACCCTAAAGCAGCAGCGTTGTGCGCCCGCCACGTTTTTGACGCGGGTGGTAATACCACCCGCGACAAAAGGGCCCCATGCGTGCCCGCGGCTGCCACGTGGTGGACCTTATATCGCGGGTCGTAAGAGACCCGCGACAAAAGGTGGACCTTTTGTCGCGCCTCCCTTGTCGCGCCTGGCCGCCCGCGACAAAAGGGTCATACGACCCGCGACATTAGGCCTGTTTTCCACTAGTGAAGGGATTGTATTTATTTAAAGTACAACACTTGGTGCATTTTATCTAAAAATATTCATGTGCATTAGGCATGCATTTTCGGAGACGTTGTTCTGGCTCACATGAATAGATGCTTCCATTACGAAAAACACATTTTAGAATTGTTAAAACATTTTCAAAAATAATAAATATTTGTGTGAAACCTACATGTTTGTGTATTTGACACATGTCCTGAGATATTTTGTGAAAACTTTAAGTTGTGTCGTAGACAATGAAGATAAAAGATGCTTGTGAAAAGTCATTTTGTGGTAGTGAATATTGTCTTTTTTACACAAGTTGTAAAAAAATATTTTTTCATAAAACTTTATATGCGTACATAGAATATGTAGATGTACACCTAATATTTTTAAAATTTTATTTTAACATTTTAAGACGTGTTTTCCACGGCGGAGGCATATAAAGACATGCGAGCCAAAGTGGATTGTCGTGCATTTTTCTCTCAGTTTGCAAAAAGGAAAACAAGAAAATCTCGACTGATACTTTTTGCCAACACAAAACGGACATGATCTAAACACATCTTCAGGGTGACGATATGTTTGTCAGCACTATATCCGGACCAAAAAATATTCTCCCTCTACCAAATTGTCTTCCTTTCTCTCAGGACTACACAGAAAGACACACGCAGGAATCTGCTACTTTAGCACTCACAAAGTAGCAATTAACAGAAACCCATCGGTCCATGAGAAGTTCCTTAACGATCACGGCCGTTTCTGACACGGAATGGCATAAAGAGCTTTGATCGACGAAAGTCGCAAGAAGCTTCGCTGCCATACAAATCTTTTCGTCCTCGAATTATCTTCTTCCACGAAAGAATCCTCGTCAATCCAAATCCTTAATCCGGTTCCATTGCTGTGCCTTGCTTGTTCCTTTGATCTTTTGCTGCAACTTCGGAGAAAGTAAGAGAAGACGAAGGAGGAGGTCTTGTCTTCCTCCTCCACATGGTATTACTACTACAGGGCGGTGCAGGGCTTTCCCCTGCCGATCGCTGCCTGAACTAGCAGCGCGTACGTGAATATGGGCGGGATGTTGAGCGCGCTGTTGGGCGGCCACCGGAGGGGACCGGCCGGGGCAGAGAGGATAGCGTCTACGAGGAGCCGTGGACTGCCGGGTAACACCGGCGGCGGCGGCGATCACCGACGGAGGGCGATGCTGTCAAAGAAGTACTCGTACATACCCGACACCTACACCTCTCTCGAGCAGGTGGTGGATCATCTCAATTCTCACGAGATTATTCTTCAGTTCAATATTGAGAATTTGCATTCCAGTTTCATCTTCTGTTTCATTGTTTCTCAGGTGACTGCGGCGCTGCGCGATCAAGGTCTCGAGTCGTCGAACCTGATACTCGGGATCGACTTCACCAAGAGCAACGAATGGACAGGTCAGATCAATTAGTTACTGCTGTTCATATAATCTGTACGGTGTTCTTGATCTTTGGTGCGCAGAGCGCACCTGCGCTCTTGCAGTTTTCCCTTCATGCGTCTGATCATAGACTCGATTTGTTCGTTTCAGGGAAGCGGTCGTTCAACGGACAGAGCCTGCACAAGCTGGGCAGCACGCCCAACCCTTACGAGGCGGCCATCGGCATCATCGGCAAGACCCTCGCTCCTTTCGACGAGGACAACCTCATCCCCTGCTTCGGCTTCGGCGACGGTCAGTCCTCCTTTGCTACGTTGATCGACACATAATCGAGGTTTGTTTCATTACATTTTCTCAGGAGCAATGGTGTTCCTGCTTTGCATATGTGTGCTGCAGCGACGACGCACGACTACAACGTCTTCAGCTTCCACCAGGACAACTCGCCGTGCCACGGCTTCGAGGAGGTGCTGACCTGCTACCGGAACGTCGTGCCGCATCTCAGGCTTTCAGGGCCGACTTCTTTCGCGCCGATTGTGGAGGCCGCGGTCGACATCGTGGACAGGACCGGAGGGCAGTACCATGTCCTGGTCATCGTCGCCGACGGCCAGGTGCCAGAACTGAAACTAAAAAAAAACTTATGCACCGACAAATGCATCTTGATTTTTATTGGTACCGAGCCCGCCCCTTAGTGAAATCATCACATTGCAGGTCACGAGGAGTATTGATACGAGCGACGGCGATTTGAGCCCGCAGGAGAGAAGAACGGTGGACTCCATTGTCATGGCCAGGTGATCTTCGACAGTTGATGACAGTGTCAGGTTTATGATTGATTGAATCTAACACAATAGTTTTGTCGCTTCTTGATCTTAATTAGTTCCTACCCGCTGTCCATCGTGCTTGTTGGAGTTGGGGATGGCCCCTGGGAGGACATGCAGAAGTTCGACGACAAGCTCCCCGCGCGTGCCTTCGACAACTTCCAGGTCAACATACGTCGTCACCACTGAAAACGATCCGAGCTCTGAACATGAACCAGTACAACACGACTCACATGCATGGATCATGAATGCGCAGTTTGTGAACTTCACCTCGATCATGTCGAGGAACGCGACGCTGCAGCAGAAGGAGTCGGCCTTCGCGCTCGCCGCGCTCATGGAGGTGCCCATCCAGTACAAGGCCACCATGGAGCTCGGCATCCTTGGCCGGACGACGGGGAAGGCCAAGAGGGTCGTGCCGGCTCCGCCACCACTGCCGGCGTCTGCGCAGAGGCAGCCATCGTCATTGAGGCGGGAAGGCAGCGGCGCCAACGCCACGGCGCCGGCGGAGCCAAGAGAGGATCAGGTTCGCCTTGGAATTGTCAAGTTTCGTCTTACTATCAGACACGCAGGAGTATTCTTGTCACCTTTCTTGAACAAACTAAGCTTACTCAGCAATGCATCTTTGTGTAATGTGCATGCAGGTGTGCCCCATCTGCTTGACCAATGCCAAGGATCTAGCATTTGGCTGTGGCCACATGGTAAGACATAGTAGTAAGAACTGATTTATTTCTACTTAAGCCTGCAATCTAAACAAATGTTCAGATATATATAGTTCCTTCTTATAGTTTGAAAGAAATGCGAGTTAATGGAATGTATTTATATTCTGTTTTCTTATTTGTGTGCCAACGACAGTGTTGCAGGGAGTGTGGGGAGAACCTTACCAGATGCCCAATATGTCGAGAGACAATACGGTCCAAGCTGAGGCTATACTCTGGATGATAGCAACCAAATCTATATTTGTATTTGTTCCAAATGTGAAGCATTGTGCAAAGGAAATGCTACGATTAATTGTCGATACTCCTCGAAATAGGCTTTCGCCCCGCTTTATAATTAATTGTCGATACTCATCAGGCTTCCTGAATTATTCTGATTGTTTGGTTCTACACTTGTTTATTTGTTATAAGTATGAGTTATGGGAAGCTCCATAACCATCATGCGAGTAAGATTTTATTTTGTAGTTTCCTATGTACAGTATCATATAGAGGGAGGGGGGGAGGGAGGGAGGGAGGGAGGGAGCATTTTTATCCCTGCATAAATCATGGCTCTAACTCTGAAACAACCAAACTACTATATCAATAAGTAGCGTATAACCTCTCAACATAGTAGAGAAAAATTCAATTGACAAGACTATAAATCTATCATCCATATATCATCCATTGTAAACAATATACTTAAATTTTGCATTACCCTAGACTCCACAACATGCATTTTTCATTTGTTTTGGCATTAGAGCTCTGATGGTGGTTCCCTGGCAAAACTACTGTCTATGTACATAAACCAAATTTACCTACTCTTTTTTATGTCACGACTAATTAGCTCGATTAAGATGGTTTGTCCCAAATTACACTATCTTAGATGTTAGTTGGTAGTTATATTCTTGTATGATTCTTTCAGCCACTGGTAATTTAGGATCTTAAGAGATATCTTGAACAATATTTCACTAATTTCTTAAAGTATCTGCAGTTTGAGATATTTTCTTCCTATATATTATGTTGAACAATATTATCACAACTAGCTGGAAGTATCTGCATTTGGGATATTTTCTTCATATATACTTATAAAAACGACATAGGCACAATACGTGTTAGAGTGCATAAACCGATACGACTAAGTAATTTGCAGACTTTGTGCTCAAACAAAAACCCACCGCTCTTGGGTCTTGCATGCAGTGTTGTACCTTCCCACAAACAATCAATGAAGTTGGCTTTGGACTTAAATGTACTTACAAGTGCTAAGGGGGAAATTATCACAATGAGTGCCAACTCAAAGATCAATAAGAATTAAGAAGATTAGAAGAGAAATACTAAGATTGTAAAGTAATAAGATTAGAAGAGAAATACTAAGAAAGTACAATAATGAAAATAATAAAAATGCAATATTAATGGTACAGACATATATCAACATTAAAAATAAACTAATTTAACTCTTAAGCATTGGTGTAGTCAACATTAAGTAAAAATGGGTGGTTATCGTATTAATTGTAGATACAAAATTTAGATAAACATATCCAGATATCCAAAAGTCACAATCACGTGTCATTCATGTGCTTGAGTCAGTCTGCAAGTTTGCTACAATGAATATCAGTTGTGTATCACACAATCAGTTTATAAACCACCACTAATTTATTCAATAAAATAAACACCACATGTTATTTTTTATCTCTACCTTTCTATGTTCGCATGGTTAGAAAATGACTTTTATTATTTATAATCACTAAATAGTTTCTTTTATTCAAGGGAGAAAATTTATTTAAATTTGATCATTGTGATGCATGTCTTCAGTTGGTCTTATGGTAAAATCTCAAGATCATGTGGTATCCTAGGTCATAGTGTTAAAGATTAACCATGTGCGTACAAGTTTGTAGCTTTCCACATTTCATTAGTGATTATTTTGATGCATGTTTACTTCGCAAGTACACATGTTACAGTATCATGTGATTCATTTATATGTTTTTCTCCTTCCTAATTACCAGCACATGAGAATGAGTAAATCCTAACATGCATATATTTTTGGCAAAAAGAAAAAATACAATTGATTGTTAACTACGACCTTTCTATTCTAACACAGATTAATTCACTCCTTATAACTAGGACAACCAATATAATATTATCTTCGTCCTGTTTTATTCTTAGAGGTTAACTTAGAAGCTCAATTTAACTTTTTTTTCTCAATTTAACTCAGTATGTAAATACAAGGCATTTTGGAAAACAAGAAGCCAAAACTTTCCGACTTTGATTTTTTTTTGCTGGTGACTTCGATTATTAATATGTGCAGATTAATATTTGAATCACTAAGGTAATATTTCTACTAACATGTACAAGTAAAACAATGTACTTGATGTGCTGCTGATTGCTAAACATTGTCAATATTCGGAAGAAGGAAATAGGGCATGTTTTGATACTGGCAATACTTCACTATGATTTTTCTATTAAAATGTGGTACTTCCACACACAAAAAACGTGACAAAGAAATTTCTCTTCTTAATACGGACATGCACTTCTCCTGCATGGTTCGAAAAAAAATTCTCACCACAAAAAAAGTACTTGTCCATGTTTTCCTTTTAAACTATGTGTACATCATTTTGACCATTTCGTGCCCCATCATAGTAATTGGTAATTGAGCCGTTACCTCAAAAGGAAAAGTAACAGAGCCGTTTTAGCGAAACTAATGCGGGGCAATACTGCAAGGCAGCAACACACATAGCCGCTGAGTTAATGATGACATTAACTGGATTAATATTCTTATCTCTTGCTTGTGAACCGCTGTTTCTGCAACACGCCCTTTGTGCTTCGACTTCTTCTTCGCCTGTGTATATATACACTGCCACGCCGTGAGCATTTCTTGCATGTACCAAACGGTTGCTCACAAGACGGCAGCTCAATTCTCTCCTCTTCTGCTGCTTCTTAACATAGAGAAAGGTTTCTTGCAATCTCTTGCTCACAAGAAAGAGATGGCATCAACCGCTATCAGATTCATCACCTTCGTCTCTGCTCTCATGCTGCTACTGCACTGCACTTACGGTACATCTCCCTCTCATCTACGGCCCCAACTTCTTCAAGATCTTCCGAATTCAGAACTTCTTTTTTTCTTCAAGATCTCTGGTCTACTTTTGTTTACGCCAATTGTTCTGTGGTCTTTCAGCAGCAGCGCCACCAATCTTTCAGCAGAGACAGGTAAAGAGTTCTCCTGGCCACCATCAGCAATCTTTCTCATGGTGCTATGTTGTTCAGTTACCGTTTTGTTCATCATTCCCTGTTATTCACTGCCTGTAGACGACGAAGACATGGTGCGTCGCTAATCCTTCGGCCAACGAGGGTGCGCTGAGGGCAAACATGGACTTCGCCTGCTCCGAGAGTGACTGCAGCGCGATCCAGGGCACAGGAGGCTGCTCCGTCCGCTATGGCGGTGTCCTGCTATCGCGGGCGTCGGTGGCGATGAACGCCTATTACCAGGCCAAGGGGAGGAACACATGGAACTGCTTCTTCAACGGCACCGGCCTCATCAGCATCACTGACCCCAGTAAGAAGCCAGCCGCTTCACTTCAACATGACAAAACGACGTTTCTTCTTTCTAAAATCTTCGTGTGGTGCTGAGTGCTGACTGGTTCTTTCTCTGCTTCGTTCTTTGCAGGTCTAGGCACTTGCAAGTACGCGTGAGTTCAGAGGGATCATTGAAACTGAGAAAATAAGTTTCTAGGCCCCCCTAGAAGGCGTAGTGTTTTGTTTCCGATATCAGAACTGCTAGATTTCGAATCAGATCTAGCTTCAATGTTTTATTTGTCTTTAGAAATGTCAATCTATGCTTTTTTTTTCAGTGATATTATTTCCATCCCAGTCAATAAGTTCTTTCATGCCGAGCCAAATGCACATGACGAGAACCCAACAAAAAATAAGTTATATCATGTGTGATGTGCAATGAAATTGAACCAATTCTTCAAACTATTTGAGGGCAACGATGTTACAACACTAATTTAATTCCACATCCAGCAACTGCTCTTGGAACATCAATACACGAGTTAAAGAAAAAGTCATTATTGTCTGCAAACCTAGCTGAGAAAGCATTAGGAACTACAAGAGATAACACCACAATGTTTGATTTGGCAAATCCATGAACGCCGACACGACTTCAGTTACCTGAAATTGCAGAAAAATAAAAGGGGTAAACAAAATGCCTGCTTATATGGGAATTTTTTTAATAGTTCCAGAGTTTCTGATATACAGCAAGTGTGAACAAAAATAAGTTTATAATAATATTAAGTGTCCCAAGATCCCAGCAGGATTCCGTAGGTGTTACCCAAGCAGGTTGCCATCCACTATAACTATATTGTGTTGAGGCCTGATATAGGAAACATCCAGAGAGAAACCTACTCTAGTTAGCAGTAAACAACGATAGATCGTGGAACTAGTATCATCAAATGAACACAACTATGACTCGATAACAAAACATGGTACCATGCGTATTTTTATTCGAGACAAGGTTTACAGCTATATAATTGAAATACTAGCCCTGCTGGGTTCAAAGAAGAGAAACACCAATAAGAATTGGTAACAGTGCATTTAGCGTGTTAATTCTGCATTGTAGTAAACCCCTCCACACAAAAAAATATAGAAAGGAGTGTAAAATGTTGCAAAGCACAGCATGCATCTTGTTGCCACCACTTAATTGCTGCAAATAAACAATGATGTCTGATGGTTTATTGACATATTTGAGGAAGAATGCCATCCAAACTTACATGCAAAATTACTAATCTGGCTTCTTCATATTTATACAGTTGTCTGTAGCTTCATTGAACAACACTTCAACCTGCTGCAATTCCAGTTCTGTGGAAGGAACATCATAGAGATCAGCTATGTATTTAATCAGCTGTACAATAATAAGGACCTAACTAAATGCAAAAATTCAAAAATATTGCAAAGTTGTGTTACCAGCAGCTTCCAGTTGTTTCTGAAGCTCCAATCCCACATCTTCGTTCTCTGCCTGCATATTCGAAGGTTACATGATTTATTTGCAGGATAAAAAAGAAGGATAATGTGACTTCGACGATGCACTGGTTGACATTTGCCAAGAGAAGCTGAAAATCCAACAATTTGCTCGTACATATCCAAAAGAGCCAATTTTCACTAAATATCAAGCATCTGCTTTTCTTGGGTTTAAATTTTAGAGTGGCAAATGATCGTTTCTAGCCTTCAGAGATAAAAATTTCAGGACAGGTCTAACATGACACACTATGCACGAGAACAAAACCAGGAGGAAGGATAATATGTACAAAGATAGTATAATAATATAATATACTAAAACAGGTTAAACTGTCAGTGTCAGATGATCCGACAAAATAGCAGATGTATAGTTGGAAAATACATGCTGCCATGGTTGTGAGTAGTTCTGTTGTAGGTGTGATGCTGCCACATTCCCACATTAGTTTTCACTTCCATTAGTAATATGTGAACTTTTATGTGTACCAGGTGGTTTAGCTTCTTACTCCCTCTGTACCCCATTATAATACGTTTTAGCATTAGTGTTTTAGTGTGCTAAAACATCTTACAATTCGGTAGAGGGAGTAGTTTTTTTGTATTAAAATAAAGGAATGGGAAGGGTGTTGGTACCCTTTGGTTTAGAATTGCTGTTCCATGATTCCTTGCGTAGCTATTTTGGTAAGAAGTTAGCCTATGTTCATTGGTCATAATTCGTAACATGCTTCTGGATTAAACTAAGCTAATCGTGAGTACTTAGACTGTGAAACGCACCTGAAGTTCTTGAATTTTTTTCAATTGATCCTCTTCTGATGATAGTGGCAATGCCGCGACGAGAGCATCAAACTGCATTGAAGGGACAATATTTTTTCCATCATGAGAACAAAGTGAAAGTAGTAAGTAGGTGCACATTTCAGCACAACCTCACATGTTATAAATAACAATGAAATACACACAGCTGCTGAAGGTGCCTCGCTCTCCATTCCAGGCAGAAGCGTAGTAGAACAACACTAGGAGGGTACTATTCGCACAGCTACTAGTCTCCTACTACATTAGAGAGGAGGAGTATGCTGATCCTCTACAACAGAAATGGCAGATCGGACAAATTTTCACTCTACAAGCAATCAGGAACTATTACCCTAACGTCGAGGCAATACTAAAAAACGTAAGCCGGCTAGGCATGTCTAAATTCCTCCATTTTCTAAAAAACAATGGCGTAGGAATTTCGTCGAGCAGGTGGCGAGCACAGAATAAAAAGGGAAGGACACCGGTAGCGCACCTTCTTTGCGGCGAGGACGAGCGCGTGGCTCATGGCCTTGGGCTGCTCCGCGAGATCGAGCGCGGGCTGGGGCGGCGCTTGCGGCGGTGGAGGCGCCGCTCCCGCAGCAGCAGCACCGGGCGCGGGCGGGGGCTGGGAGGCGGGGTCGTCGGGGTTAGGGTTGGGGTTGAGCGGGTCGGGGTAGCTACTGGAGAGGCGGACGGGCGGCGCGTCGCGCTGCAGCGTGCCGAAGGTGTTGACGGCCACCATGGCCATCTCGTTGAGCTGCTCCTGCAGCTGCGAGATGATGTCCATGCCGCTGATTCCTCTCCTTCCTCTGTCTCCCCTGCTTCTGCTCTGGGATTTTGAAGTTCCGGGTTAGTCGAACGAAGGCGCAGGTCACCCTTATTTGGGCCGATCTATGTACCCATCTGCTCTGTTTTAGGAAAAATTCTTACTTTTTATTTTGTGATTTCTAGTTTAAAATTTAGAATTAGAGATTTCTGGCTTCCCAACTTCAGTGATCACTTTGTTTAAAAGAATATCAAAACTCATATTTACAAGTTTATAAAATTCTGAAAGAAAATCATGCATGTTGGCGATAATGTATGGCGTGCGCTAGACATCATCAGGCTAATTCCTACACGCCGGATCAGCCGGTTGAATTGTCGTTGGATGTTTTGTTCCACGACTCACGAGCCGTCAATGTCGCTTTCCTAGGTTGTACAGAAGATGACGCTTTTCGAGACTACGTAGAGATGTCCCTAAAAGAGAGGTAGTTATTTGCACCGCTCCACTACGAGAACTAGCTAAGGTCACGAGCAAAGCTATGGTTGGTCAATTGGACAGATGCCCTTCACATATTTGGGCCTACCCTTAGGTACCACTAGACCCACAGTCATGGATCTTATGCCCCACTAGTGGATAGAATTGAGAGGAAAATTCAGGCACCTACATGATGATGTATTACAGTGGTAGGGTGACAGTGATTAATTCCCTACTCACCTCTATTGCAATGTTTGCAATGTGCTCCATTCAGATCCCTCCAAAGATTCTAGAGCATAAAGAGAAACTAAGACGTCATTGTTTATGGAACAAGAAGACATAAGAAGGGGAAAAGTGTTTTTCTCTTATTGCTTGGGATAAAGTCTGCAGACCCAAGAAAAAAGGTGGAGTGGGAGTGCTAAATCTCAAGATACAGAATGAAGCTTTGCTAATGAAACAATTACACAAATTCTATAACAAGGAAGATATTACATGGGTCACACTACTGTGGAAATCTTACTATCAGGAAACTGTGCCACATGTTGTTCAGCTAATAGGATCATTCTGGTGGAAAGATATCCTTAAGCTCACTCCAATATTCAGGGGTGTTGCCTCTTGTCAGTTGGGAGATGGTAAGACAGTTCTATTATGGAAAGATGTCTGGATGGGTCAGGTGTCTTTGGAACAATAGCCTAGAGCTTTTTCCTTCACTCACAATGAGGATACTTCAGTCCAACAATTTCTTACTGCCCCAGACTCGCATATAACTTTTGGTTGCCTGTTTCTCCTCAAGCTATGAATGATATTAGGGAACACCACCAGGTGTCTAGTGACTTAGTCCTAGATTCTAATTTGAAAGATAAGTGGGTTTATGATCGGGAACTCCAAAATATACATCTCAAAAATACTATTTGTACTGCTTTAGGAATATTACCCCCCATGATGATTATAGATGGATCAGGAAATCGAAGTGCACTCCAAAGGTTAAATTCTTCTGGTGGTGAAAGGATCGTATGCCGCACCTAGAGGGGGTGAATAGGTGCTAACCAATTTTTAGTTCTTTTTCAATTTAGGCTTGACACAAAGGTAAATTCTCTAGATATGCAACTATGTGAATTTACCTATATGACAAGATCAACACCTAAGCAATATGTAGGGAGGATAATAGGATAGAGGTAACCGAGAGTGGAGCACACGGAGACACAGAGTTGATTCCCGTAGTTCTCTTCCTTTGCAAGAAGGTACGTCTATGTTTGGAGGAGTGTGGTCGCTACGAAAGCCAGACCAATGCCACGAAGGCTTCACTCAGGTCTCCTCTGAGCAACGCCACAAAGGCCTACCCACTTCCACTAAGGGATTTCCTCGAGGCGGAAACCGGACCTTTACAAGGTTCTTGGGGCACACATCCACAACCAAATTGGAGGCTCCCAAATCTATAACAACAACAAGAACAATATCAACTACAAACAACTAGGGTTTCCAAAAGAGGAACACTAGCAAAGGGGCCCTCAAGCATATGAGGGGGAAATGTAAATCGCTTCGATGAAGATGTAGATCAGGGTCTTCTCCTTCGAATCTCCAAAGATCAAGAGCTTTGGTTGGGTGGAGGAGGAGATCTTGTGATTCTTGTGTTTCTTGAGGTGGCTCTAATAGTGATGAACTTGGCAATGAATTGAGCAGCTTGGGGAGGAGAAAGAAGGGGGTATAAATACCCCCTTCCAAAATCCAGCCGTTGGGGCATTTCGAGGGCCGGATTATCCGGTGTAAGTGAGAGACGGATTATCCCCCCCCCCACGGAAAATCCGGCCTCTGGGAAAATCCGGGCAAAAATCCGGCCCTGATCCAGGGGAGTACTGAGCCACTCGTCGAAAAGTCCTTAGCCAAATTTCAAGGGACGAATATTTTGGAAATATCCGGCCCGGAAAATCCGGCCTGGAGAATATGTTTTTGCTTCCTTTTGTCTTGTTTTTCCACACAAAAACAACCATATACATATACATATATATTCTCTGCACCATCTCATCAAACATTAGTGTATCACATATATTGACATCAAACATTCAAAACATAAACCGAGAGATGTTCTTTCAGTTGGTTACTCCTCTCAGATAGATTAAATACTACGAATATGTTGAGAATGAGAAATATGAAATTGGACTCACGATACAAATGCATGGTTTATCATGACCCGCCAGAAGAAACAGTGAAACATCTCTTCTTCCTTGCTAGCACTTGTTGGGCTAGTTTTAATTTGTGCAGGACTACACATGGAGACAGGTCGTAGATAATATCCCAGGGAAAGTAAAATTGGGGAAAACCCATGTTCATGGAAGTTTTTATGGTGGGAGCTTGGAATATCTAGAAAGTTAGAAACAACATGCATTTTAAAGGAATCCCTCCATATTTAGATACTTGGAAAACTAGCTTCAAAGAGGACTTTAGTTTGCTGGTTCATAGGACTAAGCAGGAGCACCACTCCTTTATTACTTCTGTGGTTTAGTCCTCCACCCCTCATTCCCTTTTGTACATATGCAACAGTTTTTTACACATTTTAATGCATTAAGTCAATAGGGTTTCTCGCCCTACTGTCCAAGGTCTCAAAAAAAAGGTCACGAGCAATGGTAGAACACAACTAGTTGCTCCATATAATTAAGTTGTCATAAGCAGCATGGTTAATTTTATCTCTCCATTGAAAGCTACAATTTTAGTCGGAAAAAAGAGAGGAGTGGCCCCATAAATAGACACTATGTATCCATTTCTCTCTCCAAAAACCATACTTTTAAGCCTTAATATCCCGCTTGCTGTACAAGAGGCTGGCTCCTCATCCGAATCTACTTTGGACCATCCGAACCTAGTGAAAGATGTGGGGTGATACCCCCAGAGCAGTGTGTTGGGCATGCCCTAAGAGAGAGAAAGCGCGCTATCTAACGGAGAGACTAAAAGAAAAGGCAAAGAGAGCGCACTAGCTATGACAGAGTGACAACGTTGCAGTCAATCGGGTTCCGAGCAAACAAAAAGATGAGTGTGAGCGAGGTGGTCCTAAGCGCGATAGCGACTGGTGGTCCTAAGCGTGACATCAATGGGACGTGTGAACCAGTTGTAGTATCAACGGTTTATAGTTAGAGTTTTTCATAATGTATCCTCTAAACATGCCAAATCTTAATTTAAAATACTTTATATTTAGAGATACATAAAAAATGATAAATGCTTCTGAATCTCCAAAATATACATGATTTTATCATTTTTGTGTAGCTATAATACGAAGACTTCCACATTGTGATTTTGTATGCTTGTAGAATTATTTTTTCAGAATTTATAAAACTGTAACTATAGTTTTTTCAAAAGTAAAATAAAACAAAAATTCACTAGAGCTCGGGAGCCAAAGTGGTTTTTCTAAAAATCGGTCCATATTTGAACTAGAAATCACAAAATGAACTAGAAGTGTGACTTTGGTGGGATGGGATCCCACTTGACATGTTACTCGCATGTGTTCTTTGCTAGGGTCCACACTCGGGGATCAGTCGACATGTCGTAGCTCTAATTATATCTCCCTCCTAGACTTTCAGGTATCACCCTCTCTTGCGCCTCCGTCAGCAGCCGCTCCTCCCACTCTCTTCCGCCAGTTAATCCACTAGTATGGTGAGAGATAGAGAGACCTTGCAAGATGTCTATGGTGTGGTTGAGGATTTTGGATTCTTGACGATGATGACTATGAAAAGTGGTGTATGTTTGACATTCTATGAAAGATCTAGAAACTGCGCGACAAATATAGCCTGAAACGAATCTTGCGGCGGAATGTGGGTGGAGGTATGATCATATATCTATTGGACAACGAGAAATCACCGCATGACTGGAACAAAGGAGCATTATGACGGTGATAATGAAACATGACTAGCTAGGGAGAGGACATCAAGGAAAATAATGGATGTCAAAAGGGGAGGGTGTTTGGGGCGATGGATGGGGTGCAAAACAGATTATGGGGCATGCTCTAGCTTTTATAATTAGAATCTAGGGTTCAAAACTAGATGCTCTTGTGGGCCCATCGAAAGTATGTTTTCATAGGCCTACCTGTTATATGGTTGACATACCTGTTATGTGGGCTTGACAAAAGGAATTATTGTGGAACAAATGCATATGTATTATTGTCTACAAAGTACATAGGATGGGATGGTTTGTTCCTGTGGTTTAGATCCATTGGTACAAAAAATGGAAAACATGATTACTTATCTCAAACGTAAATTTTTGTGTATAGATTTATAAACTAAGAATTAGAAAAGGAATTTTAAACTAGTAGGATTACATGTGTTTAAGGGTATATTGCCCCTATGTGTGGTTGATACGTCTCAAACGTATCTATAATTTCTTATGTTCCATGCTACTTTTATGACAATACTTGAATGTTTTATACATACTTTACAGCATTATTATACATTTTCCGGCACTAACCTATTAACAAGATGCCGAAGCGTCAGTTGTTTTCTGCTGTTTTTGGTTTTAGAAATCCTAGTAAGGAAATATTCTCGGAATTGGACGAAATCAACGCCCGGGGTCCTATTTTTACACGAAGCTTTCGAGACCGAGGGGAAAGGAAGTGGGGCCACGAGGCGCCGACACACTAGGGCGGCGCGGCCTAGCCTGGCCGCGCGGCCCTGGTGTGTGGGGCCCTCGTGTGGCCCCCGCGTTGCCCTTCCGCCTACTTAAAGCCTTCGTCGCGAATACCCCTGTACCGAGAGCCACGATACGGAAAACCTTCCAGAGACGCCGCCGCCGCCAATCCCATCTCGGGGATTCGGGAGATCGCCTCGGCACCCTGCCGGAGAGGGGAATCATCACCGGAGGGCTCTACATCATCATGCCCGCCTCCGGATTGATGCGTGAGTAGTTCATCCTTGGACTATGGGTCCATAAGGTAGCTAGATGGTTGTCTTCTCCGCATGTGCTATCATTGTTTAGATCTTGTGAGCTGCCTAACATGATCAAGATCATCTATTTGTAATGCTACATGTTGTGTTTGGTGGGATCCGATGAATCTAGAATACTATGTTAAGTTGATTATCAATCTATCATATATGTGTTGTTTATGTTCTTGCATGCTCTCCGTTGCTAGTAGAGGCTCTAGCCTAGTTGATACTTGTAACTCCAAGAGAGGGTAATTATGCTCGATAGTGGGTTCATGCCTCCATTGAATCTGGGACAGTGACAGAAAGTTCTAAGGTTGTGGATGTGCTGTTGCTACTAGGAATAAAACATTGATGCTTTGTCCAAGGATATTTGTGTTGATTACATTAATTATGGACCATACTTAACGCAATTATCTATTGTTTACAACTTAATACTGGAGGGGGTGCGGATGCTAACCTGAAGGTGGATTATTTAGGCATAGATGCATGCTGGATAGCGGTCTTTGTACTTTGTTGTAATGCCCTGATTAAATCACATAGTAATCATCGTTGATATGTATTGAATCTTTATTTGTCAATTGCCCACCTGTAATTTGTTCACCCAGCATGTTAGTTATCTTATTAGAGAGACACCACTAGTGAACTGTGGACCCCGGTCCATTCTATTACATCTGAATACTTTCTACTGCAATCATTGTTCTTTACCGTTATTTGCAAACAAACACCATTTTCCATTCGATA
This sequence comes from Lolium multiflorum, assembly GCA_030979885.1. Lineage (NCBI taxonomy): Eukaryota > Viridiplantae > Streptophyta > Magnoliopsida > Poales > Poaceae > Lolium > Lolium multiflorum. The sequence goes on from JAUUTY010000287.1 coordinate 82,714, forward strand.
CGCTTAATCCTTTGTTTTCAGCAAGCCGGTGAGATTGACAACCTCACTGTTACGTTGGGGCAAAATATCTTGATTGTGTTGTGCAGGTTCCACGTTGGCGCCGGTTTCACTGGTGTTGCGCCGCATGATGTCTACGGGTGCTTCTATTCTTGTAGACAGTGTTGGGCCTCCAAGAGCAGAGTTTGTAGAACAGCAGCAAGTTTCCCTTAAGTGGATTACCCAAGGTTTATCGAACTCAGGGAGGAAGAGGTCAAAGATATCCCTCTCATGCAACCTGTAATCACAAAGCAAGAAGTCTCTTGTGTCCCCAACACACCAAATACACTTGTCAGATGTATAGGTGCACTAGTTCGGCGAAGAGATAGTGAAATACAAGTAATATGGATGTATATGAGTGGTAATAGCAATCTGAATAAAATATGGCAGCAAGTAAACATGCAGTAGAACAGTAAATAAACGGTGTTTGCAGTATTGGAAACAAGGCCTAGGGATCATACTTTCACTAGTGGACACTCTCAACATTGATCGCATAATAAATACTTCTTCTCATATGTGCTACATACACTCTTGTTTGATAATGAACATCATTTGTTGCGTAGGATTACACGAACCCTCAATGCCGGAGTTAACAAGCTCCACAACATTCGATATTCATGTTTAAGTAACCTTAGAGCATAATAGATCATTGCAAAATAAACCAAGAACTAACATAGCGCACACACTGTCCACATTACACTATGAAGGAGGAATAGATCACATCAATACTATCATAATGACAATTAACTCCACAACCTACTAGAGATCATGATCATAGCCTACGACAAGAACCACACGGTGCACACACTAATCACCTTTACACCATGCAGGAGGAATAGACTACTTTAATAACATCACATGAGTAGCACATAACTAGTAGCGATACAAAGCTCATCATATGGATCTCAATCATGTAAAGCAGCTCATGAGATCATTGTATTGAAGTACATAGGAGAGAGATTAACCACATAGCTACCGGTACAGCCCCAAGCCTCGATGGAGAACTACTCCTCCTCATGGGAGCAGCAGCGGTGATGAAGATGGCGGTGGAGATGGCAGCGGTGTCGATGGAGAAGCCTTCCGGGGCACTTCCCCGCTCCGGCGGCGTGCCGGAACAGACTCCTGTCCCCCATCTTGGCTTCGCGATGGTGGCGGCTCGGAAGGTTTCGTGGTTTCGTCTTTCGTAATAGGGTTTCCGCGACGGAGGCTTTAAATAGGCGGAAGGGCAGCCTCGGAGGGCGGGGCCACCACACCATAGGGCGGCGCGGCCCTCTGGCCGCGCCGGGGTGTGTGGGGCCCCCAGGGCTTCCCTCTGGCGGCTCTCGGGTGTTCTGGATGGTTCCGGGGAAAATAGGAACCTGGGCGTTGATTTCGTCCGATTCCGAGAATATTTCGTTACTAGGATTTCTGAAACCAAAAACAGCAGAAAACAGGAACTGGCATCTTGTTAATAGGTTAGTTCCGGAAAACGCATAATAATGACATATAATGTGTATAAAACATGTAGGTATCATCAATAAAGTAGCATGGAACATAAGAAATTATAGATACGTTTGAGACGTATCAAGCATCCCCAAGCTTAGTTCTGCTCGTCCCGAGCAGGTAAAACGATAACAAAGATAATTTCTTAAGTGACATGCCATCATAACCTTGATCATACTATTGTAAACATATGTAATGAATGCAGCGATCAAAACAATGGTAATGACATGAGTAAACAAGTGAATCATAAAGCAAAGACTTTTCATGAATAGTACTTCAAGACAAGCATAAATAAGTCTTGCATAGGAGTTAACTCATAAAGCAATAAATCAAAGTAAAGGTATTGAAGCAACACAAAGGAAGATTAAGTTTCAGCGGTTGCTTTCAACTTATAACATGCATATCTCATGGATATTGTCAATGTAAAGTAATATAACAAGTGCAATATGCAAGTATGTAGGAATCAATGCACAGTTCACACAAGTGTTTGCTTCTTGAGGTGGAGAGAGATAGGTGAACTGACTCAACATAAAAGTAAAAGAAAGGTCCTTCAAAGAGGAAAGCATCGATTGCTATATTTGTGCTAGAGCTTTTATTTTGGAAACATAAAGAGAGCATAAAAATAAAGTTTTGAGAGGTGTTTGTTGTTGTCAACGAATGGTAGCGGGTACTCTAACCCCCTTGCCAGACAAACCTTCAAAGAGCGGCTCCCATTTTATTTATATTTTTGGGTGGCACTCCTTCCAACCTTTGCATTCACAAACCATGGCTAACCGAATCCTCGGGTGCCTGCCAACAATCTCATACCATGAAGGAGTGCCTTTTTATTTTAGTTTTATTATGATGACACTCCTCCCCACCTTTGCTTTCTCAAGCCATGGCTAACCGAATCCTTCGGGTGCCGTCCAACAATCACATACCATGGAGGAGTGTCTATTTTTGTTAATTAATTTGGGACTGGGAATCCCATTGCCAGCTCTTTTTGCAAAATTATTGGATAAGCGGATGAAGCCACTAGTCCATTGGTGAAAGTTGCCCAACAAGATTGAAAGATAAACACCACATACTTCATCATGAGCTATAAAACATTGACACAAATAAGAGGTAATAACTTTTGAATTGTTTAAAGGTAGCACTCAAGCAATTTACTTTGGAATGGCGGAGAAATACCATGTAGTAGGTAGGTATGGTGGACACAAATGGCATGAATATTGGCTCAAGTATTTGGATGCATGAGAAGTATTCCCTCTCTATACAAGGTTTAGGCTAGCAAGGTTATTTGAAGCAAACTCAAGTATAAAATGGTGCAGCAAGACTCACATATAAACATATTGTAAGCATTATAAGACTTTACATTGTCTCCTTGTTGTTCAAACACCTCAACCAGAAAATATCTAGACTTAGAGAGACCAATCATGCAAACCAAATTTTAACAAGCTCTATGTAATTATTCATTAATGAGTACAAGGTACATGATGCAAGAGCTTAAACAAGATCTATATGAGCACAACAATTGCCAAGTATCACATTATTCAAGACATTATACCAATTACTACATGTAGCATTTCCCGTTTCCAACCATATAACAATTAACGAAGCAGTTTCAACCTTCGCCATGAAAATTAAAAGCTAAGAACACATGTGTTCATACGAACCAGCGGAGCGTGTCTCTCTCCCAAACAATCATTTATTCAAACAAAAACAAAAACAAAAACATACAGACGCTCCAAGTAAAGTACATAAGATGTGACCGAATAAAAATATAGTTTAAGAGAAGGAACCTGATACTTTGTCGATGAAGAAGGGGATGCCTTGGGCATCCCCAAGCTTAGATGCTTGAGTCTTCTTGAAATATGCAGGGATGAACCACGGGGGCATCCCCAAGCTTAGAGCTTTGATGTCTACGGGTGCTTCTATTCTTGTAGACAGTGTTGGGCCTCCAAGTGCAGAGGTTTGTAGAACAGCAGCAAGTTTCCCTTAAGTGGATCACCCAAGGTTTATCGAACTCAGGGAGAAGAGGTCAAAGATATCCCTCTCAAGCAACCTGCAATCACAAAGCAAAAAGTCTCTTGTGTCCCCAACACACCAAATACACTTGTCAGTGTATAGGTGCACTAGTTCGGCGAAGAGATAGTGAAATACAAGTAATATGGATGTATATGAGTGGTAATGGCAATCTGAATAAAATATGGCAGCGAGTAAACATGCAACAGAACAGTAAGTAAACGGTGTTTTCAGTATTGGAAACAAGGCCTAGGGATCATACTTTCACTAGTGGACACTCTCAACATTGATCGCATAATAAATACTTCTTCTCATATGTGCTACATACACTCTTGTTTGATAATGAACATCATTGCGTAGGATTACACGAACCCTCAATGCCGGAGTTAACAAGCTCCACAATTCCATGTTCATATTTAAGTAACCTTAGAGCATAATAGATCATTGCAAAATAAACCAAGAACTAACATAGTGCACACTATGAAGGAGGAATAGATCACATCAATACTATCATAATGATAATTAACTCCACAATCTACAAGAGATCGTGATCATAGCCTACGACAAGAACCACAGGGTGCACACACTAATCACCTTTACACCAAGTAGGAGGAATAGAACTACTTTAATAACATCACATGAGTAGCACACAACTAGTAGCGATACAAAGCTCATCATATGGATCTCAATCATGTAAAGCAGCTCATGAGATCATTGTATTGAAGTACATAGGAGAGAGATTAACCACATAGCTACCGGTACAGCCCCGAGCCTCGATGGAGAACTACTCCCTCCTCATGGGAGCATCAGCGGTGATGAAGATGGCGGTGGAGATGGCAGCGGTGTCGATGGAGAAGCCTTCCGGGGGCACTTCCCCGCTCCGGCGGGTGCCGGAACAGAGACTCCTGTCCCCAGATCTTGGCTTCGCGATGGTGGCGGCTCTGGAAGGTTTCGCGTATCGTGGCTTCCTCTCTAAGGGTTTTCGATGCAGGGGCTTTAAATAGGCGAAGAGGCGGCGCAGGAGGGTCGAAGGGGCGACCACACCATAGGGTGGCACGGCCAGGGGCCGCGCCACCATGTCATCTGGGCCCACAGGCCCCCCTCGCGGCTCTCGGGTGTTCTGGATGCTTCCGGGCAAAATAGGAACCTGGGGGTGATTTCGTCCAATTCCGAGAATATTTCGTTACTAGGATTTCTGAAACCAAAAACAGCAGAAAACAGGAACTGGCACTTCGGCATCTTGTTAATAGGTTAGTTCCAAAAAACATAAATACGACATATAATGTGCATAAAACATGTAGGTATCATCAATAAAGTGGCATGGAACATAAGAAATTATCGATACGTTGGAGACGTATCAGCATCCCCAAGCTTAGTTCTGCTCGTCCCGAGCAGGTAAAACGATAACAAAGATAATTTCTGAAGTGACATGCCATCATAATCTTGATCATATTGTAAACATATGTAATGAATGCAGCGATCAAAACAATGGTAATGACATGAGTAAACAACTGAATCATAAAGCAAAGACTTTTCATGAATAGTATTTCAAGACAAGCATAAATAAGTCTTGCATAAGAGTTAACTCATAAAGCAATAATTTAAAGTATAGACATTGAAGCAACATAATGGAAGATTAAGTTTCAGCGGTTGCTTTCAACTTGTAATATGTATATCTCATGGATAATTGTCAACATAGAGTAATATAACAAATGCAATAAGCAAGTATGTAGGAATCAATGCACAGTTCACACAAGTGTTTGCTTCTTAAGGTGGAGGAAGATAGGTAAACTGACTCAACAATAAAAGTAAAAGAAAGGTCCTTCAAAGAGGAAAGCATCGATTGCTATATTTGTGCTAGAGCTTTTATTTTGAAAACATCAAGAGAGTATAAAAGTAAAGTTTTGAGAGGTGTTTGTTGTTGTCAACGAATGGTAGCGGGTACTCTAACCCCCTTGCCAGGCAAACCTTCAAAGAGCGGCTCCCATTTTATTTATTTTTGGGTGGCACTCCTTCCAACCTTTCCTTCACAAACCATGGCTAACCGAATCCTCGGGTGCCTGCCAACAATCTCATACCATGAAGGAGTGCCTTTTTATTTTAGTTTTATTATGATGACACTCCTCCCCACCTTTGCTTTCTCAAGCCATGGCTAACCGAATCCTTCGGGTGCCGTCCAACAATCACATACCATGGAGGAGTGTCTATTTTTGTTTATTAATTTGGGACTGGGAATCCCATTGCCAGCTCTTTTTGCAAAATTATTGGATAAGCGGATGAAGCCACTAGTCCATTGGTGAAAGTTGCCCAACAAGATTGAAAGATAAACACCACATACTTCCTCATGAGCTATAAAACATTGACACAAATAAGAGGTAATAACTTTTGAATTGTTTAAAGGTAGCACTCAAGCAATTTACTTTGGAATGGCGGAGAAATACCATGTAGTAGGTAGGTATGGTGGACACAAATGGCATAGTGATTGGCTCAAGGATTTTGGATGCATGAGAAGTATTCCCTCTCGATACAAGGTTTAGGCTAGCAAGGTTATTTGAAGCAAACTCAAGGATGAACCGGTGCAGCAAAACTCACATAAAAGACATATTGTAAACATTATAAGACTTTACACCGTCTTCCTTGTTGTTCAAACTCAATACTAGAAATTATCTAGACCTTAGAGAGACCAATTATGCAAACCAAATTTTAGCATGCTCTATGTATTTCTTCACTAATAGGTGCAAAGTATATGATGCAAGAGCTTAAACATGAGCACAACAATTGCCAAGTATCACATTATCCAAGACATTTTACCAATTACTACATGTAGCATTTTTCAATTCCAACCATATAACAATTTAACGAAGAGGAAACTTCGCCATGAAAATTAAAAGCTAAGAACACATGTGTTCATATGAACCAGCGGAGCGTGTCTCTCTCCCACACAAGGATGAACTTATTCAGAGAACTAAGATAACAAAACAAAAACAAAAATAAAAGCACACAGACGCTCCAAGTAAAATACATAAGATGTGACCGAATAAAAATATAGTTTCAAGAGAAGGAACCTGATACTTTGTCGATGAAGAAGGGGATGCCTTGGGCATCCCCAAGCTTAGACGCTTGAGTCTTCTTAGAATATGCAGGGGTGAACCACGGGGGCATCCCCAAGCTTAGAGCTTTCACTCCTCTGATCATAGTATATCATTCTCCTCTCTTGACCCTTGAAAACTTCCTTCACACCAAACTTCAAGCAAACTCATTAGAGGGTTAGTGCACAATTAATAATTCACATGTTCAGAGGTGACACAATCATTCTTAACACTTCTGGACATTGCACAAAACTTCTGAAAGTTAATGGAACAAAGAAACTCATTCAACTTAACAAAAGCGGCAATGCGAAATAAAAGGCAGAATCTGTCAAAAACAGAACAGTCCGTAAAGACGAATTTTAAAATGGCACTAGACTTGCTCAAATGGAAAAACTCAAAACTAATGAAAGTTGCGCACATATCTGAGGATCACGCTCGTAAATTGGCAGATTTTTTCGAATTTCCTACAGAGACTTGTGCCAGAATTCGTGACAGACAACAATGCTGTTTCTGCGCAGCGATCCCAAATATAACATCAACTTTAACATAGAAACTTTACTTGGCACAAAAACATGATAAGGAGAGGTTGCTACAGTAGTAAACAACTTCCAAGACTCAAATATAAAACAAAGTACTGTAGTAAAAAAACACATGGGTTATCTCCCAAGAAGTTCTTTCTTTATAGCCATTAAGATGGGCTCAGCAGTTTTAATGATGCACTCGCAAGAAATAGAAGTTGAAGCAAAAGAGAGCATCAAGAGGCAAATTCAAAACACATTTAAGTCTAACATGCTTCCTATGCATAGGAATCTTGTAAATAAACAAGTTCATGAAGAGCAAAGTAACAAGCATAGGAAGATAAAACAAGTGTAGCTTCAAAAATTTCAGCACATAGAGAGGTGTTTTAGTAACATGAAAAATTTTACAACCATATTTTCCTCTCTCATAATAACTTTCAGTAGAATCATGAGCAAACTCAACAATATAACTATCACATAAAACATTCTTATCATGAGTCTCATGCATAAAATAATTACTACTCCCAACATAAGCATAGTCATTCTTATTAATTGTAGTGGGAGCAAATTCAACAAAGTAGCTATCAAATATAGGAGGTATATTGTAATCATAATCAAATTTATCCTCCATAACAGGTGGTAACAAAAGACTACTATCATTATAATCATCATAAATGGGAGGCAAAGTATCATCAAAGTAAATTTTCTCCTCAATGCTTGGGGGACTAAAAATATCATGCTCATCAAAACCAGCTTCCCCAAGCTTAGAATTTTCCATATCATTAGCAACAATAGTGTTCAAAGCATTCATATTAATATGTTCCATGGGTTTTTTAATTTTTGCATCAAACCATCCATGTCTTAAATCAGGAAATAGAATAAAAAGCTCATTGTTGTCCATTATGCCTAACTAGTGAAAATAAAAACAAGAAACAAAAAGATGCAATTGCAGGATCTAAAGGAAATAGCTTCGAGCACACACACAATGGCGCCGAAAAGTATGTTACCTGGAACCGAAGTATGAGTGCCTTTTACCTTTCCTCCCCGGCAACGGCGCAGAAAAGTGCTTGATGTCTACGGGTGCTTCTATTCTTGTAGACAGTGTTGGGCCTCCAAGTGCAGAGGTTTGTAGAACAGCAGCAAGTTTCCCTTAAGTGGATCACCCAAGGTTTATCGAACTCAGGGAGGAAGAGGTCAAAGATATCCCTCTCAAGCAACCCTGTAATCACAAAGCAAGAAGTCTCTTGTGTCCCCAACACACCAAATACACTTGTCAGGTGTATAGGTGCACTAGTTCGGCGAAGAGATAGTGAAATACAAGTAATATGGATGTATATGAGTGGTAATGGCAATCTGAATAAAATATGGCAGCGAGTAAACATGCAACAGAACAGTAAGTAAACGGTGTTTTCAGTATTGAAACAAGGCCTAGGGATCATACTTTCACTAGTGGACACTCTCAACATTGATCGCATAATAAATACTTCTTCTCATATGTGCTACATACACTCTTGTTTGATAATGAACATCATTGCGTAGGATTACACGAACCCTCAATGCCGGAGTTAACAAGCTCCACAATTCCATGTTCATATTTAAGTAACCTTAGAGCATAATAGATCATTGCAAAATAAACCAAGAACTAACATAGTGCACACTATGAAGGAGGAATAGATCACATCAATACTATCATAATGATAATTAACTCCACAATCTACAAGAGATCGTGATCATAGCCTACGACAAGAACCACAGGGTGCACACACTAATCACCTTTACACCAAGTAGGAGGAATAGAACTACTTTAATAACATCACATGAGTAGCACACAACTAGTAGCGATACAAAGCTCATCATATGGATCTCAATCATGTAAAGCAGCTCATGAGATCATTGTATTGAAGTACATAGGAGAGAGATTAACCACATAGCTACCGGTACAGCCCCGAGCCTCGATGGAGAACTACTCCCTCCTCATGGGAGCATCAGCGGTGATGAAGATGGCGGTGGAGATGGCAACGGTGTCGATGGAGAAGCCTTCCGGGGCACTTCCCCGCTCCGGCGGGTGCCGGAACGAGACTCCTGTCCCCAGATCTTGGCTTCGCGATGGTGGCGGCTCTGGAAGGTTTCGCGTATCGTGGCTTCCTCTCTAAGGGTTTTCGATGCAGGGGCTTTAAATAGGCGAGGCGGCGCAGGAGGGTCGAAGGGGCGACCACACCATAGGGTGGCCGGGCCTGGGCCGCGCCACCATGTCATCTGGGCCCACCAGGGCCCTCCTCTGCGGCTCTCGGTGTTACGATGTTGGAGATATGCCCAAGAGGCAATAATAAAGTGGTTATTATAATATCTTTGTGTTTATGATAAATGTTTATATACCATGCTATAATTGTATTAATCGAAACATTGATACATGTGTGTTATGTAAACAACAAGGAGTCCCTAGTAAGCCTCTTGTATAACTAGCTTGTTGATTAATAGATGATCATGGTTTCGTGATCATGAACATTGGATGTTATTAATAACAAGGTTATGTCATTAGTTGAATGATATAATGGACACACACCCAAATGAGCGTAGCATAAGATCAAGTCATTAAGTTCATTTGCTATAAGCTTTCAATACATAGTTGTCTTAATCCTTCGACCATGAGATCATGTAAATCACTTACACTGAAAGGGTACTTTGATTACATCAAACGTCATTGCGTAAATGGGTGACAATAAAGGTGGGATTAAGTATTTGGAAAGTGTGAGTTGAGGCATATGGATCAACAGTGGGATTTGTCCATCCTGATGACGGATAGATATACTCTGGGCCCTCTCGGTGGAATGTCATCTAATTAGCTTGCAAGCATATGAATAGTTCATAAGAGATCACATACCACGGTACGAGTAAAGAGTACTTGTCGGTAACGAGGTTGAACAAGGTATGGAGATACCGATGATCAAATCTCGGACAAGTAAAATATCGCGAGACAAAGGGAATTGGCATCATATGTAAATGGTTCAATCGATCACTAAGTCATCGTTGAATATGTGGGAGCCATTATGGATCTCCAGATCCCGCTATTGGTTATTGCTCGGAGAGGAGTCTCGACCATGTCTGCATAGTTCGCGAACCGTAGGGTGACGCGCTTAAGGTTCGATGTCGCATAAGTAGATTTGAGTATGGTATGGAGACGAAGTTTGTTCGGAGTCTCGGATGTGATCCAGGATGTCACGAGGAGGTCCGGAAGAGTCCGGAGAATAAGATTCATATAAGGGAAGTTGATTTCTGGGTTTTCGGAAATGTTCGGGACTGTTCCGGTGTTGACTGGAAGGTTCTAGAAGGTTCTGGAAGGTTCCACCATGGGGCCCACGACCCGGGAGGCCCACCGTGGGCCGAGGGGATGCTCCCTGGCCTAATGGGCCAGGGGCACTTGGCCCCAAGGCCCAGGCCGGCCAACTTGGGGGAGGGGAAAGCCCCTCTCCCCCCTTGGCCGCCGCCCCCCCTAACCCTAGATGGGAAAGGGGGCCACCCTGGCCGGCCAGCCCCCTATATAAAGAGGGGAGGGGGTGGCCGGCCACCCATCCTCCCATTGCCTCCTCCTCTGGCCGCCTCTCCCTCCACCATACGCTGCCCGGGCTTAGGCGAAGCCCTGCAGTTTTCTTCCTCCACCACCACCACCACGCCGTCGTGCTGCTGGACGTTGGAGGAGATCTACCACACCTCCGCTGCCCGCTGGAACGGGAGAGGAAGGAGCTTCATCGACACCGTACGCGCGACCGAGTACGGAAGTGCTGCCGGATTGCAGCACCGGGGACGATCGTCTACACCAACAACGAGATTAATCTCGTAGGCTTTGGAATCTTCGAGGGTTAGTCTCATCTCCATCTCGTTGCTTAGATCTAGTAGATTGGATCTTGGGTGTTCCATAGATTAGATCTGTTGGTTTTATTCGCTTTGCGGTAGGAAAATTTTTGTTTTCTATGCAACGAACCCCATCAGTGGTATCAGAGCCACGTCTATGCATAGATCTGTTGCACGAGTAGAACACAATGGTTTGTGGGCGGTGATGCTTTTGTTGCTTTAGTTTGTGTACTTTGCTTCTTGCGGGATGGTGGGATGAAGCGGCCCGGGCTAACTTTACATGACCGCGTCTCATGAGACTTGCTCCACGCTTGACATGCAACTTGTATTGCATAAGTGGCTTTGCGGGTGTCTGTCTCTCCCACCATAGTGAAGATTGTAATTTGCACTTCTATTGTCAACACTAGTATCACCGTTGTGGTTCATGTTCGTAGGTAGATTGGATCTTACTCGAAAACCCTAAACCACGTAAAAGATGCAAACCAAATTAGAGGCGTCTAACTTGTTTTTGCAGGGTTTGGTGATGTGATATGGCCATTATGTGATGATGATTATATTCGATGTATGAGATGTTCATTGATGTATTATGGCAACCGGCAGGAGCCTAATGGTTGTCTTTAATTTTTGTTAAAGACCTGCGTGTCTATTCATCATGTAATAGCTTTATTCCAAGTAGTTGTTATAGTAGCTATAAGTGATGGACAACCATGAAGCGGCGCCACTGACCTTGACGCCATGCTGGTGATGATGGAGATCATGTCCGTGCTTTGGAGATGGAGATCAAAAGCACAAGAAGAAAGGCCATATCATATCACACATTATGAATTGCATGTGATGTTAATCCTTTTATGCATCTTATTTTGCTTAGATCGCGACGGTAGCATTATAAGATGATCCCTCTCACTAAATATCAAGATAATAAAGTGTTCATCCTTAGTATGCACCGTTGCTAAGACTTGTCGTTTCGAAGCATCTCGTGATGATCGGGTGTGATAGACTCTACATGTGCATACAACGGGTGCAAGCCAGATTTGCACACGCGGATACTAAGGTTGCCTTGACGAGCCTAGCATGTACAGACATGGTCTCGGAACACGGGATACCGAAAGGTAGAGCATGAGTCATATGAATGATATGATGAACACTTTGAGTGTTCGCCTTTGAAACTACATCTTTTCTCGTGAAGATCGGACTTGGTGTAGTGGATTTGGTTCGTGTAATCACTAAGACAATGCGAGGGATGTTGTTTTGAGTGGGAGTTCACCTAGTTAATTTAAGAATTAAAACTGAACTCATTTTATCATAAACTTAGTCTAAACTCTTTGCAAATATGTTGTAGATCATGGCGCCCCCCTCCATCAATTTTAACCAGTTCCTAGAGAAAGAAAAGCTTAAGGGCAATGGTAGCAACTTCACTGACTGGTCCCGTCATGTGAGGATTTTCCTCACTGGCGTGAGCAGGCATTTTGTGCTCGAAGCACCGCTAGGTCCCCCACCACCTCCTGCAGTGTCCGAGGACATAAAGAATGTTTATGAGACTCGGGTAACTCGGTACTCCGAAATTCAGTGTGCCATCCTGTGCAGTTTAGAGGCAGAGCTCCAAAAGCGTTTTGAGCACCACGACCCATGTGAGATGATGCGTGAGCTCAAACTTATCTTTGAGACTCATGCAGCCGTGGAGAGCTATGAGGCCTCGAAACAGTTCTTTAACTGCATGATGGAAGAGGGTAGCTCCGTTAGTGAGCACATGTTCGCCATGTCCGGACATGCGAAGAAGCTCAGTGACTTGGGGATTGTGATCCCTAACAAGCTGGGTATTCATCGTGTCCTCCAATCACTGCCACCAAGTTACAAGAACTTCGTGATGAACTACAACATGCAGAACATGAACAAAGAGTTACCTGAACTCTTCTCCATGCTGAAGTCTGCTGAAGTAGAAATTAAGAAGGAGAACCAAGTGTTGATGGTCAACAAGACCACCAGTTTCAAGAAGCAGGGCAAGCCTAACAAGGGCAACTTCAAGAAGGGCGGCAAGAAAGTTGCAGCGCCTCCTGAGAAGCCTAAGGCTGGTCCTAAGCCTGAGACTGTGTGCTACTACTGCCAGGGGAAGGGGCACTGGAAGCGGAACTGCACCAAATACTTGGCCGATCTGAAGAGCGGCCATGCCAAGAAGAAAGGTATATTTGATATACATGTTATAGATGTCTATCTTACTGGTTCTCGTAGTAGTGCCTGGGTATTTGATACTGGTTCGGTTGCTCACATTTGTAACTCGAAACAGGAACTGCGGAATAAACGAAGCCTGGCAAGGGACGAGGTGACGATGCGCGTTGGAAATGGATCCAAGGTCGATGTGATCGCCGTCGGCACGCTCCCCCTACATCTACCTTCGGGATTAGTTTTAAACCTCAATAATTGTTATTTGGTACCTGCGTTGAGCATGAACATTATATCTGGATCTTGTTTAATGCAAGACGGTTATTCGTTTAAGTCTGAGAATAATGGTTGTTCGATTTATATGAATAATGTCTTTTATGGCCATGCACCTGAGATGAATGGTTTATTCTTGTTAAATCTCGATAGTAGTGATACACATGTTCATAACATTGATGCTAAGCGAATTAAATTGAATGATAATTCTACTTATATGTGGCACTGTCGTCTTGGTCATATTGGAGTGAAGCGCATGAAGAAACTCCATTCCGATGGACTTCTTGAGTCACTTGACTTTGAGTCACTTGACAGATGCGAAGCATGTCTAATGGGAAAAATGACTAAGACTCCATTTTCTGGTACAATGGAGCGAGCTACAGACTTATTGGAAATCATACATACCGATGTGTGCGGACCAATGAGTGTAGCATCGCGCGGTGGTTATCGTTATGTTCTAACCTTCACGGATGATCTGAGTAGATATGGGTATATTTACTTTATGAAACACAAGTCCGAGACTTTTGAGAAGTTCAAGGAATTCCAAAGTGAAGTAGAAAATCAACGTAACAAGAAGATTAAGTTTCTGCGTTCTGATCGCGGAGGCGAATATCTGAGTTATGAGTTTGGCATGCATTTAAAGAAATGCGGAATACTTTCACAGTTGACACCGCCGGGAACACCACAGCGCAATGGTGTGTCCGAACGTCGTAATCGAACTCTCTTAGATATGGTTCGTTCTATGATGTCTCTTACCGATTTGCCATTATCGTTTTGGGGCTATGCTTTAGAGACAGCCGCATTCACTTTAAATAGGGCACCATCTAAATCCGTTGAAACGACACCGTATGAATTATGGTTTGGGAAGAAACCTAAGCTGTCGTTCCTTAAAGTTTGGGGTTGCGATGCTTATGTAAAGAAGTTACAACCGGACAAGCTAGAACCCAAAGCGGAGAAATGCGTCTTCATAGGATACCCTAAAGAAACAATTGGGTATACTTTCTATCACAGATCCGAAGGCAAAATCTTTGTTGCCAAGAACGGATCCTTTCTTGAGAAGGAGTTTCTCACTAAAGAAGTGACTGGAAGAAAAGTAGAACTCGACGAGGTTGATGAACCTTCTCTCATAGATCAGAGTAGCGCAGTGCCGGAAGAAGTTCCTGTGCAGCCTACACCGATAGGAGAGGAAGCAAATGATGATGATCATGAAACTTCGAACGAGGAAGCTACTGAACCTCGCAGATCGACGAGCGTACCACTCCTGATTGGTATGATCCTTGTCTAAATGTCATGATTGTGGACAACAATGATGAGGACCCTGCGACGTATGAAGAAGCGATGATGAGCCCAGATTCCAACAAATGGCAAGATGCCATGAAATCCGAAATGGGATCCATGTATGATAACAAAGTATGGACTTTGGTAGACTTACCTGATAGCCGCAAGGCTGTCGAGAATAAATGGATCTTCAAGAGAAAAACAGATGCTGATGGTAATATTACTGTCTATAAAGCTCGACTTGTCGCAAAGGGTTTCCGACAAATTCAAGGAGTTGACTACGATGAGACTTTCTCACCTGTAGCGAAGCTAAAGTCTGTGAGGATTTTGTTAGCAATAGCTGCATTTTTCGATTATGAGATTTGGCAGATGGATGTCAAAACGGCGTTCCTTAATGGTGACATTGAGGAAGAGTTGTATATGGTACAACCCAAAGGTTTTGTCGATCCTAAAAATGCTGACAAGGTATGCAAACTTCAGCGTTCCATTTATGGACTGAAGCAAGCATCCCGGAGTTGGAACCTACGCTTTGATAGAGTGATCAAAGATTTTGGTTTTATACGGACTCATGGTGAGGCCTGTATTTACAAGAAAGTGAGTGGGAGCTCTGTAGCGTTCCTGATATTATATGTAGATGACATATTATTGATTGGGAATGATATAGAACTTTTAGGCAGCATTAAAGGTTATTTGAATAAGTCTTTTTCAATGAAAGACCTTGGTGAAGCAGCATACATTTTAGGCATCAAGATTTATAGAGATAGATCAAGACGCCTAATAGGCCTTTCACAAAGTACATATCTGGACAAGATTCTAAAGAAGTTTAGAATGGATGAAAGCAAGAAAGGGTTCTTGCCTATGTTGCCAGGTAAGGTCTTGAGTAAGACTCAAGGTCCGGCTACGGCAGATGAAAGAGAGAGGATGAGCAAGATCCCCTATGCTTCGGCAGTAGGCTCTATCATGTACGCCATGCTGTGTACTAGACCGGATATCGCACATGCTGTTAGTTTGACCAGCAGATATCAAAGTGATCCAGGAATGGAACACTGGACAGCGGTCAAGAATATCCTGAAGTACTTGAAAAGGACTAAGGATATGTTTCTTTGTTATGGCGGTGACCAAGAGCTCGTTGTAACCAGTTACACCGATGCAAGTTGGAACACCGATCCTGATGACTCTAAGTCTCAGTCTGGGTACGTGTTTATATTGAATGGTGCGGCAGTAAGCTGGAGCAGTTCCAAGCAATGCACGGTGGCGAAATCTTCAACAGAATCTGAATATATAGCGGCTTCAGAGGCTTCATCAGAAGCGGTATGGATGAAGAGGTTCATTGTTGAGCTTGGTGTGGTTCCTAGTGCATTGGACCCGCTAGTCATTTATTGTGACAACACGGGTGCCATCGCCAATGCAAAGGAACCAAGGTCACACAAGAAGCTGAAGCATATCAAGCTGCGTTTTCATTCGATTCGCGAGTACATCGAAGATGGTGAAGTAGAGATTTGCAAAGTACACACGGATCTGAATGTTGCAGATCCGTTGACTAAAGCTCTCCCAAGGGCAAAGCATGACCAACACCAGAATGCCATGGGTGTTAGGTACCTTACAATGTAATCTAGATTATTGACTCTAGTGCAAGTGGGAGACTGTTGGAGATATGCCCAAGAGGCAATAATAAAGTGGTTATTATAATATCTTTGTGTTTATGATAAATGTTTATATACCATGCTATAATTGTATTAACTGAAACATTGATACATGTGTGTTATGTAAACAACAAGGAGTCCCTAGTAAGCCTCTTGTATAACTAGCTTGTTGATTAATAGATGATCATGGTTTCGTGATCATGAACATTGGATGTTATTAATAACAAGGTTATGTCATTAGTTGAATGATATAATGGACACACACCCAAATGAGCGTAGCATAAGATCAAGTCATTAAGTTCATTTGCTATAAGCTTTCAATACATAGTTGTCTTAATCCTTCGACCATGAGATCATGTAAATCACTTACACTGAAAGGGTACTTTGATTACATCAAACGTCATTGCGTAAATGGGTGACAATAAAGGTGGGATTAAGTATTTGGAAAGTGTGAGTTGAGGCATATGGATCAACAGTGGGATTTGTCCATCCTGATGACGGATAGATATACTCTGGGCCCTCTCGGTGGAATGTCATCTAATTAGCTTGCAAGCATATGAATAGTTCATAAGAGATCACATACCACGGTACGAGTAAAGAGTACTTGTCGGTAACGAGGTTGAACAAGGTATGGAGATACCGATGATCAAATCTCGGACAAGTAAAATATCGCGAGACAAAGGGAATTGGCATCATATGTAAATGGTTCAATCGATCACTAAGTCATCGTTGAATATGTGGGAGCCATTATGGATCTCCAGATCCCGCTATTGGTTATTGCTCGGAGAGGAGTCTCGACCATGTCTGCATAGTTCGCGAACCGTAGGGTGACGCGCTTAAGGTTCGATGTCGCATAAGTAGATTTGAGTATGGTATGGAGACGAAGTTTGTTCGGAGTCTCGGATGTGATCCAGGATGTCACGAGGAGGTCCGGAAGAGTCCGGAGAATAAGATTCATATAAGGGAAGTTGATTTCTGGGTTTTCGGAAATGTTCGGGACTGTTCCGGTGTTGACTGGAAGGTTCTAGAAGGTTCTGGAAGGTTCCACCATGGGGCCCACGACCCGGGAGGCCCACCGTGGGCCGAGGGGATGCTCCCTGGCCTAATGGGCCAGGGGCACTTGGCCCCCAAGGCCCAGGCCGGCCAACCCCCTAGGGTTTCCCTGGGGGGGATCAACTTGGGGGAGGGGAAAGCCCCTCTCCCCCCTTGGCCGCCGCCCCCCCTAACCCTAGATGCCACCCTGGCCGGCCAGCCCCCTATATAAAGAGGGGAGGGGGTGGCCGGCCACCCCATCCTCCCATTGCCTCCTCCTCTGGCCGCCTCTCCCTCCACCATACGCTGCCCGGGCTTAGGCGAAGCCCTGCAGTTTTCTTCCTCCACCACCACCACCACGCCGTCGTGCTGCTGGACGTTGGAGGAGATCTACCACACCTCCGCTGCCCGCTGGAACGGGAGAGGAAGGAGCTTCATCGACACCGTACGCGCGACCGAGTACGGAAGTGCTGCCGGATTGCAGCACCGGGGACGATCGTCTACACCAACAACGAGATTAATCTCGTAGGCTTTGGAATCTTCGAGGGTTAGTCTCATCTCCATCTCGTTGCTTAGATCTAGTAGATTGGATCTTGGGTGTTCCATAGATTAGATCTGTTGGTTTTATTCGCTTTGCGGTAGGAAAATTTTTGTTTTCTATGCAACGAACCCCATCAGTGGATGCTTCCGGCAAAATAGGAACTGGGGTGATTTCGTCCAATTCCGAGAATATTTCGTTACTAGGATTTCTGAAACCAAAAACAGCAGAAAACAGAACTGGCACTTCGGCATCTTGTTAATAGGTTAGTTCCGAAAACGCATAAATACGACATATAATGTGCATAAAACATGTAGGTATCATCAATAAAGTGGCATGGAACATAAGAAATTATCGATACGTTGGAGACGTATCAGCTTTCACTCCTCTTGATCATAGTATATCATACTCCTCTCTTGACCCTTGAAAACTTCCTTCACACCAAACTTCAAGCAAACTCATTAGAGGGTTAGTGCATAATCAAAAATTCACATGTTCAGAGGTGACACAATCATTCTTAACACTTCTGGACATTGCACAAAGCTACTAGAAGGTAATGGAACAAAGAAATCCACCCAACACAGCGAAAGAAGCAATGCGAAATAAAAGGCAGAATCTGTCAAAACAGAACAGTCCGTAAAGACGAATTTTAAAATGGCACCAGACTTGCTCAAATGGAAAAACTCAAAACTAATGAAAGTTGCGTACATATCTGAGGATCACGCTCGTAAATTGGCAGATTTTTTCGAATTTTCTACAGAGACTTGTGCCAGAATTCGTGACAGACAGCAATGCTGTTTCTGCGCAGCGATCCCAAATATAACATCAACTTTAGCATAGAAACTTTACTTGGCACAAAAACATGATAAGGAGAGGTTGCTACAGTAGTAAACAACTTCCAAGACTCAACAAAACAAAAATTGCTGTAGTAAAATAAATACATGGGTTATCTCCCAAGAAGTTCTTTCTTTATAGCCATTAAGATGGGCTCAGCAGTTTTAATGATGCACTCGCAAGAAATAGTATTTGAAGCAAAAGAGAGCATCAAGAGGCAAATTCAAAACACATTTAAGTCTAACATGCTTCCTATGCATAGGAATCTTGTAAATAAACAAGTTCAAGAAGCATAATGCAACAAGCATAGAAAGATAAAACAAGTGTAGCTTCAAAAATTTCAGCACATAGAGAGGCATTTTAGTAACATGAAAAATTTTACAACCATATTTTCCTCTCTCATAATAACTTTCAGTAGCATCATGAGCAAACTCAACAATATAACTATCACATAAAGCATTCTTATCATGAGTCTCATGCATAAAATTATTACTCTCCACATAGGCATAATCAATTTTATTAGTTGTAGTGGGAGCAAATTCAACAAAGTAGCTATCAAATATAGGAGGTATATTGTAATCATAATCAAATTTATCCTCCATAACAGGTGGTAACAAAAGACTACTATCATTATAATCATCATAAATGGGAGGCAAAGTATCATCAAAGTAAATTTTCTCCTCAATGCTTGGGGGACTAAAAATATCATGCTCATCAAAGCCAGCTTCCCCAAGCTTAGAATTTTCCATAGCATTAGCAACAATAGTGTTCAAAGCATTCATATTAATATGTTCCATGGGTTTTTTAATTTTCGCATCAAACCATCCATGTCTTAAATCAGGAAATAGAATAAAAAGGTCATTGTTGTCCATTATGCCTAACTAGTGTAAACAAGAAACCAAATGTCGCAATTGCAGAGTCTAAAGGAAATAGCTTCGAGCACACACACAATGGCGCCAGAAAAGTACTGTTACCTGGAACCGAAGTATGAGTGCCTTTTACCTTTCCTCCCCGGCAACGGCGCCAGAAAAGTGCTTGATGTCTACGGGTGCTTCTATTCTTGTAGACAGTGTTGGGCCTCCAAGAGCAGAGGTTTGTAGAACAGCAGCAAGTTTCCCTTAAGTGGATTACCCAAGGTTTATCGAACTCGGGGAGGAAGAGGTCAAAGATATCCCTCTCATGCAACCCTGTAATCACAAAGCAAGAAGTCTCTTGTGTCCCCAACACACCAATACACTTGTCAGATGTATAGGTGCACTAGTTCGGCGAAGAGATAGTGAAATACAAGTAATATGGATGTATATGAGTGGTAATAGCAATCTGAATAAAATATGGCAGCAAGTAAACATGCAGTAGAACAGTAAATAAACGGTGTTTGCAGTATTGGAAACAAGGCCTAGGGATCATACTTTCACTAGTGGACACTCTCAACATTGATCGCATAATAAATACTTCTTCTCATATGTGCTACATACACTCTTGTTTGATAATGAACATCATTCGTTGCGTAGGATTACACGAACCCTCAATGCCGGAGTTAACAAGCTCCACAACATTCGATATTCATGTTTAAGTAACCTTAGAGCATAATAGATCATTGCAAAATAAACCAAGAACTAACATAGCGCACACACTGTCCACATTACACTATGAAGGAGGAATAGATCACATCAATACTATCATAATGACAATTAACTCCACAACCTACAAGAGATCATGATCATAGCCTACGACAAGAACCACACGGTGCACACACTAATCACCTTTACACCATGCAGGAGGAATAGACTACTTTAATAACATCACATGAGTAGCACATAACTAGTAGCGATACAAAGCTCATCATATGGATCTCAATCATGTAAAGCAGCTCATGAGATCATTGTATTGAAGTACATAGGAGAGAGATTAACCACATAGCTACCGGTACAGCCCCAAGCCTCGATGGAGAACTACTCCCTCCTCATGGGAGCAGCAGCGGTGATGAAGATGGCGGTGGAGATGGCAGCGGTGTCGATGGAGAAGCCTTCCGGGGCACTTCCCCGCTCCGGCGGCGTGCCGGAACAGAGACTCCTGTCCCCCAGATCTTGGCTTCGCGATGGTGGCGGCTCTGGAAGGTTTCTGTGGGTTTCGTCTTTCGTAATAGGGTTTCCGCGACGGAGGCTTTAAATAGGCGGAAGGGCAGCCCTGGGAGGCTCGGGCCACCACACCATAGGGCGGCGCGCCCCCTCCCGCCGCGCCGGGTGTGGGTGGGCCCCAGGGCTTCCCTCTGGCGGCTCTCGGGTGTTCTGGATGGTTCCGGGAAAAATAGGAACCTGGGCGTTGATTTCGTCCGATTCCGAGAATATTTCGTTACTAGGATTTCTGAAACCAAAAACAGCAGAAAATAGGAACTGGCACTGGCATCTTGTTAATAGGTTAGTTCGGAAAACGCATAATAATGACATATAATGTGTATAAAACATGTAGGTATCATCAATAAAGTAGCATGGAACATAAGAAATTATAGATACGTTTGAGACGTATCACCGCACTACACTCCTCCACCAACAACCTTCACGTGCTTCTTGGCTCCTACTGGTTCGATAACCTTGGTTTCTTTCTGAGGGAAAACTTGCTGTTGTGCGCATCACACCTTCCTCTTGGGGTTCCCAACGGACGTGTATATCTACGCGCATCAAGCGACTTTTTTGGCGCCGTTGCCGGGAGATCAAGACACGCTGCAAGGGGAGTCTCCACTTCCAATCTCTTTACTTTGTTTTTGTCTTGCTTTACTTTTTTTTATTTACTGTCTTGTTTGCTTCATATTTAAAAACACAAAAAAAATTAGTTACTTTACTTTCTGTCTTATTTGCTAGTTCTATATCAAAACACAAAAAAAATTAGTTACTTGTCTTTATTCTACTTGCTTAGTTTACTTTTATTACTGCTATAATGGGTACTCCTGAAAATACTAAGTTGTGTGATTTCACTAGCACAAATAATAATGATTTTATATGCACTCCTATTGCTCCACCTGCTACTACAGCAGAATTCTATGAAATTAAACCTGCTTTACTGAATCTTGTTATGAGAGAGCAATTTTCTGGTGTTAGTTCTGATGATGCTGCTGCCCATCTTAATAATTTTGTTGAACTTTGTGAAATGCAAAAGTATAAGGATATAGATGGTGATATTATAAAATTGAAATTGTTTCCTTTCTCATTAAGAGGAAGAGCTAAAGATTGGTTGCTTTCTTTGCCTAAGAATAGTATTGATTCATGGACTAAATGTAAAGATGCTTTTATTAGTAAATATTATCCTCCTGCTAAGATTATATCTTTGAGAAGTAGCATTATGAATTTTAAACAATTTGATAATGAACATGTTGCTCAAGCATGGGAGAGAATGAAATCTTTGGTGAAGAATTGCCCAACCCATGGACTGACTACTTGGATGATCATCCAAACCTTTTATGCAGGATTGAATTTTTCCTCGAGGAACCTATTGGATTCAGCTGCTGGAGGTACTTTTATGTCCATCACCTTGGGCGCCGCGACTAAATTACTTGATGATATGATGATCAATTACTCTGAATGGCACACTGAAAGAACTCCTCAAGGTAAGAAGGTAAATTCTGTTGAAGAAACCTCTTCTTTGGGTGATAAGATTGATGCTATTATGTCTATGCTTGCAAATGGTAGATCTCATATTGATCCTAATAATGTTCCTTTAGCTTCATTGGTTGCTCAAGAAGAAAATGTTGATGTGAATTTCATTAAAAGTAATAATTTCAACAACAATGCTTATAGGAATAATTATGGTAACAACAACTATAGGCCATATCCTTTTAATAATAGTAGTGGTTATGGTAATTCTTATGGTAGATTGATGCGCGTAGATGTACACGTCCGTTGGGAACCCCAAGAGGAAGGTGTGATGCGCACAGCAGCAAGTTTTCCCTCAGTAAGAAACCAAGGTTATCGAACCAGTAGGAGCCAAGAAGCACGTGAAGGTTGTTGGTGGAGGAATGTAGTGCGGCGCAACACCAGTGAAACCGGCGCCAACGTGGAACCTGCACAACACAATCAAAGTACTTTGCCCCAACGTAACAGTGAGGTTGTCAATCTCACCGGCTTGCTGAAAACAAAGGATTAAACGTATCGAGTGGAAGATGGTGTTTGTTTGCAAAGAACAGTAAAAGCAGTAGAATGTATTCAGATGTAAAAGAATGGACCGGGGTCCACAGTTCACTAGAGGTGTCTCTCCAATAAGATAACTAACATGTTGGGTGAACAAATTACGGGCGAGCAATTGACAAATAAAGATTCAATACATATCAACGATGATTACTATGTTATTTAATCAGGGCATTACGACAAAGTACATAGACCGCTATCCAGCATGCATCTATGCCTAAATAATCCACCTTCAGGTTATCATCCGAACCCCTTCCAGTATTAAGTTGTAAACAACATAATTGCATTAAGTATGGCGCGTAATGTAATCAACACAAATATCCTTAGACAAAGCATCAATGTTTTATCCCTAGTAGCAACATCACATCCACAACCTTAGAACTTTCTGTCACTGTCCCAGATTTAATGGAGGCATGAACCCACTATCGAGCATAATTACTCCCTCTTGGAGTTACAAGTATCAACTTGGCCAGAGCCTCTACTAGCAACGGAGAGCATGCAAGAACATAAACAACACATATATGATAGATTGATAATCAACTTAACATAATATTATATATTCATCGGATCTCGCCAAACACAACATGTAGCATTACAAATAGATGATCTTGATCATGTTAGGCAGCTCATAAGATCTAATACAATGAAAGCACAAGCGGAGAAGACAACCATCTAGCTACTGCTATGGACCCATAGTCCAAGGATGAACTACTCACGCATCAATCCGGAGGCGGACATGATGATGTAGAGCCTCCGGTGATGATTCCCTCTCCAACAGGTGCCGGAGGCGATCTCCTGAATCCCCCGAGATGGGATTCGCGACGGCGGCGTCTCTGGAAGATTTTCCGTATCGTGGCTCTCGGTACAGGGGTTTCGCGACGGAGGCTTTAAGTAGGCGGAAGGGTAGGTCAGAGGGGGCCAGGAGGCCGGCAGCGCTAGGCCCAGCCGCGCCGCCCTAGCGTGTCGTCGCCTCGTGGCCCCACTTCGTTTCTCTTCTTCTGGAAGCTTCGTGCAAAAATAGGACCCTGGGCGTTGATTTCGTCCAATTCCGAGAATATTTCCTTACTAGGATTTCTGAAACCAAAAACAGGAACAGTGGCACTTCGGCATCTTGTTAATAGGTTAGTCCGGAAAATGTATAATAATGCTGTAAAGTATGTATAAAACATTCAAGTATTGTAATAAAAGTAGCATGGAACATAAGAAATTATAGATACGTTTGCGACGTATCAAGCATCCCCAAGCTTAGTTCCTACTCGTCCTCGAGTAGGTAAACGATAACACAAATAATTTCTGAAGTGACATGCTACCAACATAATCTTGATCAACATTATTGTAAAGCATATGAGATGAATGGAGTGATCTGAACAAAAGATTGCTAACAAAGATAATGACTAAGCAAATGAATCATATAGCAAAACTTTTCATGAATAGTACTTTCAAGACAAGTATCAATAAGAGTTGCATAAGAGCTAACTCATAAGCAATAAATTCAAAGTAGAATGCATTGAAGCAACACAAAGGATGATTAAGTTTCAGCAATTGCTTTCAACTTGTAACATGTATATCTCATGGATATTTGTCAACATAGAGTAATATAACAAGTGCAATAAGTAAACATGTAAGAATCAATGCACACAGTTAACACAAGTGTTTGCTTCTAAGATAGAAAGAAATGGGTAAACTGACTCAACAATAAAGTAAAAGATTGGCCCTTCGCAGAGGGAAGCATGGATTACTATTTTTGTGCTAGAGCTTTTGTTTTGAAAACATAGAAACAATTTTGTCAACGGTAGTAATAATTCATATGTGCTATGCATAATACTTCCTACAAGTTGCATGTCTCATGCATAGAGTACTAATAGTGCTCGCACCTTGTCCTACTTAGCTCGGAAACACGGATTCTCATCGCATAACATATGCTTCAACCAAGTGTCACAAAGGGGTACCTCTATGCCGCCTGTACAAGTGTCTAAGGAGAAAGCACGCATTGGATTTCTCGCTTTTGATTATTCTCAACTTAGACATCCATACCGGGACAACATAGACAACAGATAATGGAATCCTCTTTTAATGCTTAAGCATTCAACAACAGTTAATATTCTCATAAGAGATTGAGGTTGTATGTTGATACGTCTCCAACGTATCGATAATTTCTTATGTTCCATGCTACTTTAGGGCGTGTTCGGAAACGGTCCGGCTTCACAGAAATTCTTCGATCCAGCTTCTTGGAACGATTCCGGCATCACGATTGGAGCAGGGAACGTTCGGGGCAGCTCCGTTGAATTTCACATGGTCCGTAAAGGAAAACTGCTAGCCCAACCCAACAAGGAGCAGCCGCTGACAAGTTGACCCCACTCGTCAGGATATCCTTCTCCACTCCTCTCCCAAATCCCCACCCACGCATGTTCTCTAAAATTCCTACCGAAGCACGACAAGCCCCCACCGATTCCTGCCCTCGGTCTAATCGCCGCGGCGAGGTATCCTACGGCTTCCCGCCCCCGCTGCCTCTTTTCCCCTTGAATCGTCCACTTCTCTTGTGCTGGTGGTCGTGGCCATGCCCGGTCAGGTGGTTGCAGCCCAAGTTGGCTTCCCTTCCCCGCCTCTCGAGCTCTCGATCCAGATGGGAAGAGGATGGAGTTGGCGTCCGGTCATGGTCGAGCGGATCGAGATTTGGTGGCCGGAGCGATGTCTGGCCGTTGGGGATCCCGCCGCGATATGTCCGGATCTCGAGAGGCAGCGCGGCTCGAGGCGGGATGCGGGCTAGGCTTGAGGCGCGTCTAGCCAGGGGGGTGCGGCGCAGAAGGGCCGGCGGGAGGGTACGAGGGCGGCGGCGCGGCCCGGTTGGATGAGCAATGAGCAACCGAACGAGCAAGACGGGGCGGACGGGGAAATAGAACCGATCGAACGTTTTCACTTGGCGGTGGAGTCCTGGTAATTTCTGACGCTCCGCGGTTTGCTGATTCTCGAATTTGCAGAAGTGGTGCTCCAAGTTTTACACAGCGAATTGACCGACTTCAGATCTAGCTCCGTGGAGTTTGTGTGTTCACCTTGGCCCAGATGGAGTACCAAGAATCTGGAAGCTAGGCTGTTCCCGAACACGCCCTTATTGATGATACCTACATGTTTTATGCACACTTTATGTCATATTCGTGCATTTTCTGGAACTAACCTATTAACAAGATGCCGAAGTGCTGTTTTCTGCTGTTTTTGGTTTCAGAAATCCTAGTAACGAAATATTCTCGAATTGGACGAAATCAACGCCTGTGTTCCTATTTTGCCCGGAAGCATCCGAACACCGAGAGTCGCCGGAGGAGGGCCACAGGGCCCCCATATGATAGGGTGGCGGCCCACCCCCGGCCGCGGCCCTATGGTGTTGTCGCCCCTTCGACCTTCTGACGCTGCCTTTCGCCTATATAAGCCCCCGCATCGAAAACCCTTAGAAAATAAGTCACGGTACGCGAAACCTTCCGAGCCGCCGCATCGCGAAGCCAAGATCTGGGGGACAGAGTCTCTGTTCCGGCACGCCGCCGGACGGGGAAGTGCCCCGGAAGGCTTCTCCATCGACACCGCTGCCATCTCCACCGCCATCTTCATCACCGCTGTGCTCCCATGAGGAGGGAGTAGTTCTCCATCGAGGCTCGGGGCTGTACCGGTAGCTATGTGGTTCATCTCTCTCCTATGTACTTCAATACAATAATCTCATGATCTGCCTTACATGATTGAGATTCATATGATGATGCTTGTAATCTAGATGTCATTATGCTAGTCAAGTGAGTTTTACTTATGTGATCTCCGGAGACTCCTTGTCCCACGTGTGTAAAGGTGACAGTGTGTGCACCGTGTGGGTCTCTTAGGCTATATTTCACAGAATACTTATTCACTGTTATGAATGGCGTAGTGAAGTGCTTATTTATATCTCTTTATGATTGCAATATGTTTTGTATCACAATTTATCTATGTGCTACTCTAGTGATGTTATTAAAGTAGTTTTATTCCTCCTACACGATGTAATGGTGACAGTGTGTGCATCCGTGTTAGTACTTGGCGTAGGCTATGATTATGATCTCTTGTAGATTATGAAGTTAACTATTACTATGATGGTATTGATGTGATCTATTCCTCCTACATAGCGTGAAGGTGACAGTGTGCATGCTATGTTAGTACTTGGTTTAGTCGTGTCGATCTTTCATGCACTCTAAGGTTATTTAAATATGAACATTTAATTGTGGAGCTTGTTAACTCCGGCATTGAGGGTTCGTGTAATCCTACGCAATGTGTTCATCATCCAACAAGAGAGTGTAGAGTATGCATTTATCTATTCTGTTATGTGATCAAAGTTGAGAGTGTCCACTAGTGAAAGTCTAATCCCTAGGCCTTGTTCCTAAATACTATCGCTGCTTGTTACTGTTTTACTGAATTACTACTGCTGCGTTACTACTGCTTGTTTACTTCCTGCAATATTACTACCATCAACTGCACGCCAGTAAGCTATTTTCTGGCGCCGTACTACTACTCATATTCATTCATACCACTTGTATTTCACTATCTCTTCGCCGAACTAGTGCACCTATTAGGTGTGTTGGGGACACAAGAGACTTCTTGCTTTGTGGTTGCAGGGTTGCTTGAGAGGGATATCTTTGACCTCTTCCTCCCTGAGTTCGATAAACCTTGGGTAATCCACTTAAGGGAAACTTGCTGCTGTTCTACAAACCTCTGCTCTTGGAGGCCCAACACTGTCTACAAGAATAGAAGCATAGACATTATATGTCCAAACTGAAACTTCCACCATGATACATGGCTTTAGTTAGCGGCCCAATGTTCTTCTCTAACATATGCATACTCAAACCATTTGATCATGAAGTCCACTTACTTCAGACAAGACGAACATGCATAGCATCTCACATGATATCCAACAAAGGTAAAGTTGATGGCGTCCCCAGAAAACATGGTTACCGCTCAACAAGCAACTTATAAGAATTAAGACACATAACTACATATTCATCACCACAATAGTTTTTAAGCTATTTGTCCCATGAGCTATATATTGTAAAGGTAGAGGAATGAAATTTTAAAGGTAGCACTCAAGTAATTTACTTTGGAATGGCAGAAAAATACCACATAGTAGGTAGATATGGTGGACACAAATGGCATGGAGTTTGGCTCAAGGTGTTTGGATGCACGAGAAGCATTTCCTCTCAGTACAAGGTTTGGGCTAGCAAGGTTGTTTGAAGCAAACACAAGTATGAACAGGTACAGCAAAACTCACACAAGAACATATTGCAAGCATTATAAGGCTCTACACTGTCTTCCTTGTTGTTCAAACACTTTACCCGAAAATATCTAGACTTAGAGAGAACAATCATGCAAACCAAATTAAACAAGCTCTACGGTAGTTCTTCATTAATAGATTAAACTACATGATGCAAGAGCTTAAACATGATCTAATGAGAGCTCAAACAATTTCCAAATTTACCAAACCATATGCAGCATTTTCCAATTCCAACCAAATAGCAATCTAACGAAGCAATTAGACTTTGCCATGAACATTAAAGCACAATTAAGAACACAAGTGTTCCATAAGAAAAAGCGGAGCGTAATATCTCCAATATAAGAATGGCGGGATCCAACTTTATTCAAAACAAAACAAAAATAAAAACAAACCGACGCTCCAAGTAAAGAACATAAGAATGTGCACTACAAGAAAAGTTCTGATAGACAACGTCCCAAAATCGTCCACTAAGGGGTATTTTTCGTCGCCTATGGGCCTAACCCGACGATATGGGTTCTGTTGTCGAAACTGCGTCAGGCAAAGTCCTACGACGTTTTTTTCGGTCCATCGCGTTTGGGCGCCCTTCCGCCACGGAAAATTGGACCGTTGCGCAAGTGTTTTCGGGAGCCCGTTGACTGCTGACGTCATGCAAACTGACACGTGGCGACGCCGTTAACTGCGACGTTAACCGTGAAACCCCGTGGTAGATGGTAGGCCCACACGAGGCCTGCCACGTCTTAAGCGGGCCGGGCCAGATGACATAGTTTGACCGGTCAACTATATAGCTGGCTGGTCCATTAGTTACGTGGGCCGGCCTAACCTCTAAGGTTGATGGTCAAAACTTAAATGGGCGCCCATTTAACATGTGGGTCCACCAACTGGGCCGGCCCAAGCAGTGGTCGGGGCCAAAACACAGTGGTCCCACTTTCCCGTTAAAGGGCCGGCCCATTTAGTGTGTGGGGTCCACCATATATCAAGTGGGCCGGCCCAACAAACTAGTGGGCCGGGCCAAAAACACGGGTCCCACTTTCCAGCTTAAAGGGTCGGCCCATTTAGTATGTGGGGTCCACTATAAGTGGGCCGCCCAACAAGATAGTGGGCCAAAAACACAGTGGTCCCACTTTCAGGTTAAAGGGCCGCCCATTTAGTATGTGGGGTCCATCATATAGCATGGGCAGCCCACCAAGACAGTGGCCGGGCAAAACACGGTGGGTCCCATTCTGTTAATGGGCCGCCCATTTGATATGTGGGGTCCACCATATAGCAAGGGCGCCACAAGATAGTGGCCGGGCAAAAGCGTGGCCCACTTTCGTTAAAGGGCGACCCAATTAGTATGTGGGGTCCACCATATAGCAAGTGGGCGCCCAACAAGATAGTGGGCGGGCCAAAAACACGATGGGTCCCACTTTCCTCTTAATGGCCGGCCCATTTAGTATGTGGGGTCCACCACAAAAGCAAATGGGCGGCCCAACAATTAGTGGTCGGCCGTGGTGGGGTCCACCTAAAGCAAGTGGGCCAGCCCAATTAGAGTGTGGGGTCCACGTAAATCAAATGGGCTGGCCCAATAAGTAAGTGGGCCAGCCC
Organism: Lolium multiflorum; assembly: GCA_030979885.1. Lineage (NCBI taxonomy): Eukaryota > Viridiplantae > Streptophyta > Magnoliopsida > Poales > Poaceae > Lolium > Lolium multiflorum. The sequence goes on from JAUUTY010000287.1 coordinate 112,481, forward strand.
GTTTAGTTGTTGTTTATATGCCGGCATAATATGCGCTTTAGGATTTTGCGGGCAGGCACATATGTGATTTCGCTTAATTGGGCCGTTTAAGGGATGGGAATTCGTGATTTAGATATTGAGAATATTTACGCAGCATTGATTTCTGTCGGATAGCCTCACTTACCACAAGCAACAAAGAAAAAATGCGCGAAAGAACTATAAAAACTAACTAAATATTACATCAGCTGCAAGGCATTGAAAAAATATTACAGAACCCAGAGAAATTGAATGGTAATTAAACCTAGCAATACAATGAAGCGATCCGGCAATCTTTTAAGTTGTCCATGCAGCACCTATATCTGAAACAAAGACATTACAAGTTAAGACAGCAACAATGGAAAGGCAAAGACACTACAATATTGTTTGGCAAAGAATTTGGAACTCATCATTTCGTCGTTATAACAAGATCATTGTAATGCGCACAATAAGCAAACAAAGAGTGCATGCCGCATACCAACAGCCAATATAACAGAGCATGTTAGAATGAAACAGCAGACTTACTACTGTCGAGTCCCATGCAAACCAACATGTTCAGGGAGTACAAAATTGGCATGAACAACATAGTAGCAGGCTATAAATTTTGTAACAACGACTGAGCAAGATGAAGTTATGATGGCTACATCTACAGAGCAGGGAATGTAAACCAAAAATAGAAGTTACGATGGCAAAAGCTAAAGAGGAGGGAATGTGAACCAACATGTGCCAAGTGCAATTACTTCATTTTGGCCGTGAACTAAATAATACTCCTGAACTTATAGTGAAGGGGATGCAAATCAAGATGTTTCGGGATATAAACTTGTAATGAGCAACACATAGAGGATAGTTAATGCTGGAGCTTAGGATGGACCAGATACAGAATATAGTGGGATCACCTGTGAACTTGTATAAGAGGGAATGCAAACCAATATGTTCAGCTTTCCATATGTGAGCGTCATGCCAAGTCAGAGAAACAAGTCAATAATGCAGCTTTTGAAGAACAAGATGGCACGCAAAATTATTATCTAGTAGTATGACAAGTTTATTTGTACTACAGGCTAGATAGCAGAGTGATAGCATGCCAAACTAAGTCCTTACTTTGTTAGCTTACAATGAACTAGATACAAAACAATGGCATCACCTGTAGTACAGGGAATGCAAGCCAACATGTTCATGGAGTAAAAAATTGGCACAAACAACATAGTAGCAGGCCATAATTTTTGTAACAACGACTGAGCAAGATAAAGTTATGATGGCTAGATCTACAGAGCAGGGAATGTAAACCAAATATAGAAGTTACGATGCCAAAAGCTATAGAGCAGGGAATGCGAACCAACATGTGCAATTACTTAAAATTGGCCATGAACTAAATAATAGCAGGATGTTACTATAATACCTATAATTTTTGTAACAACGACTGAGCAAGATAGAAGTTATGATGGCTACATCTACAGAGCAGGGAATGCAAACCAAAATGTTCAATCGCTTAAAGTTAGCAATGAACTAGAAAATAGCAAGGTGTTACGGTCATAGCTAGGAATGAACTAAAAGAGCTTCAGATAAACAAGCATCTGAACCCAGAACATGGCGCTAAAACAAGGGACTTACATTAGGAGAAGCACTCTGTGGGAGTCACAACAGATCTTCCTGGGGTTGATAGATCCGGTGATGAAGTACGCTACATGTGCTCCTTGGGGTTGGAGAGACGGCCATTAAACTTCATGGTTACTCATCTCATCTGCAAAGACGTAACGGCGCGTCGTTAGCACAAACAGGTTCCCCCAAGATTAAACAAGAACTTGCAGGCAAGCAATAGAAAAGCGACAGTAGAAGAGTTTAGATCATGCACGGCGCCGGTGAAGCAGATTCGGTTCATGCACATCGGTGTCGGTGAGCAAGATCCGATGCGGTGGACGATACCGCAGCTGAAGCGACTGCGGTAGACTGCTGGATGAGCATATGGTTTCGAGGTTCGGCGGGGATGATCCGGTCCGGTTGATGACGGCGTCGATGAAGCGGCTCCGGCAGGCAGCCGGATGACGAGGATCGCGAGGCCTCGGGTAGGCCAGGGAAGTCCGGCGGGGATGTTCCGGTGCGGTGGTCGTGGAGGTGGTAGAGAGAGGGACTTGAGAAGTTCCGGTGGGTGGTCTCAGATGAGAGACTGAGGGAAATGAATTTTTTTGGGAGGGTATCCGGGGCTAGGGAGGTGGTGATCCAAAAAATGACGGGCAGACCCCCCCACCAACCGACTTTGCTGTCATCTCCACAGGGGTGGGAATTTGAAAGCGTGTGAAATTTTTGTATTTTGTGGGCGGGAAGTTTTGCCGCTATGAGATTTTGAATTTGGCTAAGGTCCAAGTATAATGATAAAAAATTGTGAGACCGTACTAGTACCTCTGTTCAAGGCCGAGTGCAAAATCAAATCATCATCACCTTGAATATCGGTCACTACCATGATCATGATCTATCTCTGCAATTAGCGTATCCGCTAGATCTTGCAAAGTATAATGATAAAAAATTGTGAGACCGTACTAGTACTTCTCTTCTAGGCCGAGTGCAACATCAAATCATCATCACGTTGAAAATTTGTTACCATGATCATGATCTATCTCTGAAATTGGCGCATCCGCTAAATCTTGCAAAGTATAATGATAAAGAATTTGTGAGACAGTAGTAGTACTTCTGTTCAAGCCCGAGTGCAACATCAAATCATCATCACGTTGAAAATTTGTTACCATGATCATGATCTATCTCTGAATTTGGCGCATCCGCGCTAAATGTTGCAAAGTATAATGATTAAAAAAATTGTGAGACCGTACTAGTACTTATGTTCAAGGTCGAGTGCAACATCAAATCATCATCACGTTGACAATTTCTGTTACCATGATCCTCTATTTGGGGATGCTGCTCCCACACCACACCAGCGGCCCCAAACGGCAGCCATTTTAAAATTAAAATTGACATTTAAAAACCCAAAATCATACGAAATTTATACCAAAGTAGCTCGACTTTAAACATAACTAAACTTAAACTTAATCCTGGTCTACGGGCCGTCGGTTGGGGCGCTCGACGGCACTGCCTCGTCGTTGTTCTTCGCCATTGCCGCCTGCTTCCGTGCCCGCTTCTCCTTCGTTGCTTGGCCCAAGAGGAAGGTATGATGCGCACAGCAGCAAGTTTTCCCTCAGAAAGAAACCAAGGTTTATCGAACCAGGAGGAGCCAAGAAGCACGTTGAAGGTTGATGGTGGCGAAATATGCGCAACACCAGGGATTCCGGCGCCAACGTGGAACCTGCACAACACAACCAAAGTACTTTGCCCCAACGAAACAGTGAGGTTGTCAATCTCACCGGCTTGTTGTGACAAAGGATTAACCATATTGTGTGGAAGATGGTTGTTTGCGAAGAAAACAGAAACAAGTATTGCAGTAGATTGTATGCGATGTAAAGAATAGGACCGGGTCCACAGTTCACTAGAGGTGTCTCTCCCATAAGATAAAAGCTTGTTGGGTGAACAAATTACAGTCGGGCAATTGACAAATAGAAAAGGGCATAACAATGCATATACATGATATGATAAATATAGTGAGATTTAATCGGGCATTACGACAAAGTACATAGACCGCCATCCAACATGCATCTATGCCTAAAAAGTCCACCTTCAGGTTATCATCCGAACCTTCCAGTATTAAGTTGCAAGCAACAGACAATTGCATTAAGTATGGTGCGTAATGTAATCAACAACTACATCCTTAGACATAGCATCAATGTTTTATCCCTAGTGGCAACAACACATCCACAACCTTAGAACTTTCTGTCACTGTCCCAGGTATCAATGGAGGCATGAACCCACTATCGAGCATAAATACTCCCTCTTGGAGTTAAGAGCAAAAACTTGGCCAGAGCCTCTACTAATAACGGAGAGCATGCAAGATCATAAACAACACATAAATAATAGATTGATAATCACCATAACATAGTATTCTCTATCCATCGGATCCCGACAAACACAACATATAGTATTACAAATAGATGATCTTGATCATGTTAGGCAGCTCACAAGATCCAACAATGAAGCACATAAGGAGAAGACGACCATCTAGCTACTGCTATGGACCCATAGTCCAGGGGTGAACTACTCACTCATCACTCCGGAGGCGATCATGGCGATGAAGAGTCCTCCGGAGATGATTCCCCGGCAGCGGTGCCGGAGGCGATCTCCCGAATCCCCCGAGATGGGATTCGTGGCGGCGTCTCGAAGGTTTTCCGTATCGTGGCTCTCGACTGGGGGTTTCGCGACGGAGGCTTTAAGTAGGCGGAAGGGCAGGTCAAGGGCGTCACGGAGGGCCCACACTAGGGCGGCGCGGCCAGGGCTTGGGCCGCGCCGCCTTGGTGTGTCCCCACCTCGTGGCCCCACTTCGCCTCCTCTTCGGACTTCTGGAAGCTTCGTGCAAAAATAGGACCCTGGCGTTGATTTCGTCCAATTCCGAGAATATTTTGTTACTAGGATTTCTGAAACCAAAAACAGCAGAAAAAAGGCTCTTCGGCATCTTGTTAATAGGTTAGTGCCGGAAAATGCGTAAATACAACATATAATGTGCATAAAACATGTAGATATCATCAATAATGTAGCATGGAACATAAGAAATTATCGATACGTGGAGACGACGCATCCCCTGCTTAGTTCTGCTCGTCCCGAGCAGGCAAACGATAACAAGGATAATTTCTGGAGTGACATGCCATCATAATCTTGATCATACTATTGTAAACATATGTAATGAATGCAGCGATCAAAACAATGGTAATGACATGAGTAAACAAATGAATCATAAAGCAAAGACTTTTCATGAATAGTACTTCAAGACAAGCATCAATAAGTCTTGCATAAGAGTTAACTCATAAGGCAATAAATCAAAGTAAAGGTATTGAAGCAACACAAAGGAAGATTAAGTTTCAGCGGTTGCTTTCAACTTATAACATGTATATCTCATGGATAGTGTCAATATAAAGTAATATAACAAGTGCAATATGCAAGTATGTAGGAATCAATGCACAGTTCACACAAGTGTTTGCTTCTTGAGATGGAGAGAAATAGGTAAACTGACTCAACAATAAAAGTAAAAGAATGGCCCTTCAAAGAGGAAAGCATCGATTGCTATATTTGTGCTAGAGCTTTTATTTTGAAAACATGAAACAATTTTGTCAACGGTAGTAATAAAGCATATGAGTTATGTAAATTATATCTTACAAGTTGCAAGCCTCATGCATAGTATACTAATAGTGCCCGCACCTTGTCCTACTTAGCTTGGACTACCGGATCATCGCAATACACATGTTTCAACCAAGTGTCACAAAGGGGTACCTCCATGCCGCCTGTACAAAGGTCTAAGGAGAAAGCTCGCATTTTGGATTTCTCGCTTTTGATTATTCTCAACTTAGATATCCATACCGGGACAACATGGACAACAGATAATGGACTCCTCTTTAATGCATAAGCATGTAGCAACAATTATTATTCTCATATGAGATTGAGGATATATGTCCAAAACTGAAACTTCCACCATGATTCATGGCTTTAGTTAGCGGCCCAATGTTCTTCTCTAACAATATGCATGCTCCAACCATTAAGGTGGTAGATCTCTCTTACAGACAAGACGGACATGCATAGCAACTCACATGATATTCAACAAAGAGTAGTTGATGGCGTCCCCAGAAGCATGGTTATCGCACAACAAGCAACTTAATAAGAGATAAAGTGCATAAGTACATATTCAATACTACGATAGTTTTTAAGGCTATTTTGTCCCATGAGCTATATATTGCAAAGGCGAATGATGGAATTTTAAAGGTAGCACTCAAGCAATTTACTTTGGAATGGCGGAGAGAAATACCATGTAGTAGGTAGGTATGGTGGACACAAATGGCATAGTGTTGGCTCAAGGATTTTGGATGCATGAGAAGTATTCCCTCTCGATACAAGGTTTAGGCTAGCAAGGTTATTTGAAGCAAACTCAAGGATGAACCGGTGCAGCAAAACTCACATAAAAGACATATTGTAAACATTATAAGACTCTACACCGTCTTCCTTGTTGTTCAAAACTCAATACTAGAAATTATCTAGACCTTAGAGAGACCAAATATGCAAACCAAATTTTAGCAAGCTCTATGTATTTCTTCATTAATGGGTGCAAAGTATATGATGCAAGAGCTTAAACATGAGCACAACAATTGCAAAGTATCACATTATCCAAGACATTTTAGAATTACTACATGTAGCATTTCCCAATTCCAACCATATAACAATTTAACGAAGAAGTTTCAACCTTCGCCTTGAACATTATGAGTAAAACCTAAGGACATATTTGTCCATATGCAACAGCGGAGAGTGTCTCTCTCCCACAAAGTGAATGCTAGGATCCATTTTATTCAAACAAAAACAAAAACAAAAACAAACCGACGCTCCAAGTAAAGAACAAAAGATGTGATCGAATAAAAATATAGTTTCACTAGAAGAAACCTGATAAGTTGTTGATGAAGAAGGGGATGCCTTGGGCATCCCCAAGCTTAGATGCTTGAGTCTTCTTAAAATATGCAGGGATGAACCACCGGGGCATCCCAAGCTTAGACCTTTCACTCTTCTTGATCATGGTATATCATCCTCTTCTCTTGACCCTTGAAAACTTCCTTCACACAAACTTCAAGCAAACTCATGAGAGGGTTAGTGCTTAACCACAAATTCATATATTCAGAGGTGACACAATCATTCTTAACACTTCTGGACATTGCACAAAGCTTCTGAAAGTTAATGGAACAAAGAAACTCATCCAACATAGCAAATACGGCAATGCGAAATAAAAGGCAGAATCTGTCAAAAACAGAACAGTCCGTAAAGACGAACCTGAAAGGGGCACTAGACTTGCTCAAATGGAAAAACTCAAAACTAATGAAAGTTGCGTACATATCTGAGGATCACGCTCGTAATTTTGCAGATTTTTTTGAATTTTCTACAGAGACTTATGCCAGAATTCGTGACAGACAGCAATGCTGTTTCTGCGCAGCGATCCCAAATATAACATCAACTTTAACATAGAAACTTTACTTGGCACAAAAACATGATAAGGAGAGGTTGCTACAGTAGTAAACAACTTCCAAGACTCAAATATAAAACAAAGATTGCTGTAGTAAAAACATGGGTTGTCTCCCATAAGCGCTTTTCTTTAACGCCTTTCAGCTAGGCGCAGAAAGTGCAAATCAAGTAACATCAAAAGTAGAAGCATCAACATCATAACTTGTTCTAATAATAGAATCAAAAGGCAACTTCATTATCTTTCTAGGGAAGTGTTCCATACCTTTCTTGAGAGGAAATTGATATTTAATATTACCTTCCCTCATATCAATAACAGCACCAACGGTTCGAAGAAAAGGTCTTCCCAACACAATAGGACAAGATGCATTGCATTCAATATCCAAGACAACAAAATCAACGGGGACAAGGTTATTGTTAACCGTAATGCGCACATTATCAATCCTCCCCAAAGGTTTCTTTTTAACATTATCGGCAAGATTAACATCCAAATAACAATTCTTCAATGGTGGCAAGTCAAGCATATCATAAATCTTTTTAGGCATAACAGAAATACTTGCACCAAGATCACATAAAGCATTACATTCAAAGTCATTGAATTTCATTTTAATGATGGGCTCCCAACCATCTTCTAACTTTCTAGGAATAGAAGTTTCAAGTTTTAGTTTCTCTTCTCTAGCTTTTATGAGAGCATTTGTAATATGTTTTGTAAAGGCCAAATTTATAGCACTAGCATTAGGACTTTTAGCAAGTTTTTGTAAGAACTTTATAACTTCAGAGATGTGGCAATCATCAAAATCTAAATCATTATGAGCTACAGCAATGGGATCATTGTCCCCAAGGTTGGAAAAAATTTCAGCAGTTTTATCACAAGTGATTTCAGCAGTTTTAGCAATTTCAGGCAGTTTTGTACGCTTTGCACTAGGAGTAGAAACATTGCCAACACCAATTATTTTACCATTGATAGTAGGAGGTGCAGCAACATGTGAATCATTATCATTACTAATGGTGGTAATAGTCCAAACTTTAGCTACATTATTCTCTTTAGCTAGTTTTTCATTTTCTTCTCTATCCCACCTAGCACGCAATTCAGCCATTAATCTTATATTCTCATTAATTCTAACTTGGATGGCATTTGCTGTAGTAGTAATCTTATTATCAATATCATTATTAGGCATAACTTTCAATTTTAATAGATCAACATCGGAGGCAAGTCTATCAACTCTAGAGGCAATAATATCAATTTTATCAAGCTTTTCCTCAACAGATTTGTTAAAAGCAGTTTGTGTACTAATAAATTCTTTAAGCATGGCTTCAAGACCAGGGGGTACACTCCTATTATTATTGTAAGAATTCCCATAAGAATTACCATAACCATTACCATTAGCAGAAGGATATGGCCTATAGTTATTACCAGAGTTGTTCCTATAAGCGTTGTTGTTGAAATTATTATTTTTAATGAAATTCACATCAACATTTTCTTCTTGAGCAACCAATGAAGCTAAAGGAACATTATTTGGATCAACATTAGATCTACCATTCACAAGCATAGACATAATCACATCAATCTTATCACTCAAGGAAGAGGTTTCTTCAACAAAATTTACCTTCTTACCTTGTGGAGCTCTTTCCGTGTGCCATTCAGAGTAATTTATCATCATATCATCAAGAAGCTTTGTAGCCGCCCCCAAAGTGATGGACATAAAGGTACCTCCAGCAGCTGAATCCAATAAATTCCGCGAAGAAAAATTTAGTCCTGCATAGAAGGTTTGGATGATCATCCAAGTAGTCAGTCCATGGGTTGGGCAATTCTTTACCAAAGTTTTCATTCTCTCCCATGCTTGAGCAACATGTTCAGTATCTAATTGCTTAAAATTCATTATGCTACTTCTCAAAGATATAATTTTAGCGGGAGGATAATATCTACCAATAAAAGCATCCTTACATTTAGTCCATGAATCAATACTATTCTTAGGCAAAGATAGCAACCAATCTTTAGCTCTTCCTCTTAATGAGAAAGGAAACAATTTCAATTTAATAATATCACCATCTACATCCTTATACTTTTGCATTTCACAAAGTTCAACAAAATTATTAAGATGGGCAGCAGCATCATCAGAACTAACACCAGAAAATTGATCTCTCATAACAAGGTTCAGTAAAGCAGGTTTAATTTCAAAGAATTCTGCTGTAGTAGCAGGTGGAGCAATAGGTGTGCATAGGAAATCATTATTATTTGTGTTTGTAAAGTCACACAACTTAGTATTTTCAGGGGTATTCATTTTAGCAACAGTAAATAAAACAAACTAGATAAAGTAAATGCAAGTAACTAATTTTTTTGTGTTTTTGATATAGAGAGCAAGACAGTAAATAAAGTAAAACTAGCAACTATTTTTTGTGTGTTTTGTTTAAGTGCAGCAAACAAAGTAGTAAATAAAATAAAGCAAGACAAAAACAAAGTAAAGAGATTGGGAAGTGGAGACTCCCCTTGCAGCGTGTCTTGATCTCCCCGGCAACGGCGCCAGAAAAAGAGCTTGATGGCGTGTAACTCACACGTTCGTTGGGAACCCCAAGAGGAAGGTATGATGCGCACAGCAAGTTTTCCCTCAGAAAGAAACCAAGGTTTATCGAACCAGGAGGAGCCAAGAAGCACGTTGAAGGTTGATGGTGGCGAAATGTGATGCGGCGCAACACCAGGGATTCCGGCGCCAATGTGGAACCTGCACAACACAACCAAAGTACTTTGCCCCAACGAAACAGTGAGGTTGTCAATCTCACCGGCTTGCTGTAACAAAGGATTAACCGTATTGTGTGGAAGATGATTGTTTGCGAAGAAAACAAGAAACAAGTATTGCATTAGATTGTATGCGATGTAAAGAATAGGACCGGGGTCCACAGCTCACTAGAGGTGTCTCTCCCATAAGATAAAAGCATGTTGGGTGAACAAATTACAGTCGGGCAATTGACAAATAGAAAAGGGCATAACAATGCATATACATGATATGATAAATATAGAGATTTAATCAGGGGCATTACGACAAAGTACATAGACCGCCATCCAGATGCATCTATGCCTAAAAAGTCCACCTTCGGTTATCATCCGAACCCCTTCCAGTATTAAGTTGCAAGCAACAGATAATTGCATTAAGTATGGTGCGTAATGTAATCAACAACTACATCCTTAGACATAGCATCAATGTTTTATCCCTAGTGGCAACAGCACATCCACAACCTTAGAACTTTCTGTCACTGTCCCAGGTATCAATGGAGGCATGAACCCACTATCGAGCATAAATACTCTCTTGGAGTTAAGAGCAAAAACTTGGCCAGAGCCTCTACTAATAACGGAGAGCATGCAAGATCATAAACAACACATAAATAATAGATTGATAATCACCATAACATAGTATTCTCTATCCATCGGATCCCGACAAACACAACATATAGTATTACAAATAGATGATCTTGATCATGTTAGGCAGCTCACAAGATCCAACAATGAAGCACATAAGGAGAAGACGACCATCTAGCTACTGGACCCATAGTCCAGGGGTGAACTACTCACTCATCACTCCGGAGGCGATCATGGCGATGAAGAGTCCTCCGGGAGATGATTCCCGTCTCCGGCAGGGTGCCGGAGGCGATCTCCTGAATCCTGAGATGGGATTCGGGCGGCGGCGTCTCAAGGGTTTCCGTATCGTGGCTCTCGGGACGGGGGGTTTCGCGACGGAGGCTTTAAGTAGGCGGAAGGGCAGGTCAAGGGCCACGGAGGGCCCACACACTAGGCGGCGCGGCCAGGGCTTGCCGCCCGCTTGGTGTGTCCCCACCTCGTGCCCCCACTTCATCTCCTCTTCGGACTTCTGGAAGCTTCGTGCAAAAATAGGACCCTGGGCGTTGATTTCGTCCAATTCCGAGAATATTTGTTACTAGGATTTCTGAAACCAAAACAGCAGCAGAAAACAGCAACTGGCTCTTCGGCATCTTGTTAATAGGTTAGTGCCGGAAAATGCGTAAATACAACATATAATGTGCATAAAACATGTAGATATCATCAATAATGTAGCATGGAACATAAGAAATTATCGATACGTCGGAGACGTATCACGTCCGTGCCCGCTTCTCCTTCGTTGCTTCGCGCATCTGGCGGTGGAGCATGGCGGCCGGCGTCGCAGCTGCCCCCGCGCTTCCAGCCTTTCCCGAGAAGCTTCGATCTCGGCGCGCCTCGCCTGCTGGCGAGCGAACGCGTCCTGGTGGCGATGAGCGTTGAGCTCTGCGAGCTTCTGTCGCTCCGCCTCCTTGAGGCGGCGTCCCGCCTCCTCCGTGACCGCTCGCTGGCGCGATATCTCGAGGACGTGCTCGAGGTTCGCGTCGTTGACGAACTCGCGCTCCTCCTCCCTCAACCGCTGGTATCGTTGTGCGTTCAGCGACGCGAGGATCGCCGCCTGCTCCGGGTCGGTGGGGGCCTGCGGCGGCTCGCCCGACTGCGCTGACTCCTCGATCCGCCGCCTCTGCTTCCGCTTCTGCTACGTAGACATCGTGCCAGGACTCGAACCGTGGGTCCTCGTCCTCGTCGGAGCTGTGCTCGTCGTCGGCCTGCAGCTCCGGCTCCGGCTCCGGCTGCGGCTGCCGTGGTGGTGGAGGCAGCGCGCGGCCGTTGAGGCCAAGCATCGAGTAGGTGGTCTTCAGACGGCGCGGCATCTTGATGTGGAGAGTAGAGAATGGAGCGGCGGTGGTGGACGGCGTACGTCCTATATATCTAGCGGTGGCAACTACCCACATTTACGGCGACTGGACGCCGCGTGGCCAGTCGCTGCCTCGGTTTCCGCGCGGGAGGCCATTTAAACGCCGACGACCAACCTTCCCGCGTCGTGGCCAGTCGATGCGAACCGTCGCGTCCTCTCGCTGACAAGGCGCCTCCACCAGCGAAAACCGTCGTTCCGCGAGGCACCCGGAGCGCCTGATTCGCGCCCCTGGCGAAGGGGCCGGCTCGGGGATGCCGGCGATTCTACTGGCTCGACAAATGGCCGGCGCCGTTTGGAGCGCACCGGTGCGAGCCCTAAAACGACGCCGGCCTCCAAATCGCTATCGGGCCGGGCCGCCGGTGGAGATGCTCTGAATTTGGGGCAACCGCTAAATCTTGCATAGTATAATGATAAAAAATTGTGAGACCATACTAGTAGTTCTGTTTAAGGCCGAGTGCAAGATAAAATAATCATTACATTGAAAATTTGTTACAATGATTGCAAACTATAGCAACTAGTTGAATGCCCGTGCATTGCTACGGAATGGCTAATAAACATGTAGTGACATTGATGATGTTGTGTTCTATTTACACATGTCTCGAGAAATGTTTTAATAGGCTGAGAATCCTATTTATTTTGCCCCTTCATCCTCAAAATTCTTTGTTTTGGCCACACATCTCCTTCTCCAAATCTACCTTTTGATTTAGTTGTGATCGTGTGTTGCTAATTTCTTCCTACTACATGCACAATTGTGCATCCCCTCTCATTAACTAATATTGCCTATATATGGATTCCCCGCATTATGTATTCATCGACAATAATCTTGGTTTTTTTTCCTTTCATCTAAAATGACTACTACATCATGCCTAATAGCAAGATAGAGTTAGTGATTCAAATACCCCAACTTGACCAAAAAGCTAAGCACCCCAATGCCTCCAAAATATATCTTCTATTTTGTACAGATTCGCTAACCCCACTAATCCCGCCGCATTTGTTTGGGAGCTCGGTGGAACTTACCACAAACGGAATTCTACTAAACTCCATAAAACCTCGAAAAATTTAGGTATAATTCTGGCTCGGAATGTCTTGTTTGGCTAGCAGAATTTTGAGCATAGCATACCAGCGGTGGACGACATCAGTTCCTCATATGTGGGTTGGATCTATCAACGGAACTGCGAACCACAAGGGATCAAGACGTTGGGCGAGCAAATGGAACCGTCCAAGGTGTGGAAGTCTAACCGTGGAGGAGTAGGTGGCAACCTGTGGAGGAGGCAACGACGGAGGAGGAGGCGACACCCACAACAACTTGAAGAGCTGGCGGTACCCATGGTGACGGCCAACAGATGAGGCATCACCTGCGGCGGCTGGTGCGATATGGGCCTGGGGTGGCGACTCAATCCTTAGGAGAATCCACTCCCCCCCCCGACATCTATCAGACATAAAAAAAACTAAAGGGGTGAGGTGATATTCTTTTCAGGGTGTATAACAGGATCCAACGCAATAATACGGATCCAATATTTCGCTTCCAAACGCACAATTTTTGGATCATACTGAACTTTTTTACAGCCTAGTAATTTCCGATTGGTTAGCTCGGAAAACCTTTCTTCCAAACAGGGTCAAAACAACACAAAAAATACCCCTGCATATAGAAGCAGATTGATCGGAGCAGTATTACAGCCTGAAATACATACCGACAGGTTATCGATCAAATACACACCGGCAGTCTGCCAAAACAGATCGATCAGAGAAATATTGCAATCTCTACTCTCATGGGTATACAAATCGCATGAAATTGACTTGAACATGTTACTCGAAGTGAAGAAAAAATAAATCTCAATCTATCCAAATGTATTGACCTGTGCTTTTCAATGCAAACATAAAAAAAGCACACCCGTTTTGATTACTCATCCTTGGCAACCGTAGAGAGAAAAAAAGTCTACAATCACTTACAGTAACACTTGCAGACCTAAGACTCGAAACCATGAATCGATTGTTGGGACCATAAGTTTTGAAACAAGGTATACACTTCAAACATTTCATGTTTTCTTGAAAAACTATTAGGGAACCAAATTTTGCACCCGCTTTACTGCCGTGAGGAACTTACATGTCCCTTTTGTACCTTGTTCTTCTAGACTTGTGTGAAATCTAGTGTGCACCAGATCTACACCGTAGAGTCACACGATTCTGAAAAAAATGAATATGTCAACCATATTTTATCATAACCTAAATAGGAAAAGAAGAATAAAAGATCAATACTGATGGGAAGACATAGTAATGCTAACTAATTTTGTTTACTAACTAATACATAAATGTTAGCCTTTTTAATTCCTGCTAACCCCAAGTTTCCATTAAGTGTATGAAAAAAATGGAAAACCAAAAACATTAAGTGACATATAAGACTGCAAAAATTGGAGCAGAGCAACCCACGTTCTGTTCGTGCTAATCCATATTGTACATTTAAACTACTTCCTTGACACAAAAAAAAACTCAAACTACATGTGGATGGATGTGTTACCATACAGAAGGACTAATAAAAAGAAATCATGTGCACATGCTTAGCTAGGTGATGTCGTGATGAATTCTTCTGTTTCTTACTGCCAAGTCCCAACTTTCATGATGCAACCACGAAAAGGTTTGTACCCAAAACTTAAGTCCAAAAAAGGAAACCAAAAAATTCCAGAGATTTTTTATGACCTTTTTGCAGTCACTTTTAAATGATGTTTATGCAAACCTGTAGTCCAGCACTGATGAAGATTCGGTGTTTTCTCCTCCAAGTTTGAGAACATAGTTCAATACTTCAGTTCTTTGTTCTTCCATCAATAATCACATTTGGGAGTTGCCCGAATATTTCATGATGATATCAGAAAAGATGATGACATATAGAGACACAATGGCCAGGCTGGCAGCCAATGCCTAGCTGAGCATACGGTAATGCAAAGGTTGAGTGCGGACAACAAGAACGCGATGCGACAGATACGGTAATGCAAAGGTCGAGGAACATGGCTGCAAACCCGCCAATGTAGCACCACGTTGTGACATGCGTAAGTACCTTGGAGTGGTGAAGACGGATAGATGTGGTCGCCAATGGTGTACTGGTCTGTGTACTCTCTCCCATCCCGTACTGGCTGCATTTCTTCGGCGAGACAGAGATTGTTGACGTATATGCGGTTGGGACCATGTAAACTAAATTGATCCCTCACACATAGATGCAAGATTAAGAAATACAATTAGATACAATTGAACACAAAGAAGGAGTACGATTTAAGTATTACCTCAAACAGGGGGGTGGATGAGTAAATAGAGTACGACCATGGATTCTCTCTATTTCATCTCCTCCATTTGCAGCGGATGAAGCTGGTGTCGTTAGTCCAGCCCTAGTTGAGTCAGAAAGGTTTGCAACTAAACATTCAAATGCATGGGCAATAAGCATATATAATTGTAGTATTATTTCTCCAGCATTTATTTAGGGTATGCCGACATTTCTATATACTTGGTGCTAATCATTGCAGGGAGACAATGTCAAAGGTAAGATTGCGAAGTATAGAGGGCTCGCTGAACCAAATTTTAACTAAGTATGTACCGCATGGTGCAGCTCAGTATATTTGGCGTGAAATAAAAAAAAACATCTTTCTTCAGTTGCATCCATGTGTATTTCAGTGGGCTAGGAATGCACATTCTACATAAGCTAGAGCGAATACATGTAGGGAGAAATAATCATAAAAGCAATAATTGAACATGGAAAAGTAAAACAAATACAGTGACCTTGAATGCAAAATCTTGTGGATTATTTGGTCCATTAAAATTAATCTAGCAAGAGTGTAAGATGACCTGAATTGATTACTGAAATATTCAAGTCTTTTCAAGCATTCACTGATATGAAGTCAACACAACTGTGCTAATATACGGACAAGCATGCAAAGGAAAACCGCTTAAAACATCTCGGATATGGATTGAAATAAATATTTAAAGGAAATCACTAAAAATATTTCGGACAGCAAAAGCAGGAACTGGAAAATGGACTATGAATCATTAACAAAAATAATACAATATAGGTTGCACAGGGATGTATATTTCATACTATAGAGGCCCCGGTGCAAACAGCATCACTGTATTAACAATGATTCAAGATACCATTTCCCTAAAATAGTTACCTATAACCATTCATATATTGTATGAACATTGACAAACTGACAGAACAGTTGCACTCAGGCTACAAACTTCAAACCACACAATTTATTCGGTGCATCTTAACAATAAGTTCATGTAGAAGCAGTTCAACTAAATACCCTAACACTACAAGGACCTTTTGGCAAAACACTGCCGCTGTGCCATCTTGATTCAAACAACCAGCTTCCCAGTCTTCATCCTACCTCTATTCCGGAGTTACCACTAATTAGACATTCATGAACAATGGAGACTGACTGATGGGGTGCTTGTTTTGTTGATGCCTCCAAGCGAAGCCAATTTACTTGCCCCAGCTCCTCGAGGACCTATGCAAGAAACAAATTAGATTACTAATCAATATACAGTCAGTAACACACAAGTAAGCTCCAAGGAGAAACAGTAAAATACTTGGGATGGTGAGAGGCTCATTCGAATCTTGTTGCTCACTCGAATCCTTCAGATGCTTAGCCTCCCCGTGCGCCCGAGCTATGTAAGAACACCAAATCCACAAGCAAGCACACATAAGTATCACAATCAGATCAATAATCCTCTTCCTGTCAACAACATGCAAACTTATGCTTAGGACAAACAAGCATACCAGGGATGGCGAGAGGTGAGTTCCGTTAATAGAGCTCGTCGTACCTTTCTAGTCGATCAAGGAGATAACCACTACCAAGAGCTCTAGTTCCGCGATTGTCGTGGAAGGATCTATATCGTGGTGGCTATGAAGGCATAGCATGGAGTGGCAGCGTCCCACGAACTCGCGCTGCACGTACACCACGAGTAGTAGCAGGCACGCAGTTGCACAAGAGGCAGCATTCACCGGGGATGGCGACCCACCAAGTACCCACACGGCGCCACCGTCGTCTAAGAAGAAATGAAGAATGCAGGAACAGATTGGGTGCTACCGACGATCTATCTTGGGCCTCAAAATAGTTCGTAGTTGCAGGTTTGTAGAAAAATCCTCCCAGCAAAGTATCGTTCAACAGGCCAGGCGATGAAATAAATCAAAATTCATATAAAAATGAGTTGCATGGTCTGGCGAGACCTCCAAGCCTGCTGCTCCTCAACTTCCTTGGTCCTGTACAAGAAACACACTCAAACCGCAGAAGATTAGCACGGCCTTTTCCAAAATCAAGTGAGGAACTTACCTGCGGGAATTGGGGGATGGACTTGAGAACCCCCACGACGTTGGGCTTGGTGCCTTGGTGACCTACCCTCGACGAATAGCGGGAAGTGCGCGACGACGACGAACTTGTGGTAGAAGAGCCACAGGAGGAACTGGTCCAGCCCGACGGCAGTGCTCCTTTGCAGGTACATCTGGCATGCAAGGGAAGAAATCATCAAACGAAGCAACCGAGTGGATGGACATGGGATTGGTAAGAACATAAGGTGAAGAAAGGTACCTCGGGTCCGAGTGGTGCGGCGCATCGATTTAGAAAGACAAGGCGTGGATGTATTGCATGGTTGGGTAGACAAGGCGACGACGACCTCGGCGCATGCAGCGGAGGAGGAAGACGGGAGGGGCTGCTGAGGATGTGGGGTGTAGCGCAGATCGGAGTCGTGGGTATGGGAGTCGATCGTGGGTAGGAGGTGAAGATCGTGCGTGAGTTTTGCTTGTGGGCGTCCCGTGGGTTTTTTTTCTGCCGATTTTTCAGCGGGACGCGGTTCCGGAAGAGAGGAGGCCCATTTTTCGGTTTGGATTTGAGGAAGACGTACCAACCATCCCACCACCTCTAGCCATTTAATATAGTAGAGATAACAGGAAAAAATGCTCAAGGATTACAATAACAGCAAAAATTCTCAAATACAACAACAAGTCGAAATAACTCAAATGATACAAGCCATACAAATGGCATCATCGGCAAAACTGCATTTCTGTTAGGTAGAATTCATCGGAGTGCAAGTAACAGCTGGCTTTCCATTAGATCTGCAGAGTAGATTATTAAGGATCTGCTCAATCCAAGCTTGCCTATTTTTCAATTCATGTATCTCATTGACTGTTATGATGATATTTGAATCTCTTTCATCTCTTTGCTGCTGAATTATATCAATTGATTCGTGTGCAAAGGCAGCGATTGTTTGCGCTGGAATGGCTGGGACAGTAGCTATCATCTGACAATCAGATGAATTGGCATTGTCACGGCTGTGCTGTGGAAAGACCTGGACACTTGATGTACATGCCCTGCCATCTGCCTTCCTTGCTCTATTCAGGGGCTGAAAACAAGACAGTGCAAGTTACAGAACCATACAATTTGAGAAAACAACCATATTATTAGTTGTCACAGATTTTTGCAAAGCATCAAAACAGATGGCAGATTTTCACAAAGCACAAGGCATAATATAACAAAGCAAGCTATCAACCCCAATGCAACAGGCAGAGCAACCGGATGGCAAATATGAACAAAATAAATCAAGTAACTAGACAGTCTGTGCCTAATAAAATAAGCCAGGAAACTGCATAACAGCTGTCTATTAAAATTGACACTTGGAAGGGGTGCTTCAGATCCCTTAAGTTCCACAAAAGTGGTAGCCAGACATTGTGCAGTTGGAGAATCTCCAACCCCCTAAATTTCATTATTTTAATCATCGGCCAGCCATGGGAATGCCTCAGATAAAAGAGAAATATATCCATTTGGTGCCAAATATAAACGAGCAGGACCAATTAAGACAGATTAGACAGCAACCATTCTGGGATTCATATAAACTGACATATTATTTCAATGTTTAACCCATGAGCGCAATATAAGGGAAGGAGAAACAAACAAATGAACCATTTTGTGCCTAAAAATAAAAGATGGGTCAGCCAAAAAGTAACAACAAATCTTATTTATGATACCTACTGAAGGTGGATTTCCTACTACAGAAGGTGGCATTGGATTAATCAACAGTGAAATCCGAAAAAAGTCTTACAAAAAACAAATATGCTCATTATATCCCACAACAAGCATGCCAGATAGTCGCAAGGTTTATATGTTTTAATCATCAGTCAACTCAATGAATCAAGGACTAATAACCAATTGAATCATCATCTGACTCATATTCACCAAGCAAAACATTCTTATCATTATGGAAGAAATCCAGAAGACATAACGGTATGAGGAAGTGCATGAGCAATCAAACATTATGTGGCTGGAATAAAATGCCAGATCATTTAAGTTAAGCAGAACAATTAAATTGGTTTAATCACGATCAAACAAAAAAAGATTAGACAGGCAATAGAACAAGTTTGAGAAGCTAGCAGGAAAATGAACGAAGACGTGCAGTCATACAAATAGCATGATTTATTTCAAACCAGTTATCCTATCTATATGGAGAGTAAATGTGTTAAACACAAACTGGTTCCAGCACGATAAGCATATCAATACAAAAATGAAAGGTACTTACTGGATTATAGGGGTGATTCACTCCACGATTTGCTGTGTTCCATGTGATAGTGCAACATGAAATTACAGCAAAGAGTTAGGGTTGCAGCTCTTGAAGAAAAAAAACAATGAAGAATTTAAATGTACCAGAGCAATGAGTTCACACATGTACTACAGGATGGCAAAAGGATAGCAGAAAGGAAATAGTAATTGGCATTTACCGTCATTGTTTACAACAAAACAGATGGAAATTATAATGTAAAACCTTGTGAACACAGAAGAGCACAGAATGGCGGAATATAAAACAACATTTTGCAACGAACAAAACAGACGGCGGCTATGGTCCCAGCACACAACCTGTCACCTGAGAATAAGAAAAGCAAACAAACATGTAGGTTTCCTAACAAAAATAGATGAATTACATAGCATGCAATTACTGTTCTAACATTAGGACGAACTAGATAGATATTATAGGGGTGTTTCTTGAGAGTTTATAGAGCAGGGAACGCTTTGCTAGTCTTAGTATGAACAAGACAAAATTAATACTATTTTTTGCAACACACAGTACAATCATAGACGCTCACACGTACATACATACACTCATCACTCAAGCACACACACTACCCCTTCGAGCACCTTCAGGAAACTGCATCCAAGAAACTGTTCCGACGGGTATTGAGATTGACGAAGTCACCACTAGCACCACAATGTCATCGGGAACGCCGCATCCCACAGAAGAATATTCCTCCATTTTTGAGACACCAAAGCGTTAAATCTGGGGGTGCCACTGCCCTCCTAACCATCCAACCACAGGTTGGTTCTCAGTGATTTGGTACTTGACATGTACTACATGATATCTAAAATGAAGTCGGTGTCAGGCTAACAAGCAGGGTGCGGCGTCGTTGCTTGACGTGAGTCGGTGTGATGCCATCACAAGATGAAGTGCATGGTCCATGTGATCTGGATTAGGGGATACTAGCATAATACCCGTGTGTTGCAACGGGTTAATAACGAAAGATGGCTCCCTCCAAATATAGAATAAATGGAATATAATCGCAATGTCTATGTCCAGGATGTGTGGCCACATGGTCCTCATTTTTCTTTAGAATCTGTGGTACGTCAGTATCATACAATGTGCATTATTTTTTGTCATCACTGAGACAACTCTGATGCTCGATCGACCGATCCGAGTTGATCAATCGACCGATCTAATTAACATGTTTGAACAAACGATCGAATAATTCATAGTATTTATTGAATGATACTCCCTCCGTGCCAAAAATAAGGCGTCTAAGGATTAGTTAAAAGTCAATGTTTTTAAAGTTTGACCAAGTTTACACACAAAAATATAAATATTTACAATACTAAATCATTATCAATAGAGTCACCCTAAAGTATAATTTCTTAATATGTCAATTTGATATTGTAGATGTAAATATTTTTTAAAATATTTGGTCAAAGTTTGTAAGGTTTGACTTTTGACCAATCCTTAGACGCCTTACATTTTGGGACGGAGGGAGTATATCGTAAAAGGTGCCCGTTTTACACCATCTTTTTTAACAAAACACGGTACAATATAAATGCTCACTAAATGCATACTCGCTCCTACGAACGCACAAATGCACATGCAATCTCTATGAACACCTTCGAGATACTTTGTCTGAGAAACTGATTTGTCGAGAACACACGTCGAAACGTGGCCCCAACTGAACAGATATTTCTCTTTATTAATGAAACACCCACGCATGAAACATGGTTTTTTTAGGGAGAATGTCACTGCGCTCCAAAACATGTGGTTGATTCTTGTCACTAACCTCTTAAAAGCTGCAGGGTATGAAAGCTTTGTTTTTTTAAGGATTTTTAGTTGCATAAGTGTTGAGATTTGTATGTCCTACGAATTTTAAAGGGAAAATGCATGCACGTGCAAAAATTAGGAAAAGAAACCTAGAGTCATATAGATTGTCACTGTATGTTTGCGAATGAAAGAAAAGTTAGAAAATTTAAAGTAGCACGGCAAGAGGAGCCTAATCAATGGGTCTCTTTTGGCCTTTTTCTTTTTTGCCGATTGTGTCGATCTAACCGGGATTGCCGGACACGCGTTGATGAACTACGGCAGAGGAGAAAGGACGGATCACCTGCCGATCTTTTACAGAACTATGCCAGAAAGGATATAAAGATTGACCGGTACAAAAACCATCTCCATCAATCTACGCTCGTTAAGGAGAGGGTTCCTTAGAGAATAAAAAGGGGAGCGAACGAAAAAGATGTGTGGCTGGACCGATCTATGCTTGTCTTACCGATTAGAATTAGGAAAGGGATGCTGATTTTGCTACCTAGTGCTACGGATTGGATTTTGGTCGTGACCTAACTAATCCTGATAAGAACTCCTCATGGAGCCGGTCACGCTGACCTTACTTTTTATGTTCGGGGTGAGTTGTATACACGTTTGACGTACCATCACCAACCACCGCGGCCTATTTTAAATTTAATAGTAAAGATAGTTTATATGACAAGATTATGGGGGGATTGTTAGTAGTAATCTTATCAATGTGGTTGGCTAGTAAAGGAGCTAGCTTAGTCATGAAGTATCCAAGGTATGTAGAGAGAACTGTAGAATGGGGAATGTTCTAGAGTAAGATATTTACGAGTAGTATGAAATATCTAGAGTTTGTAGAGTATTCTAGAAGTATGGTATAGGGTTTGGATTCTGGCACATGGCAACAATCTAAAGGGTCATGTACAAAAGTTTAAATAGAGTATCACCCGTCCCATGTAAGTAAGCTTTGTACCACTGAGATATCCAATAAAGCTTCCTAGTAGTAGTAGCCCTGTGTGTAAGTGTATGTGAGGCACAAGCTTCCTAGTATTATAAGCCCTGTGTGTGAAGCACATCAAGACAGAGAGCTCGAGGAGTGGCATGGGCAAATGCGCAGGATCCTGCCATCTGCCACGCGCATTGAGAGCGGGGCGGAGCTGGATCTATGGGACTTCTCTGTCGATGCTTTTTTAGACGGACGAATCAGTATATAGACACATTCTAGTTGACCAAGACATGCTTGAACCTTCTATGGTAACAGACCAAAACGTGTAGGGGGGAGGGGGTCTGGTTACCTCGACGGCGGCTTCGTGTAGTCATACTCGGCATCCTTGCGGGTCACGTCGACGACGGCGGGGGTGCTGCGGTTGCGGTGGGCGTCGGCGTCGAGGAAGCAGATCTGGGGCGGTCGATGATGGGTTCGGGGAAGCAGATCTGAAACGAGGGAGTCGGTGAAGCAGATCCGGTGCAGTGCACGGCGTCGTTGGTGAAGCGGATCAGGTACGGCAGACGAGGGAGTCGGTGAACTCAGATAGTGCAGTGCACGGCGGCGTTGGTGAAGCGGATCTGGTGCTGCGGATGAAGCAGTCGGTGAAGCAGATCCGATGCAGTACACGGCGGCGTTGGTGAAGCGGATCTGGTGCTGCGGACGAGGGAGTCGGTGGCCTCAGGTAGGTGAGGTGGTATGCCGGCTAAGTACGGCTGGGATATTCCGGTGCGGTGGTCCGGCAGGTGAGAGATGATGGGCCTGGAGTATTGCGACAGATTTTTTGCGGAAATGGGGAAGACGAATGGAAGGCGGTAGACTATATATATCAGAGGGGATGTGTAAATTACGAACGAGACCCCAACCAACGCCGGCTTCACTTGTCTGCCTTTGCGTCATTGCTAATAGGGTCGAAAGGGAATTCGAAATATGTGTATGGAGGCGGGAGTTTTGGCGCTCAACTCGTATTTTGAATCTCCCTGGTGTATAAGCAGTACAGTATACTAGATATTGAATCATAGACCAGGGAAGACAAGTACAGTAGTACAAAAATACTGTAATGTCTACATTGCATGATGCTGATCTACCTTGCGTTAGTGTTTGTACTTTGTAGTGGTAGCTAAGTGGTGCAAAGAAGACATATTTGTAATTTCTACAACTAAGATATGTCTATATACATCCGTATTAGACAAAACTAAGACACCTCCTTTTAGACGAAGGTAATATTAATTTTGAATCTCTTTGTACTAATGTTGATGATTTTTAATAGATCTTCAGAGTTTCGTAGAAAAAAACTAGGCTCCTCTCGAGAAACAAATAAGCATACAATTAATTAAGTACGTGGGCGGTTATTATTATTTTAACAGGGAAACTGCATTCGTGCCCTATGGCCCGTCATCTTCAAAACCGTCCAAATGCATGCATCTAGCGACGGGCGGTTTCCAGGCCCTGGCGTGGCGGTTAACATTCGTCTTCCTCATTTCGTCTTCTCCCTGACACTCTCGCCTGTGCCCCTCTCTCGCTACCCTCCATGGAAGCGTTCTACCAAGGACACACTTTCCTCGCTCATGGAACAACCACCATTACGGCGAACTATACCAATATGGCGTCTAAGGTGGAGGAACACATCAACAAAATCGAGTTGATACTGGAGAAAGAAGACTCGTACAAAATTGTTGGCCTAGACGTAGAGTACACCTATGGGCCTGAACAGAAGGCTGCCCTCATACAGTTGTGCATGGGCACAGACTGCCTCCTGTACCAGATTTCCTCGGCCGACCAGCCCTGCCCCAAACTCGCTGACTTTCTTGGCAGGCCTGACATAACATTTGCAGGTGTTGACATCGGCAACGACATTACCAGGCTTGGGCGTTGCAACCTCTCAGTGGCGAACTTCGTGGACATCCAGAAAAGGTGGAAGCCTGCCGATTCCACTAGTAACAATAAGGATTCGTTGGCTGACTATGCTGCGGCCATTATAGACAGCCAGTACAAATCTATCATGAAAAAACTTACGAAAGAGGAACACAAGCTGTGGAAGCAGGTGCCCTTGTCCATGAAGCATATCCTGTATGCAAGCATCGACGCATACGCGACATATGAGGTATACAGGCGAATAGTGAACTTTGAGAAGGGTCAACAAAAATTGGCGGAATTCCAGGACAGCGGGAGTAAGAAGAAGAAGAAGAAGAAGAAGAAGAGCAACATGGTACAGGCTGTGGAAGCTGAAGAGGAAGACCACTGAAAAGGATAGCCTAGTGTTAAAAGTAGTACAGTACTAGTATGTATACGATCGTGTGTGTATGCACCCAGTGATAAGTAGTTCTGTACATCCAGCTATATTTTATCTTGCAAGTAGTTTTAAAAGTAGTACAGTACTACTGTAGTATGTACGATCGTGTGTGTATGCTCCCAGTGTCATGAGTACATAACTGATGATAATAATACTAATATGTATGGTAGATCTTTTTTTATCTTGCATACTCCCTACGATCCATAATAAGTGTGCCGTTTCACTCTAACAGCATCCACTGTGTTGTCCACAACAGCTATCCTCGTCCACAAGCAATAAGTGTAGTCCATGCCCATATATATAGTGGACACGTACAAGCTTTTGGTTGCCCATAAGTAAATAGTAATTATTTTACTCTGTGCTCTGTCTTGCATGTGTGTACTTCTAACAAATATGTGCGTCCCAGCGTGTGCCAAAGTTAACCTTATACTGAGTATATTGTACTATAGTATTACTCCCTCCGATCCACATTACTTGATGCTAAAATGGAAGTATCTATAGTTACAATATGTCTAGATACATCTACATTAGAGTCAAGTAATGTAGTTGCTGTTTCAGTAATCTTGTGGTTCCCATAGGTGGTGCCTTAAATGACAAAAGTCATGGCCATATCTAAACCATGATTAAGCCGAACCTCTGCCCCAAGACATGACATCTCTTCTAGTAGAATGCTCTCCGTCCATAATAAAATAATCAATGGATGGGACTGGATACCTTTGTTGGGAAGGTATCGTCACCTGCCGAGTAGGGTGTATGTAGGCATCCTATCACGTCAGGACAGCTATCCAGTAGTAATATCCATCTCCCAGTGACCCAGTCTATGTGTGTGTCTTGTCTTGTCGATCCATGGACATGGCACCTATCGAGGTACTCCACTGCTGATGATTTTGTAGAGTACGTATATTTATATGAGCACGATGCTTTGTACAAAGTTGTCCCGGTCACCTCAAGGTTGCATTAGCAGGACGAAAAACAGTTACTCCCTTTCTTGTTCTTTTTCTTTTGTTGTCACATATTTGAAACCAATAAGTTCAAGTTATGTTCCTGATGATGTTACCCAACAATAGAAGCGAAACTGAAATAATAGTACAACTCAGACAGTGTTAGTACTAGTACTTTACTAGAGGTTACATCCGCATTAGCACTATACTAGTACGTATCATCATATGGAGTAGGAGTACTTATTTTGAGGATTAATTGTTCTCCTTCTCGATGCGAATGTAGAAACGCAGCAGCTTGGAAGGTCCACCAAGCACCTGGTACAGCGGCGGTACCGAGAGGAACGACGTGAGTTCATCAAACGCGACGTCGCCCGGCAAGGCGCAGCTCGACGCCTCCAATGACACATTCACGGTGTCCGCCCTGCTCCTCGAGTGCGCCAACGAGCACGACGCCGGCCCATTCGCCCACATCTTTGCCGTGTACAGAGGCCACACGCACGCGGCCGCCCTAACGCACACGGTAGACACGATGGTGGTCGAAGTCGAACCGAGCACGCCGATGATCAGGACGAACACGGCGCCGTCCTCCCCTTCGGCGATGATCCGCAGGCACGGCGAACCCGGCACCGGCACCAGCACCTCGAACACTTTGGTCGTGTTGTACGGCGGGAGCTTGTGCACTTGGATCGAGTGGGCCGCTGCGAAGTGGGCGACGAGCGCTGTTGGCGGGGCGGCGAAGTCGCAGCCGGGCTCCGTGCAAGCGCAAGGGGCGTGCGGGCATGCAATCTTGTGGTCGTGGACCTGGTGGTAGGCCACCAAGCTCCCGCAGCTGCTGTGGGGGCACTCAACCGTCGCCGCTGATACGACGGCGTCCATTGCCGGGTCGTGCTCGAATCCGCCGCGGGGTTCCACGCACCTATGGCACCGGTTCCCGGGAAGCTCGCTGAGGCAGCGGCCGCAGGCCAAATGATTACCCTTGCACTGCACAAATCAAAGTTCGTGGATTGCCATTTTTGCAGTAGTGAACCCACAAAAGAAACATCAATGGAGTGTGGGAGGGAAAGGGATCGACCTTGAAGACGGGGGGCTTGAGGGGCTGGGAGCAGAAAATGCAGTGAAGCACGGTGGAGTCCATCTTCAGGGTAACGGTGACAGTTTCCAGCATTGCGAGCGCGCGAGGAGTATGGCCTATCGATGGCCTCTCTTATCTCCTAGCCTCGAGGCTGGAGTACTCTATTTAAGGGGATGGGAAGGGATTTTGCTTAAGACGAGGAAAACCCAATATAGTACCTCCATCTCAAAGCTTAGCTTATATTATTTTTAGAAAGTCAAATTATGTCAAAATTGACTAAGCATTTACCGAAAATCATGGTAGTTAAAAAATGTGTATCTCCACCATCATACTATTTGAGACTATATTTGTGATGGTAATAGGCACAACTACATACACAAAAATTGACATCATCTGATTATTAGTTATTTGGACTGCGGGATGAACTTTTTGGAACTGTGCATTAAGCACCGGTAACCACTTAGGGCTTCTTTGATTCATAGGATTGACATAGGAATTATGTTGGATTTGATTCCTATGGGAAAATTTCAATCCTACACCTTTCCTATTTCTACACTCTCCACATTCCTTTGAATCAAAGCAGCAGTGCTTCTTTGTTTTTTATAGTAAGTGAAAGGACATCTAAAAAACAGGAGAAATGATCTGGAAGTGCACATAGTTTTATATAAATCAGATGGAGGGGTTACAATTACATATAGTTGGAGTATTCACTTCCGATTCACAAAAAAAAGGAGTATTCACTTCCACGCTGCATTATTATTAAGTATAAGTACTACTACAAACAGTTCAGCACAAATATGAAACGAAGAATCCATAAAAAAATAGCAGCCGTACGAACAATCAAGTACTTTTCAGCGAAATTTATCATTCCTCATGACAAATTGACAGTTTTTTCAACTACGCAAAGTAGCAGTAGCTACATCTGCTTGCATATGCGAATGTAGAAACGCAGCTCCTTGGACGATCCAGCACCAACGAGGTATGGCCCCGGCACAACGAGGAACGACGTGAGCTCCTCAAACACGACAGCGCCCGGCGACGCGCTGCCAGAAGCATCGGCAGACATCTTCACGACATCCCGCCTGCAGTCCGATTTCGAGGACGGCGGCGGGCCGTGCGCCCAGATCTTCACCCTGTAGAGCGGCCACACGGATGTGGCCGAACTGACGCATACCAAAGACAAGACAATGGCCGGGCCGAGCGCGTCGATGTACAGGACGAACACGGAGCCGTCATCCCCTTCGACGACGAGCAGCCTGCACGGCGAGCACGGGTGCGTCATGGTCACCCGGAACTCTATGGACTTGCCATACTCTAACCTGTGCACCTGAATCGAGTGGGCCTCTGCGAGGTGAACGAGGAGCGCTGACGGTGGGGCGGCGAAGTCGCAGCCCTGCTCCGTGCAGTTGCACCGGCCGTGCGGGCACGCGATCTGGTGGCTTAGGGACTCGTGGTAGCTGACGATGACCCCGCAGCCGTCGTGGGAGCACATGACCTGCGCCGTTCCAGCGATGTTGTACGCGATGGCCTCCAAATTCGTAGCGTTTATTTCCATAGTGCCGTCCATCGCCGCCAGTTGGTTGAATCCGGAGCCGCGCTACTCTTCTTCTGGCGCCGTTTACTTGGAACCTCGCCGACGGTGGCAGGCGGCAGGCCTCATACCACGCTGCAACTCCGATCAATATTAATTGATGGTAAAATGGATGTATCTACAACTATAATGTGTATAGATGCATCTATATTACCATCAAATAATATGAATCGGAGGGAGTACAAGGAATGACAGTTTAGCACAAGTGACACCAGCAAATAAAAATCAATGGACTCTCAGAGGAAAAGGGGGCGACCTTGTTGAACTTGGGGCAAATCAATGGAGTCTGACAGACAAATGATGCGATATCTAAAGCCGGTTAGAGAGAGAGAGAGAGAGAGAGAGTGTGTGTGTGTGTGTGGGGGGCGTTTGTTCACTTCTTTGTTTAAAACGAGGATTCGTACAAGGTAATAGAGCCCGCATGCTCGGCTGGGTAGACAGCCAGGAGTGACCCCAACATGGTCGTGCCACAAGGATTCATGTCAAATGAAAAGGGAAGCATGTATCTTTGAATCTTGTCAAATCCTAGGTTTGACCAAGATAATTTAAACAAGTTTAAAACATGAAAATGAAAAGGGAAGCATGTATCCTTCTTAGTCACTCTAAAATGAAGTTTTTGGGAGGTTTTTGAAATTTCCATGTTTGAAACCCAAAACCACTTCTCTTCATGCTTGACTTCATAAGACGGAGATTAGGGGTTAGGGGGTAGATACATGATTTGTATGGTTTGATATGTCTAGACCTTGTTTATCAATTTTAATGCTTACTATATGACATAAGAAGACTATGTGATTTTGTTTTTCATTTTTCTGTTTTTTTATTTTTCTGCCCATTTGAATCTTGGTCAAATCCTAGGTTTGACCAAGATTTAGACAAGTTTAACACGTAAATGAGTTAACTTGGATTTCCTACCCTTGAATCCATAGGAAACTTTGTTCTAATGCACTATAAATCAACCGAGTTTTTACACCAACAGGTCTGTCACTTACGTGTGGTGCCCACGCTTGAGGTCCCACACTTCAGTGAGCACAAGTCACGTGCAATAGGTACGCAAACTCCCAGCCATCTTCTTTGTCAAGAGAAGACGCATCAGGATGCGTATTGGAAGTCTGTGGGTCCTTCTGGATCCTTCGGTTGTCCCTCTCACACAAAAAACAAATCTCTCTCATTCTCGGCCTCGCTCGACTCGCTCGCTCGCTCGCACCTCCTGCTCACTGACAAACCCTGCACAAAAGTCAACACCATAATGCTCTCCCTTCTTCTCTCCTTCCGAGTGATCCCTCTTCCTCCGAGTTTCACTCGACGGGCAAACACCCATGTGCTGCATAGTAATAATAAAAAGGTAGTAGAAAAATCGATATACGAATCTATAATTAAATAGGTTAAACTCGGGTTTTGCCCAGTTCTACAGATCAAGGGTTCAAAAAATCCAACTACGGGGTTCGAACAACACGATTCTAATCCAAGAATTTTTTCGACCTCATCCAAATGGCCTCAAATTATAGGGTTAGCATCTAGTGCAGTTTGTGTGAAAATGTATGCACTATGTGTGCTATAACTTGTATGTCTTTCAAATTTGAACCAAATTTGAATAAGTTTGAAATATTTGAAAAGCTTTTGGGAGGTTTTTGAAATTTCCATGTTTGAAACCCAAAACCACTTCTCTTCATGCTTGACTTCATAAGACGGAGTTTAGGGGTTAGGGGGTATAGATACATGATTTGTCTGGTTTGAATATGTCTAGACCTTGTTTATCAACTTTAATGCTTACTATATAACATAAGAAAACTATTTGCTTTGGTTTTTCTTTTTGCTGATTTTTTTCAATTTTGATGCCCATTTGAATCTTGGTCAAATCCTAGGTTTGACCATGGTTTAAACAAGTTTAAATCATGAATATGAAAAAATAAGCATCTATCCTTCTTAGTCACCCCAAAATGTAGCTCTTGGGAGGGTTTTTGAAATTTCCATGTTTGAAACAAAAAAACCACTTCTCTTCATGCATGCTTGACTTCATAAGACAGAGTTTAGGGTTAGGGGTGTAGATATATACATGATTTTCTAGTTTGAATATGTCTAGACCTGTTTATCAACTTTAATGCTAACTATAGACATAAGAAGACTATGTGCTTTGGTTTTTCATTTTTCTGTTTTTTTTTTGAATTTTATGCCCATATATTTGAATCTTGGTCAAATCCTAGGTTCAACCAAGATTTAAACAAGTTTAAAACATGAAAATTAAAAGGTAAGCATGTATCCTTCTTAGTCACTCTAAAATGAAGCTTTTGGGATGTTCTTGAAATTTCCATGTTTGAAACCCAAAACGACTTCTCTTCATGCTAGACTTCATAAGATCGACAGGGGGTAGATACATGATTTGTCTGGTTTGGATATACCTAGACCTCGTTTATCAACTTTAATGCTTACTATAAACATAAGAAAACTATTTGCTTTGGTTTTTCTTTTTGCTGATTTTTTTTCAATTTTGATGCCCATTTGAATCTTTGTCAAATCCTAGGTTTGACCATGGTTTAAACAAGTTTAAATCATGAATATGAAAAAATAAGCATCTATCCTTCTTAGTCACCCCAAAATGTAGCTCTTGGGAGGGTTTTTGAAATTTCCATGTTTGAAACAAAAAAAACCACTTCTCTCATAAGACAGAGTTTAGGGTTAGGGGTGTAGATATATACATGATTTTCTTGTTTGAATATGTCTAGACCTGTTTATCAACTTTAATGCTAACTATAGACATAAGAAGACTATGTGCTTTGGTTTTTCATTTTTCTGTTTTTTTTTGAATTTTATGCCCATATATTTGAATCTTGGTCAAATCCTAGGTTCAACCAAGATTTAAACAAGTTTAAAACATGAAAATTAAAAGGTAAGTGATACGTCTCCAACGTATCGATAATTTCTTATGTTCCATGCTACTTTATTGATGATACCTACATGTTTTATGCACATTATATGTCGTATTTACGCATTTTCTGGAACTAACCTATTAACAAGATGCCGAAGTGCCAGTTCCTGTTTTGTTTTTGGTTTTAGAAATCCTAGTAACGAAATATTCTCGGAATTGACGAAATCAACGCCCGTGTTCCTATTTTGCCCGAAGCATCCAGACCCGGAGCCACTGAGGGGAGCCTGGTGGGCCCGGATGATAGGGTGGCGCGCCAGGGCTGGGCCCGCGCCACCCTATGGTGTGGTCGCCCCTTTGACCCTCCTGCGCCGCCTCTTCGCCTATATAAAGCCCCCGCATCGAAACCCTTACGAGGAAGCCACGATACGAGAAAAGTTCCAGAGCGCCGCCATCGCGAAGCCAAGATCTGGGGACAGGAGTCTCTGTTCCGGCACCCTGCCGGACGGGGAAGTGCCCCCGAAGGCTTCTCCATCGACACCGCTGCCATCTCCACCGCCATCTTCATCACCGCTGCTGCTCCCATGAAGAGGGAGTAGTTCTCCATCGAGGCTCGGGGCTGTACCGGTAGCTATGTGGTTAATCTCTCTCCTATGTACTTCAATACAATGATCTCATGAGCTGCTTTACATGATTGAGATTCATATGAGTTTTGTATCACTATTCATCTATGTGCTACTCTAGTGATGTTATTAAAGTACTCTATTCCTCCTCCACGTGTGTAATGGTGACAGTGTGTGCACCGTGTGAGTACTTGGTGTAGGCTATGATCATGATCTCTTGTAGATTGCGAAGTTAACTATTGCTATGATAATATTGATGTGATCTATTCCTCCTACATATGCATGAAGGTGACAGTGTGCATGCTATGCTAGTACTTGGTTTAGTCTTTTGATCTATCTTACACTAAAGGTTACTAAAATATGAGCATTATTGTGGAGCTTGTTAACTCCGGCATTGAGGGTTCGTGTAATCCTACGCAATGTGTTCATCATCCAACAAAAGTGTAGAGTATGCATTTATCTATTCTGTCATGTGATCAATGTTGAGAGTGTCCACTAGTGAAAGTCTAATCCTAGGCCTTGTTCCTAAATACTGCTATCACTGCTTGTTTCTGTTTTACTGCGTTACTACGTTACTTTGCATGTTTACTTCTGCAATATTACTACCATCAACTGCACGCCGAAGCTATTTTACGGCGCCGTACTACTGCTCATATTCATTCATACGACTTGTATTTCACTATCTCTTCGCCGAACTAGTGCACCTATTAGGTGTGTTGGGGACACAAGAGACTTCTTGCTTTGTGGTTGCAGGGTTGCATGAGAGGGATATCTTTGACCTCTTCCTCCCTGAGTTCGATAAACCTTGGGTAATCCACTTAAGGGAAACTTGCTGCTGTTCTACAAACCTCTGCTCTTGGAGGCCCAACACTGTCTACAAGAATAGAAGCACCCGTAGACATCAAGCACTTTTTCTCGGCGTTCGTTGCCGGGGAGGAAAGGTAAAAGGCACTCATACTTCGGCCAGGTAACAGTACTTTTCTGGCGCCATTGTGTGTGTACTCGAAGCTATTTCCTTTAGACTCTGCAATTGCGACATTTGGTTTCTTGTTTACACTAGTTAGGCATAATGGACAACAATGACCTTTTTATTCTATTTCCTGATTTAAGACATGGATGGTTTGATGCGAAAATTAAAAAACCCATGGAACATATTAATATGAATGCTTTGAACACTATTGTTGCTAATGATATGGAAAATTCTAAGCTTGGGGAAGCTGGCTTTGATGAGCATGATATTTTTAGTCCCCCAAGCATTGAGGAGAAAATTTACTTTGATGATACTTTGCCTCCCATTTATGATGATTATAATGATAGTAGTCTTTTGTTACCACCTGTTATGGAGGATAAATTTGATTATTATTACAATATACCTCCTATATTTGATAGCTACTTTGTTGAATTTGCTCCCACTACAATTAATAAGAATGACTATGCTTATGTTGGGAGTAGTAATTATTTTATGCATGAGACTCATGATAAGAATGCTTTATGTGATAGTTATATTGTTGAGTTTGCTCATGTTGCTACTGAAAGTTATTATGAGAGAGGAAAATATGGTTATAGAAATTTTCATGTTACTAAAATGCCTCTCTATGTGCTGAAATTTTTGAAGCTACACTTGTTTTATCTTCCTATGCTTGTTACTTTGCTCTTCATGAACTTGTTTATTTACAAGATTCTTATGCATAGGAAGCATGTTAGACTTAAATGTGTTTTGAATTTGCCTCTTGATGCTCTCTTTTGCTTCAACTCTTATTTCTTACGAGTGCATCATTAAAACTGCTGAGCCCATCTTAATGGCTATAAAGAAAGAACTTCTTGGGAGATAACCCATGTGTTTTTTTACTACAGTACTTTGTTTTATATTTGTGTCTTGGAAGTTGTTTACTACTGTAGCAACCTCTCCTTATCATGTTTTTGTGCCAAGTAAAGTTTCTATGTCAAAGTTGATGTTATATTTGGAATCGCTGCGCAGAAACAGCATTGCTGTCTGTCACGAATCTGGGCACAGGCCTCTGTAGAAAATTCTAAAAAATCTGCCAATTTACGAGCGTGATCCTCAGATATGTACGCAACTTTCATTAGTTTTGAGTTTTTCCATTTGAGCAAGTCTGGTGCCATTTTAAAATTCGTCTTTACGGACTGTTCTGTTTTTGACAGATTCTGCCTTTTATTTCGCATTGCCATATTTGCTATGTTGGATGAATTTCTTTGATCCATTAATGTCCAGTAGCTTTGTGCAATGTCCAGAAGTGTTAAGAATGATTGTGTCACCTCTGAATGTGTGAATTATTAATTGTGCACTAACCCTCTAATGAGTTTGCTTGAAGTTTGGTGTGAAGGAAGTTTTCAAGGGTCAAGAGAGGAGTATGATATACTATGATCAAGAGGAGTGAAAGCTCTAAGCTTGGGGATGCCCCCGTGGTTCACCCCTGCATATTCTAAGAAGACTCAAGCCTAAGCTTGGGGATGCCCAAGGCATCCTCTTCTTCATCGACAACATCATCAGGTTCCTCCCCTGAAACTATATTTTTATTCAGTCACATCTTATGTACTTTACTTGGAGCGTCTCTGTGTGCTTTTATTTTTGTTTTGTTATTTTCATTCTCTGAATATTCATCCTGTGTGGGAGAGAGACACGTATGAACACATGTGTTCTTAGCTCATAATATTCATGGCGAAGTTTCCTCTTCGTTAAATTGTTATATGGTTGGAATTGAAAAATGCTACATGTAGTAATTGGTAAAATGTCTTGGATAATGTGATACTTGGAAATTGTTGTGCTCATGTTTAAGCTCTTGCATCATATACTTTGCACCTATTAGTGAAGAAATACATAGAGCATGCTAAAATTTGGTTTGCATAATTGGTCTCTCTAAGGTCTAGATAATTTCTAGTATTGAGTTTGAACAACAAGGAAGACGGTGTAGAGTCTTATAATGTTTACAATATGTCTTTTATGTGAGTCTTGCTGTACCGTTTATACTTGTGTTTGCTTCAAATAACCTTGCTAGCCTAAGCCTTGTACTGAGAGGGAATACTTCTCATGCATCCAAAATCTTGAGCCAACCACTATGCCATTTGTGTCCACTATACCTACCCACTACATGGTATTTCTCCGCCATTCCAAAGTAAATTGCTTGAGTGCTACCTTTAAACCATTCAAAATTTATCACCTCTTATTTGTGTCAATGTTTTATAGCTCATGAGGAAGTATGTGGTGTTTTATCTTTCGATCTTGTCATTTACTTTTGACAGACTTTCACAATGGACTAGTGGCACATCCGCTTATCCAATAATTTTGCAAAAAGAGCTGGCAATGGGGTTCCCAGTCCCAATTAATTAACAAAAATAGACACTCCTCCATGGTATGTGATTGTTGGACGGCACCCGAAGGATTCGGTTAGCCATGGCTTGAGAAAGCAAAGGTGGGGAGGAGTGTCATCTAAATAAAACTAAAATAAAAAGGCACTCCTTCATGGTATGAGATTGTTGGCAGGCACCCGATGATTCGGTTAGCCATGGTTGTGAAAGAAAGGTTGGAAGGAGTGCCACACAAAAATAAAAAATGGGAGCCGCTCTTTGAAGGTCTTGCAAGGGGTTAGAGTGCCCACTACCATTCGTTGACAACAACAAACACCTCTCAAAACTTTACTTTTATGCTCTCTTGATGTTTTCAAAATCAAAGCTCTAGCACAAATATAGCAATCTTTCCTCTTTGAAGGACCATTCTTTTACTTTTATTGTTGAGTCAGTTTACCTATCTCTCTCCACCTTAAGAAGCAAACACTTGTGTGAACTGTGCATTGATTCTACATACTTGCATATTGCACTTGTTATATTACTCTATGTTGACAATATCCATGAGATATACATGTTATAAGTTGAAAGCAACCGTTGAAACTTAATCTTCCTTTGTGTTGCTTCAATACCTTTACTTTGATTTATTGCTTTATGAGTTAACTCTTATGCAAGACTCATTTATGCTTGTCTTGAAGTACTATTCATGAAAAGTCTTTGCTTTATGATTCATTTATTTACTCATGTCATTACCATTGTTTTGATCGCTACATTCATTACATATGCTTACAATAGTATGATCAAGGTTATGATGGCATGTCACTTAAGAAATTATCTTTGTTATCGTTTTACCTGCTCGGGACGAGCAGAACTAAGCTTGGGGCTGATACGTCTCCAACGTATCGATAATTTCTTATGTTCCATGCTACTTTATTGATGATACCTACATGTTTTATGCACATTATATGTCATATGCATTTTCTGGAACTAACCTATTAACAAGATGCCGAAGTGTTCGTTTTCTGTTTTTGGTTTGAAATCCTAGTAACAAATATTCTCGGAATTGGACGAAATCAACGCCTGTGTTCCTATTTTGCCCTAAGCATCCAGAACACCCGAGAGCCACCAGAGGGGAGCCCTAGGCTCAGATGATAGGTGGCGGCCAGGGCTGGGCCCGCCACCCTATGGTGTGTCGCCCTTGACCTCCCGCCCGCCTCTTCGCCATATAAAGCCCCTCATCGAAACCCTTACGAGGAAGCCACGATACGAGAAAAG
Organism: Lolium multiflorum; assembly: GCA_030979885.1. Classification (NCBI taxonomy): domain Eukaryota; kingdom Viridiplantae; phylum Streptophyta; class Magnoliopsida; order Poales; family Poaceae; genus Lolium; species Lolium multiflorum. The sequence goes on from JAUUTY010000287.1 coordinate 148,606, forward strand.
TTCCATAGCCGCCGCCATCGCGGCCAAGATCCGGGGGACAGGAGTCTGTCACGGGCCGGGACGGGGAAGTGCCCCCTGAAGGCTTCTCCATCGACACCGCTGCCATCTCCACTCGCCATCTTCATCACCGCTGCTGCTCCCATGAAGAGGGAGTAGTTCTCCATCGAGGCTCGTACCGGTAGCTATGTGGTTAATCTCTCTCCCTGTACTTCAATACAATGATCTCATGAGCTGCTTTACATGATTGAGATTCATATGAGTTTTGTATCACTATTCATCTATGTGCTACTCTAGTGATGTTATTAAAGTACTCTATTCCTCCTCCACGTGTGTAATGGTGATAGTGTGTGCACCGTGTGAGTACTTGGCGTAGGCTATGATCATGATCTCTTGTAGATTGCGAAGTTAACTATTGCTATGATAATATTGATGTGATCTATTCCTCCTACATATGCATGAAGGTGATAGTGTGCATGCTATGCTAGTACTTGGTTTAGTCTTTTGATCTATCTTACACTAAAGGTTACTAAAATATGAGCATTATTGTGGAGCTTGTTAACTCCGGCATTGAGGGTTCGTGTAATCCTACGCAATGTGTTCATCATCCAACAAAAGTGTAGAGTATGCATTTATCTATTCTGTCATGTGATCAATATGAGAGTGTCCACTAGTGAAAGCTCTAATCCTAGGCCTTGTTCCTAAATACTGCTATCATCTGCTTAAACTCATTTCGAATTACTACTGCTGGTTACTACTCATGTTTACTTCCCGCAATTACTACCATCAAGCTCCATTTCTGTTAGGCTATTTTCTTCTGCTTTTACTACTTTCATATTCATTCATACCACTTGTATTTCACTATCGTCGAACTAGTGCACCTATTAGGTGTGTTGGGGACACAAGAGACTTCTTGTGGTTGTGTCTTGCACTTGAGAGGGATATCTTTGACCTCTTCCTCCCCGAGTTCGATAAACCTTGGGTAATCCACTTAAGGGAAACTTGCTGGTGTTCTACAAACCTCTGCTCTTGGAGGCCCAACATCACAAGAATAGAAGCACCCGTAGACATCAAGAAGCATGTATCCTTCTTAGTCACTCTAAAAAGCTTTGGGATGTTCTTGAAATTTCCATGTTTGAAACCCAAAACGACTTCTCTTCATGCTAGACTTCATAAGATCGACGGGGGGTAGATACATGATTTGTCTGGTTTGGATATATATACCTAGACCTCGTTTATCAACTCGAATGCTTACGATATGACATATATAAGAAGACTATGTGCTTTTGTTTTTCATTTTTCTGATTTTTTTGAATTTTGTGCCCACCCATTTGTATCTTGGTCAAATCCTAGGTTTGATAATGATTTAAACAAGTTTAAAATATGAAAATGCAAATGTAAGCATGGATCCTTCTTAGTCACTCTAAAATGAAGCTTTTGGGAGGTTTTTGAAATTTCCATGTTTGAAACCCAAAACCACTTCTCTTCACATGCTTGACTTCATAAGACATAGTTAATTAATTTAGGGGTTAGGGGGTATAGATACATGATTTGTGTGGTTTGAATATGTATGGACCTTGTTTATCAACTTCAATGCTTACTATATGACATAAGAAAACTATTTGCTTTGTTTTTTCTTTTTCTGATTTTTTTTTCAATTTGATGCCCATTTGAATCTTGTCAAATCCTAGGTTTGACGACCAAGATAATTTAAACAAGTTTAAAACATGAAAATGAAAAGGGAAGCATGGATCCTTCTTAGTCACTCTAAAATGAAGCTTTTGGGAGGTTTTTGAAATTTCCATGTTTGAAACCCAAAACCACTTCTCTTCACATGCTTGACTTCATAAGACAGAGTTTAGGGGTTAGGGGGTATAGCTACATGATTTGTCTGGTTTGAATATGTCTAGACCTTGTTTATCAACGTTAATGCTTACTATATGACATAAGAAAACTATTTGCTTTGGTTTTTCTTTTTGCTGATTTTTTTTTCAATTTTGATGCCCATTTGAATCTTGTCAAATCCTAGGTTTGACCAAGATAATTTAAACAAGTTTAAAACATGAAAATGAAAAGGGAAGCATGTATCCTTCTTAGTCACTCTAAACTCGGGTTTTGCCCAGTTCTACAGATCAAGGGTTCAAAAAATCCAACTACTGGGTTCGAACAACACGATTCTAATCCAAGAATTTTTTCGACCTCATCCAAATGGCCTCAAGCTATAGGGTTAGCATCTAGTGCAGTTTGTGTGAAAATGTATGCACTATGTGTGCTATAACTTGTATGTCTTTCAAATTTGAACCAAATTTGAATAAGTTTGAAATATTTGAAAAGGGGCTTTTGGGAGGATTTTGAAATTTCCATGTTTGAAACCCAAAACCACTTCTCTTCATGCTTGACTTCATAAGACAGTTTAGGGGTTAGGGTAGATACATGATTTGTATGGTTTGATATGTCTAGACCTTGTTTATCAACTTTAATGCTTACTATATGACATAAGAAGACTATGTGATTTGGTTTTTCATTTTTCTGTTTTTTTAATTTTGTGCCCATTTGGTCAAATCCTAGGTTTGACCAAGATTTAGACAAGTTTAACACGTAAATGAGTTAACTTGGATTTCCTACCTTGAATCCATAGGAAACTTTGTTCTAATGCACTATAATAATCAACCGAGTTTTTACACTAACAGGTCTGTCACTTACGTGTGGTGCCCACGCTTGAGGTCCCACACTTCAGTGAGCACAAGTCACGTATAGGGTACGCAAACTCCCAGCCATCTTCTTTGTCAAGAGAAGACGCATCAGGATGCGTATTGGAAGTTGTGGGTCCTTCTGGATCCTTTGGTTGTCCCTCTCACAAAAAAAACAAATCTCTCATTCTCGGCCTCGCTGACTACGCTCGCTCACCTCCTGCTCACCGACAAACCCTGCACAAAAGTCAACATCATCACCCGAAAAAGGGAGACACCATAATTCTCTCCCTTCTTCTCTCCTTCCGAGTGATCCCTCTTCCTCCGAGTTTCACTCGACGGGCAAACACCCATGTGCTGCATAGTAATAATAAAAAGGTAGTAGAAAAATCGATATACGAATCTATAATTAAATAGGTTAAACTCGGGTTTTGCCCAGTTCTACAGATCAAGGGTTCAAAAAAATCCAACTACGGGGTTCGAACAACACGATTCTAATCCAAGAATTTTTTCGACCTCATCCAAATGGCCTCAAATTATAGGGTTAGCATCTAGTGCAGTTTGTGTGAAAATGTATGCACTATGTGTGCTATAACTTGTATGTCTTTCAAATTTGAACCAAGTTTGAATTATTTGAAAAGGGGCTTTTGGGAGGTTTTTGAAATTTCCATGTTTGAAACCCAAAACCACTTCTCTTCATGCTTGACTTCATAAGACGGAGTTTAGGGGTTAGGGGTATAGATACATGATTTGTCTGGTTTGAATATGTCTAGACCTTGTTTATCAACTTTAATGCTTACTATATAACATAAGAAAACTATTTGCTTTGGTTTTTCTTTTTGCTGATTTTTTTTCAATTTTGATGCCCATTTGAATCTTGGTCAAATCCTAGGTTTGACCATGGTTTAAACAAGTTTAAATCATGAATATGAAAAAATAAGCATCTATCCTTCTTAGTCACCCCAAAATGTAGCTCTTGGGAGGGTTTTTGAAATTTCCATGTTTGAAACAAAAAACCACTTCTCTTCATGATAGAGTTTAGGGTTAGTGTAGATATATACATGATTTTCTAGTTTGAATATGTCTAGACCTGTTTATCAACTTTAATGCTAACTATAGACATAAGAAGACTATGTGCTTTGGTTTTTCATTTTTCTGTTTTTTTTTTTTTATGCCCATATATTTGAATCTTGGTCAAATCCTAGGTTCAACCAAGATTTAAACAAGTTTAAAACATGAAAATTAAAAGGTAAGCATGTATCCTTCTTAGTCACTCTAAAATGAAGCTTTTGGGATGTTCTTGAAATTTCCATGTTTGAAACCCAAAACGACTTCTCTTCATGCTAGACTTCATAAGATCGACGGGGGGTAGATACATGATTTGTCTGGTTTGGATATATATACCTAGACCTCGTTTATCAACTCGAATGCTTACGATATGACATATATAAGAAGACTATGTGCTTTTGTTTTTCATTTTTCTGATTTTTTTAAATTTTGTGCCCACCCATTTGTATCTTGGTCAAATCCTAGGTTTGATAATGATTTAAACAAGTTTAAAATATGAAAATGCAAATGTAAGCATGGATCCTTCTTAGTCACTCTAAAATGAAGCTTTTGGGAGGTTTTTGAAATTTCCATGTTTGAAACCCAAAACCACTTCTCTTCACATGCTTGACTTCATAAGACATAGTTAATTAATTTAGGGGTTAGGGGGTATAGATACATGATTTGTGTGGTTTGAATATGTATGGACCTTGTTTATCAACTTCAATGCTTACTATATGACATAAGAAAACTATTTGCTTTGTTTTTTCTTTTTTCTGATTTTTTTTTCAATTTTGATGCCCATTTGAATCTTGTCAAATCCTAGGTTTGACGACCAAGATAATTTAAACAAGTTTAAAACATGAAAATGAAAAGGGAAGCATGGATCCTTCTTAGTCACTCTAAAATGAAGCTTTTGGGAGGTTTTTGAAATTTCCTTGAAGAATATACACGTGGAGCATCTTTGAAGCGGCCTTGCGCGAAGAGTTTGGGCTTAATTGCCCGTGTATCTGTAATATAGTAGATCGCATTGTAGTTTAGATTAAAAGATAGAGTTTAACTCGTGCACGGTTAGGTGCACGCCCGAATTAGAAAGTCCCTTGGACTATAAATATGTATCTAGGGTTATCGAGAAAGGAGGACAATCACGTTCACAACAAACACAAATCAGGCGCATCGCCACCCCTTCTTTCGAGGGTTTCTCCCGGGTAAGCATCATGTTGCCTAGATCGCATCTTGCGATCTAGGCAGCATTACGTTTATTCGTTTACCTTGTGTTGCTCGTACTGAAGCGTTGTTGATGGCGAGTAGCACTATTTACCATAGGTGTTTTGGGGCTTGCGTAGATGCTTTTCTTGCATATATCTGCTTAGCTATGCCGTCCCTCAACATCTAGCTGCCCTTACACCTATCTGGAAGGGCAGCATCTTGCTTGTTCGTGACTTAGTAGATCCGATCTGTTATAGGTACTCCTTGTTCATCAAGGATTAGTTTAATATCCGTATGGTTAGGCCTTGCAAACGGGTTGAACGATCCGGTAGTGCGCTAGGTATGGTTTGCTAGTCCTAAGAGGGATGTTCCGGGAATTAACGTTATGTTGGTTTTTAGGCCTCTTTTAGGGTTAGCTTTCCGTTATCTTTCGTGTCTATTAGGCTCAACTACGCGTAGGATGTTCCGATCATACGGTGAAAACCCTAAGCTCTATCGTAGATTGGTTTAGCTTTGTTGTGATCAAGCAGGATCCCCATGTCATTGAAAATCCAACATGAACCATGGGGCGATCGGCTCTCCACAGGGCAACCTGAGAGCCGATAGGGCTCGTATTTAATGTTTACGTGTCTGCCATGCAGGGAACTAATCGAAGCAATCCACACCTTCCTGGCCAGGTATAGGTCAGGTGGCACGCCCTTGCAGCCGCCAGGTCGTGTGCCGGAGCATTTGCGGGACGACGTCGAGGGACCAGGGCTCACTGCCGCCTTGGAAGCCTCCCGGCTCTTCGTGTTGCTTAACCACTGCTCGCCGGTGGGCTTTGGCAGGCAACACATTCTGGCACGCCCGGTGGGACATCGGGACAATCTTCCGCAACAACCATGTCGTCATCTGCACCTCAGATTGCGGGAGAACCAGTCAAGTATGAGGATCTGCCTCCTGAGCATAAGAAGAAATATGATGATCTCAAGGCAATCTTGGAAGCCGAGCTCATCGGCGCTTTCGAGAAAACCCGTTCGCACGGGATCAAGTTCAAAGGGTTCCAACCCGAAGGCGCGCTAGATGGACTAGATCTATCTCTCCCTTCGGATGAACGTACCAGAGCCCTGCGACAGGAAGTCAACTATGCCGTTGCTCACTCTCTTCATCGGCATTCTGAGAGCTTGGTGAATACTCTGGAGCGTGTCGCGCTCAATGTGGTGCAAGAAGTCACGAAGCACAAGTACTCTCCGTCAGGTCCTGCTCTAGGAACTCACCAAGGGGAGGTACCGCTCTACACAAGGCCACCACTGCAACACACGTTTGCAGCTCCACAGCAACAAGGTTCACCGGCGTATGTCGTCTACAAGGAGGGAGGTGATCCAGGCGACTACCAATTCCTGTATGAGCCGCCCAAGGAAGTTCCACATGGATACGTGTGCACATACGTGCCGGACTGCAACAACTGGATGACCCAGGTTACAGCAGGAAGGACTGTCACGGCAGGAGGAGTCGCTGGAGCAGGAAGCAGTTCTGGAGCAGATGCTGAAAAACAGGCGTGGCTAACTAAATATGCCACCAGTACAAGTTATGAACGATCGGCTTCTGCAGCTCCTACGGTGGATGAGATCACCGCCATCATGAGAGACAAGTTCGGCATATTGCCGAAGAAGAGGATGATCGGCTATTCCAAGCCGTATCCCAACGACTACGACCTGATCCCGCTGCCACCTAAGTATCGGCTCCCTGACTTCACAAAATTTAGTGGATCAGAAGGAACCAGCTCGATCGAGCACGTGAGCCGATACTTGGCACAGTTGGGCATGGTCTCAGCTTCAGATGAGCTACGCGTGAGGTTCTTCTCGCAGTCTCTCACGGGTCCAGCCTTTGGGTGGTACACCTCGTTGCTACCAGACTCGGTTCGGACGTGGAAGCAGCTGGAAGAGCAATTCCATGAACAATACCATTCAGAAACCACGGAAGCTAGCCTTGCCGATCTGACCCAAGTTCGGCAGAGACGAGGAGAGACGGTATCTGAGTACATCCAGAGGTTCAGGACCGTCAGGAACCGATGTTATTCGGTTCGCCTATCTGAGAAGGAAGCAGTCGAGCTGGCGGTAGCAGGATTATCAGCGCCGCTCAAAGATCTGACCTTCCAAGCAGAGTACAGTTCACTGGCGCACATGGTTCAGAAGTTAACTGCATATGAACAGCGCCATCCAGAATTGTACCAGGACAAGTACAAGCGCGTCGCCCTGATCGAGACGGACGAAGATGAAGACTCTGCAGGAGATCAGGAGGTCGCCGTAGCTGAGTGGACTCGGGGGGCAAAACCCGTGTCCTGCAAGTGGGTGAAACAACCAGGGCCTGCAAAGGGGTTCGACTTCGATTTGAGCAAAACGGAGCAGATTTTTGATTTGCTGCTGAAGGAGAAACAGCTGAAGTTACCCGAAGGTCACAAAATCCCCACGCCACAAGAGATGAACGGCAAGCCATACTGCAAGTGGCATCACACGTTCACCCATGCCACCAACGACTGCAAAGTCCTTCGCGGACAGATTCAGATGGCGATAGAGCAAGGCCGATTGCTATTCGGTCAGTTTGCCATGAGAGTTGACACGCAGCCGTTTCCGGAAGTCAACATGGTCGATCTCAGCCAGTGCATAGGACGCGAGCCAGGTTTCTCGTTTGATATCAATATGGCAGGGCTTGCAGATCGCCATGACGAGGATAAGCCAGAGAGCAGTCGCTCTCGCGGCAAAGATAAAAAGGAGGCCGATCCACGCGACCGGCCCCAGCATGATGACAGACGGTATTTGACTGAGGAAGAGGTGATCAGCTATCCTCAACATACGCTTTACCTGTGTTCAGCATTGACCTAGAAGGCGATGGAAAGCTGGGGTATGGGTTTACATCGGCTGACGAGCTAGAGGAGATTGAGGAAGTCAAGAAGGAGATCAAGAAGTTGTTGGACGCCGGGTTCATCAGGCCATGCAGGTACGCTGAAAGGATTTCCAATGTAATACCTGTGGAGAAAAAGGATGGCCGATGGCGCGTTGCCATAGATTTTCGAAACCAACATTTATCAGCAAATAGTCGGATCGACAACTGCAAGGGAAGCCGATTCCAGCAATCGGCTAAAATTATTCCCACCCGTGTTTACTGATGTGCTATTTCGCATGGTGAGTGGTGAGACAAGCTTGAATTGGCTGAAAAGCCGATATCTTCAATCACTTGAAGGATTCGGCTCGGGGGCATACACACGGAAGATGCAAACCATAAAAGGTATGCACCCCGGGGGAAACCGATTCATGAATCAATAAACTAAATAAAAAAAAATCGAGAATACAAGAATTTCGGCACAGCCGATGTAGCCATCGACTCAAGAAGTACAACAAAGGTACAAGTTCGATTACAACATTTATTAATCTACAGAGGTTCTCCTGAAAGAGGTCGTCAAGGCATGAAGGGCGTAAACACGGATCCCGATCACCTCGGCGATCTCAGCCTCGTCGTCCTCGTCTTTGCCCGTCACCAGCTGACTGCTCAGGGCACGAATTTCAGCCAGATCGGTCTTCAGATCGGCTGTGAGGCCTTGTGCTTCCTCTCGAGAGCGGGCAATGAGGGTTTCCTTGTCTTGGATAAGTCGCTTGGTCATCCTAACTCTTTCTTCAGGTTCTCCGAGTTCCTTTCGCGGGATCTCGAGTTCGGCGCTATTGGCGAAGTGTCGGTCTTGGCGTCCCGGAAACAGCCTTTTCTCGATGCGCCGTCGACACTTCTGCAATGTCGGCTCTGGTGGGGAGCTGGGCAATGGTAATTCTTTGTGTAGCAGAAGTTTGCCTCTTGACACGAAGGCCCGACGGGGTCACGGCTGGCCGAGCTTCACATGTAGTGTCACGGGGAGATGGGTAGGATTTCTTCAAGGATGCCCCCGATTGCCTCGGGGTTTTCAGCAAGATCTCAGCGAGGAGGGATAGCAAAGTTTTGAATGCGGAGCGGACCATGGGTACGGGGCTTGGCTCTTCGCCTTGTACAGAGTAGGCGGCTCGATGGATTCGAGGATCGAATGTCAACAAGCTTGAAAGATCACATCCTGACGGAACAAACAAGAGCGGTGGTGGTATACAACACGAGGAAAAGGTAAGAGACAAGAGAGTTGAGTGTACCTCTCCCAAAGTAAGAGGAAGCGTGATGATGTGACAATCGGCTTTTCAGGAGCTTGGCTAGGTTGGCCGCTTGGTCAGCCACTCCCGTCGAAGCAGCCGGATCCTAGTGTGGCGAGGTGGCATCGGTACATAACCAACGTCCCCACTAGAAGTCTCATCGGTCGCAAAGAAATGGTGAGTCGACCCAAGTAGCAATGGGATGACATAGGCAGGAATTTGGTGAAGGTAATTACATTTGAAACCTCCTGGCTTGGTGAGAAGCTTGCCGGGTCTTTGCGAGCCCTTTTGACACAGCGACGTTTCACGCGTGACCCTGTTTTGGTCGGGTGGGTGGCGGCAGGTTGAAGGGGAGAGGACAACTGCTGAAACCAACGTGTTGAATCCGTGCAGCTCACCAGGTGGTGGATCTCTCGGAATTGCAGGTTCGTGTCCACTGTGTTTATTTGTAATACTCTTGGAGTTCTCTTCGGTGGAGAGTCTGGCAAGAGAAAAGGGGTATCAGCATGTGACGAAGGGCCAGGAGGATGGATAAATATGGTAATCAAGGCACGAGGTTCTTACGTGCAAGTCTTGAATAGGAGCTTTGCGCTTCGGGGTCTTCTGTTGCTTCTTCTCTCACCGCCTTCCTCGCAGGCGAGGCTCGGGGGCGGTAGCCCCAGGGGATGCTTACTCTTGGAAGCCGATTTTGGTGAAATCGGCTGGCTCTGCATCACAACCTTTTTCAAGGGTGGTGAGTTTTTGCAGAAGAGGACCACTGGAGCTGGTGGGAGGAATTTGAAGAGGGCAGTCGGTTTGCGTCGACTCTGGACCATCTTGTTCTGCCAAGGTTAAAGCCATGTTTCGGATAACCATTATGAGCAGTCAAGAAATTTATATGCAATGGTACCTGATGTGTAGGAATGTCATATTCGGCATCAAGCTGCTTCAGCGACGGTCCGAGAGCTCTTCTGAAGGCATGGGTCTTCCACATGGTCCACCAAGTCTCGAAACCATCGGTAGTGGTGGTGAAGCAGAGGTTGTGGGGGATTGGGATTGCCAGAGCGTCAAAGAAGGTGTAGCACCTTTGGCCAGTAAGGATGTCAGGCAGTTCAGCTCTGCTTGCTGTCAGGTGATGAAGAAAGAAGTGTGGGGGCACTTGCCCGAGACCAAGTTGCCGGGCTACTACCACCGGTTGGTAAGACTCGTAGCCGGGCTTGATGATCCGGTTAGAGGTGCTCATGCCGACGGGGAGAAACAAGGGCGGATCATGATGGAAAACAAGTGCCGGGTGCTAGCGTCATCGGCAAAGCTGTCCAACCGGAAGGAGACTGGATTCTCAAAATTTTCCGATTCGGTGTAAGGAAAGAACAGGGGGTTGCTCAGGCCTTGGAAGAAAATCTTGAACCACGCTGCTGCTTCCTTAGGGATTAGCCTGCTGCCTGGGAGGCCATACAGGGCTTGACCATAACTGGTGCATCGGATCTCCCTCCCGTTAGCATCTGGGAAGGTGCAGGTGGCCAAAGGTGGGAAGTCTGGGATTTGGTTCTGAAAGTACAGCTGAGCCCATAATTGAAGAAACCACCAAGGACCTCCTGTTTTACTGTCTTTTGAGAGAACAGTTTGACCGACATCAGCTGGAGAGATCGATAGACCTCCCCAAGGAACAGTTTGCCAAGGCCAAGATGAGTGCCTTTAGCAAGTTCGTAGGCCAGGGAAAGGTAATTCTTGGTTGGGGCGAGTGAGGGACCACAGAATATGAAGTGCTCCAGCCAGAAGTTCAAGAAGGCCGTATGTTCTCTCTCGGTCACAAAGAAACCAAGGTTTAATCGAACCAGGAGGAGCCAAGAAGCACATTGAAGGTTGATGGTGGCGAAATGTGATGCGGCGCAACAACGAGGTTCCAGCGCCAACGTGGAATGCACAACAAAACCGTACTTTGCCCCAACGAAATAGTGAGGTTGTCAATCTCACCGGCTTGCTGTAACAAAGGATTAAACGTATCGAATGGAAGATGATTGTTTGCAAGAAAACAGTAAAACACAATTGCAGTAGATTGTATGCTATGTAAAGAATAAGACCGGGGTCCACAGTTCACTAGAGGTGTCTCTCCCATAAGATAAAAGCATGTTGGGTGAACAAATTACAGTCGGGCAATTGACAAATAGAGAAGGGCATAACAATGCATATACATGATATGATAAATATAGTGAGATTTAATCCGGGCATTACGACAAAGTACATAGACCGCCATCCAACTGCATCTATGCCTAAAAAGTCCACCTTCAGGTTATCATCCGAACCCCATTCAGTATTAAGTTGCTAAGCAACAGACAATTGCATTAAGTATGGTGCGTAATGTAATCGATAACTACATCCTTAGACATAGAATCAATGTTTTATCCCTAGTGGCAACACACATCACAACCTTAGAACTTTCTGTCACTGTCCGTGTCAATGAAGGCATGAACCCACTATCGAGCATAAATACTCCCTCTTGGAGTTAAGAGTACAAACTTGGCCAGAGCCTCTACTAATAACGGAGAGCATGCAAGATCATAAACAACACATAAACAATAGATTGATAATCACCATAACATAGTATTCTCTATCCATCGGATCCCGACAAACACAACATATAGAATTACATATAGATGATCTTGATCATGTTAGGCAGCTCACAAGATCCAACAATGAAGCACAACAAGGAGAAGACACCATCTAGCTACTGCTATGGACCCATGGTCCAGGGGTGAACACTCACTCATCACTCCGGAGGGCGACCATGGCGGTGTGAGTCCTCCGGAGATAAATCCCCTCTCCGGCGGGGTGCCGGAGGCGATCTCTGAATCTCCCGAGATGGGATTCGCGGCGGCGCGTCTGAGGTTTTCGTATCGTGGCTCTCGGTCAGGGGTTTCGCGACGGAGGCTTTAAGTAGGCGAAAGGGTAGTCGGGGCTGACGAGGGCCCACACCATAGAGGCGGCGCGGGCCCCCCGCGGCCGTTTGACCTATGGTGGCGGCGCCTCGTGGCCCACTTCGTTATCTCTTCGGTCTTCGAAGCTCGTGCAAAAATAGGACCCTAGGCGTTGATTTCGTCCAATTCCGAGAATATTTCCTTACTAGGATTTATGAAACCAAAAACAGCAGAAAACAGCAACTGGCTCTTCGGCATCTTGTTAATAGGTTAGTTCGAGAAAATGCATAAATATGACATATAATGTGCATAAAACATGTAGGTATCATCAATAAAGTAGCATGGAACATAAGAAATTATCGATACGTTGGAGACGTATCAGCATCCCCAAGCTTAGTTCTGCTCGTCCAGCAGGTAAAACGATAACAAAGATAATTTCTGAAGTGACATGCCATCATAATCTTGATCATACTATTTGTAAACATATGTAATGAATGCAGCGATCAAAACAAAGGTAATGACATGAGTGAACAAGTGAATCATATAGCAAAGACTTTTCATGAATAGTACTTCAAGACAAGCATCAATAAGTCTTGCATAAGAGTTAACTCATAAAGCAATAAATCAAAGTAAAGGTATTGAAGCAACACAAAGGAAGATTAAGTTTCAGCGGTTGCTTTCAACTTATAACATGTATATCTCATGGATATTGTCAACATAAAGTAATATAACAAGTGCAATATGCAAGTATGTAGGAATCAATGCACAGTTCACACAAGTGTTTGCTTCTTGAGGTGGAAGGAGATAGGTAAACTGACTCAACAATAAAAGTAAAAGAAAGGTCCTTCAAAGAGGAAAGCATCGATTGTTGTATTTGTGCTAGAGCTTTTATTTTGAAAACATGAAACAATTTTGTCAACGGTAGTAATAAAGCATATGAGTTATGTAAATTATATCTTATAAGTTGCAAGCCTCATGCATAGTGTACTAATAGTGCCCGCACCTCGTCCTACTTAGCTTGGACTACCGGATCTTTGCATGCCATGTTTCAACCAAGTGTCACAAAGGGGTACCTCCATGCCGCCTGTACAGGCTAAGGAGAAAGCTCGCATTTTGGATTTCTCGCTTTTGATTATTCTCAACTTAGACATCCATACCGGGACAACATGGACAACAGATAATGGACTCCTCTTAAATGCATAAGCATGTAGCAACAATTATTATTCTCATATGAGATTGAGGATATATGTCCAAAGCTGAAACTTCAACCATGATTCATGGCTTTAGTTAGCGGCCCAATGTTCTTCTCTAACAATTTTGCATGCTCCAACCACTAAGGTGATAGATCCTTCAGACAAGACGGACATGCATAGCAACTCACATGATATTCAACAATAGTTGATGGCGTTCCCCAGAAGCATGGTTATCGCACAACAAGCAACTTAATAAAATATAAAGTGCATAAGTACATATTCAATACTACGATAGTTTTAAAGCTATTTTGTCCCATGAGCTATATATTGCAAAGGTGAATGATGGAATTTTAAAGGTAGCACTCAAGCAATTTACTTTGGAATGGCGGAGAAATACCATGTAGTAGGTAGGTATGGTGGACACAAATGGCATAGTGGTTGGCTCAAGGATTTTGGATGCATGAGAAGTATTCCCTCTCGATACAAGGTTTAGGCTAGCAAGGTTATTTGAAGCAAACTCAAGGATGAACCGGTGCAGCAAAACTCACATAAAAGACATATTGTAAACATTATAAGACTCTACACCGTCTTCCTTGTTGTTCAAAACTCAATACTAGATATTATCTAGACCTTAGAGAGACCAAATATGCAAATCAAATTTTAGCAAGCTCTATGTATTTCTTCATTAATGGGTGCAAAGCATATGATGCAAGAGCTTAAACATGAGCACAACAATTGCCAAGTATCACATTATCCAAGACATTTTAGAATTACTACATGTAACATTTTCCAATTCCAACCATATAACAATTTAACGAAGAAGAAACTTCGCCTTGAACATTATGAGTAAAGCCTAAGTACATATTTGTCCATATGCAACAGCGGAGCGTGTCTCTCTCCCACAAAGTGAATGCTAGGATCCATTTTATTCAAACAAAAACAAAAACAAAAACAAACCGACGCTCCAAGTAAAGAACACAAGATGTGATTGAATAAAAATATAGTTTCAGGGAGGAACCTGATGTTGTCGATGAAGAAGGGGATGCCTTGGGCATCCCCAAGCTTAGACGCTTGAGTCTTCTTAGAATATGCAGGGGTGAACCACGGGGCATCCCCAAGCTTAGAGCTTTCACTCCTCTTGATCATAGTATATCATACTCCTCTCTTGACCCTTGAAAACTTCCTTCACCAAACTTCAAGCAAACTCATTAGAGGGTTAGTGCACAATTAATAATTCACACATTCAGAGGTGACACAAACATTCTTTACACTTCTGGACATTGCATAAAGCTACTGGACATTAATGGATCAAAGAAATGAATCCAACATAGCAAAAGAGGCAATGCGAAATAAAAGGCAGAATCTGTCAAAAACAGAACAGTCCGTAAAGACGAATTTAAAGATGGCACCAGACTTGCTCAAATGGAAAAACTCACAACTAATGAAAGTTGCGTACATATCTGAGGATCACGCTCGTAAATTGGAAGATTTTTTCGAATTTTCTACGAGAGGCTGTGCAGATTCGTGACGACAACAATGCTGTTTCTGCGCAGCGATCCCAAATATAACATCAACTTTGACATAGAAACTTTACTTGGCACAAAAACATGATAAGGAGAGGTTTCTACAGTAGTAAACAACTTCCAAGACTCAAATATAAAACAAAGTACTGTAGTAAAAACATGGGTTGTCTCCCATAAGCGCTTTTCTTTAACGCCTTTCAGCTAGGCGCAGAAAGTGCAAATCAAGTAACATCGAGAGATGAAGCATCAACATTATTACCTTGGGAGTTGGGAGTTTTCTCAACAATGCATGTTATCTCGTCTATGTAAGTTTCAGAGGCTCCTTTTTCATTATTCTTAGGCTTGCTATTCTCATCAAACAAATTTTCAGGAACAAGCCAACCATAGTTATTTTCTAGAGCTTCATGCATTCCTAGGAGTTTACATGGTATTGTTGTCTTAACCTCCCCACCATCATTAATATTATTAGTGTACTTTACTCTCTCCATGTCCATCTTTTCAAGGAGACTAACAAAATTGGTGTAAGAACCAAGCATTTTATATTTAGCAAAGACTTTTCTAGCCTCTCTTGCTACACCACCAAATTCTTTAAGAAGGGTTTCTAAAACAAAGTCTTTCTTCTCTCCTTCCTCCATATCACCAAGTGTGAGAAACATGTGTTGGATTATAGGATTGAGATTAACAAATTTAATTTCCAGCATGTGTACTAAAGAAGCAACAGCAATTTCATAAGTAGGAGCAAGTTCTACCAAGTGTCTATCCTCAAAATCTTCAGCTGTGCTAACATGAGTGAAAAATTCCTCTATATTATCTCTTCCAATTATAGACCCTCGGCCTACCGGTATGTCTTTTAGAGTGTACTTAGGAGGAAACATGATGAAATAAGCAAAAAGTAAACTAGGCAAATAAAGTAAAGACGAGTAACTAATTTTTTTGTGTTTTTGATATAGAGAGCAAGACAGTAAATAAAGTAAAACTAGCAACTAATTTTTTTGTTTTGTTTAGGTGCAACAAACAAAGTAGTAAATAAAATAAAGCAAGACAAAAACAAAGTAAAGAGATTGAGAAGTGGAGACTCCCCTTGCAGCGTGTCTTGATCTCCCGGCAACGGCGCCAGAAAAAGAGCTTGATGGCGTGTAACTCACACGTTCGTTGGGAACCCCAAGAGGAAGGTATGATGCGCACAGTAGCAAGTCCCCTCAGAAAGAAACCAAGGTTTAATCGAACCAGGTGGAGTCAAGAAGCACATTGAAAGTTGATGGTGACGAAATGTGATGCGGCGCAACAACAGGGATTCCGGCGCCAACGTGGAATCTGCACAACAAAACCAAAGTACTTTGCCCCAACGAAACAGTGAGGTTGTCAATCTCACCGGCTTGCTGTAACAAAGGATTAAACGTATCGAATGGAAGATGATTGTTTGCAAGAAAACAGTAAAACAAGTATTGCAGTAGATTGTATGCTATGTAAAGAATAGGACCGGGGTCCACAGTTCACTAGAGGTGTCTCTCCCATAAGATAAAAGCATGTTGGGTAAACAAATTACAGTCGGGCAATTGACAAATAGAGAAGGGCATAACAATGCATATACATGATATGATAAATATAGTGAGATTTAATCCGGGCATTACGACAAAGTACATAGACCGCCATCCAACCGCATCTATGCCTAAAAAGTCCACCTTCAGGTTATCATCCGAACCCCTTAGTATAAGTTGCTAAGCAACAGACAATTGCATTAAGTATGGTGCGTAATGTAATCGATAACTACATCCTTAGACATAGAATCAATGTTTTATCCCTAGTGGCAACAACACATCACAACCTTAGAACTTTCTGTCACTGTCCCAGGTGTCAATGAAGGCATGAACCCACTATCGAGCATAAATACTCCCTCTTGGAGTTAAGAGTACAAACTTGGCCAGAGCCTCTACTAATAACGGAGAGCATGCAAGATCATAAACAACACATAAACAATAGATTGATAATCACCATAACATAGTATTCTCTATCCATCGGATCCCGACAAACACAACATATAGAATTACATATAGATGATCTTGATCATGTTAGGCAGCTCACAAGATCCAACAATGAAGCACAACAAGGAGAAGACGACCATCTACTACTGCTATGGACCCATGGTCCAGGGGTGAACTACTCACT
Source organism: Lolium multiflorum (assembly GCA_030979885.1). Lineage (NCBI taxonomy): Eukaryota > Viridiplantae > Streptophyta > Magnoliopsida > Poales > Poaceae > Lolium > Lolium multiflorum. The sequence continues at coordinate 165,467 of JAUUTY010000287.1, forward strand.
CATCCCTCCGGGCGACCATGGCGGTGTAGAGTCCTCCGGGAGATGAATCCCCTCTCCGGCAGGGTGCCGGAGGCGATCTCCTGAATCCCCCGAGATGGGATTCGCGGCGGCGTCTCTGGGAGGTTTTCCGTATCGTGGCTCTCGGACTGGGGTTTCGCGACGGAGGCTTTAAGTAGGCGAAAGGGTAGGTCAGGGGGGCTGACGAGGGGCCCACACCATAGGGCGGCGCGGGCCCCCCTGGCCGCGCGGCCCTATGGTGGCGGCGCCTCGTCGCCCCACTTCGTTATCTCTTCGGTCTTCTGGAAGCTCCGTGCAAAAATAGGACCCTGGGCGTTGATTTCGTCCAATTCCGAGAATATTTCCTTACTAGGATTTCTGAAACCAAAAACAGCAGAAAACAGCAACTGGCTCTTCGGCATCTTGTTAATAGGTTAGTTTCAGAAAATGCATAAATATGACATATAATGTGCATAAAACATGTAGGTATCATCAATAAAGTAGCATGGAACATAAGAAATTATCGATACGTTGGAGACGTATCAGGGACCACAGAATATGAAGTGCTCCAGCCAGAAGTTCAAGAAGGCCGTGTGTTCTCTCTCGGTCACAGGGCCTTTGGTTTTCATATAACGCTTGAGGTAGGCGCCCCAGCTTGTACACTCTGTTTTAGAAGAGAGGGTGAAGGGGACCTTTGGCAGCTTAAAGGCAGAGGGGCTTGGAGATGCAATATCCAGGCCTGTAATCATGGCTACATCCAGTAGAGTGGGCGTCATGGGGCCATGACCGAACATGAAGCAGTTCAGTGCATCAGACCAAAAGTAGCCGATGGTTTTCAGAATGTTCTCATTCTTTGCAAGAGGAGACAATGATAATGACAATGCATCGGCTATCCCTATCGTTTCCCAGGTGGCATAATGGGTTTTGGACACTCGATTGTACCATGCCACCCAACCTTCGGGAGGATTAGGCCAGGCTCGCAGGCAGTCGGCCCAAGAAGTCAGATCTAAATCCTGGTTCACAAAGGGGATTCTATTGGCCTCGCATGAGATTAAGTGAGCGGGACTCTCGGAAGAACGGGGGCCAAGACACATGGAATTTGGGAGAGAAGGATGCGGCAGCAGGATGTCGGAGACCTAAAATTAATAACGGAATAGAACATTAATTCAGGTGTTCCTCTGTTCAATCCTGAGATTGATCCTAATAGCGAAGAAGCGATGGAGTATTACCTTCAGACCGGAGACCATGGCGTTGGCGTTGGATGATTCCGCCATTGGAGGCGCTGCGGAGTTGGGACGGCGCGGTTGAGATCTGAGGTTCTGGAGGGCGGCGGTTTTAGGGATCTGAGTTTGCTTTTGCAGACGGAGGTTGCAGGTTACCGTTTGGAAGAAGTGGGTTGGCCTTGCTCGTGTTTTATGGTAAGGGGCCGATACGATACCATCGGCTCTTTGGGGGTTGTTTGACTTTGACTATCGGCCAAGTTGACTAGAAGCTGATTGCTCGGAGGAGAAAGACGAGGGAAGAGCCGATTGTTTAGGAGTTGCCAAAACACAAATTGTGCAGAGAAGGTGAGAAGGCAAGACATCATGATGAAGAATACTGCGACGGTTCTGCTCTGCCACGACATGACCCCTCGAAGGAAAAACAGAGTGGTTTTGAAATTATCATTACCAAAACCAGGGGGCATGTGTTATCACCGGATTTTGGCCAAATCAGGAGATGGGCCGTAAGTGAAGATGGGCTTGAAGAATATACACGTGGAGCATCTTTGAAGCGGCCTTGCGCGAGGAATTTGGGCTTAATTGCCCGTGTATCTGTAATATAGTAGATCACATTGTAGTTTAGATTAAAAGATAGAGTTTAACTCGTGCACGGTTAGGTGCACGCCCGAATTAGAAAGTCCCTTGGACTATAAATATGTATCTAGGGTTATCAGAAAAGGAGGACAATCATGTTCACAACAAACACAAATCAGGCGCATCGCCACCCCTTCTTTCGAGGGTTTCTCCCGGGTAAGCACCATGCTGCCTAGATCGCATCTTGCGATCTAGGCAGCATTACGTTTATTCGTTTACCTTGTGTTGCTCGTACTGAAGCGTTGTTGATGGCGAGTAGCACTATTTACCATAGGTGTTTTGGGGCTTGCGTAGATGCTTTTCTTGCATATATCTGCTTAGCTATGCCGTCCCTCAACATCTAGCTGCCCTTACACCTATCTAGGTGTAAGGGCAGCATCTTGCTTGTTCGTGACTTAGTAGATCCGATCTGTTATAGGTACTCCTTGTTCATCAAGGATTAGTTTAATATCCGTATGGTTAGGCCTTACAAACGGGTTGAACGATCCGGTAGTGCGCTAGGTATGGTTTGCTAGTCCTAAGAGGGATGTTCCGGGAATTAACGTTATGTTGGTTTTTAGGCCTCTTTTAGGGTTAGCTTTCCGTTATCTTTCGTGTCTATTAGGCTCAACTACGCGTAGGATGTTCCGATCATACGGTGAAAACCCTAAACTATCGTAGATTGGTTTAGCTTTGTTGTGATCAAGCAGGATCCCCATGTCATTGAAAATCCAACATGAACCATGGGGCGATCGGCTCTTTGAGCCGATCCACAGGGCAACCTGAGAGCCGATAGGGCTCGTATTTAATGTTTACGTGTCTGCCATGCAGGGAACTAATCGAAGCAATCCACACCTTCCTGGCCAGGTATAGGTCAGGTGGCACGCCCTTGCAGCCGCCAGGTCGTGTGCCGGAGCATTTGCGGGACGACGTCGAGGGACCAGGGCCCGCTGCCGCCTTGGAAGCCTCCCGGCTCTTCGTGTTGCTTAACCACTGCTCGCCGGTGGGCTTTGGCAGGCAACACATTCTTAGTCACTCTAAAATGAAGCCTTTGGGAGGTTTTTGAAATTTCCATGTTTGAAACCCAAAACCACTTCTCTTCACATGCTTGACTTCATAAGATAGAGTTTAGGGGTTAGGGGTATAGCTACATGATTTGTCTGGTTTGAATATGTCTAGACCTTGTTAATCAACTTTAATGCTTACTATATGACATAAGAAAACTATTTTCTTTGGTTTTTCTTTTTGCTGATTTTTTTTTCAATTTTGATGCCCATTTGAATCTTGTCTAATCCTAGGTTTGACCAAGATAATTTAAACAAGTTTAAAACATGAAAATGAAAAGGGAAGCATGTATCCTTCTTAGTCACTCTAAACTCGGGTTTTGCCCAGTTCTACAGATCAAGGGTTCAAAAAAATCCAACTACGGGGTTCGAACAACACGATTCTAATCCAAGAATTTTTTCGACCTCATCCAAATGGCCTCAAGCTATAGGGTTAGCATCTAGTGCAGTTTGTGTGAAAATGTATGCACTATGTGTGCTATAACTTGTATGTCTTTCAAATTTGAACCAAATTTGAATAAGTTTGAAATATTTGAAAAGGGGCTTTTGGGAGGATTTTGAAATTTCCATGTTTGAAACCCAAAACCACTTCTCTTCATGCTTGACTTCATAAGACAGAGTTTAGGGGTTAGGGGTAGATACATGATTTGTATGGTTTGATATGTCTAGACCTTGTTTATCAACTTTAATGCTTACTATATGACATAAGAAGACTATGTGATTTGGTTTTTCATTTTTCTGTTTTTTTATTTTTCTGCCCATTTGAATCTTGGTCAAATCCTAGGTTTGACCAAGATTTAGACAAGTTTAACACGTAAATGAGTTAACTTGGATTTCCTACCCTTGAATCCATAGGAAACTTTGTTCTAATGCACTATAATAATCAACCGAGTTTTTACACCAACAGGTCTGTCACTTACGTGTGGTGCCCACGCTTGAGGTCCCACACTTCAGTGAGCACAAGTCACGTGCAATAGGTACGCAAACTCCCAGCCATCTTCTTTGTCAAGAGAAGACGCATCAGGATGCGTATTGGAAATCTGTGGGTCCTTCTGGATCCTTCGGTTGTCCCTCTCACAAAAAAACAAATCTCTCTCATTCTCGGCCTCGCTCGACTCGCTCGCTCGCTCGCTCGCACCTCCTGCTCACTGACAAACCCTGCACAAAGTCAACATCATCACCCGAAAAAGGGAGACACCATAATTCTCTCCCTTCTTCTCTCCTTCCGAGTGATCCCTCTTCCTCCGAGTTTCACTCGACGGGCAAACACCCATGTGCTGCATAGTAATAATAAAAAGGTAGTAGAAAAATCGATATACGAATCTATAATTAAATAGGTTAAACTCGGGTTTTGCCCAGTTCTACAGATCAAGGGTTCAAAAAAATCCAACTACGGGGTTCGAACAACACGATTCTAATCCAAGAATTTTTTCGACCTCATCCAAATGGCCTCAAATTATAGGGTTAGCATCTAGTGCAGTTTGTGTGAAAATGTATGCACTATGTGTGCTATAACTTGTATGTCTTTCAAATTTGAACCAAATTTGAATAAGTTTGAAATATTTGAAAAGGGGCTTTTGGGAGGTTTTTGAAATTTCCATGTTTGAAACCCAAAACCACTTCTCTTCATGCTTGACTTCATAAGACGGAGTTTAGGGGTTAGGGGGTATAGATACATGATTTGTCTGGTTTGAATATGTCTAGACCTTGTTTATCAACTTTAATGCTTACTATATAACATAAGAAAACTATTTGCTTTGGTTTTTCTTTTTGCTGATTTTTTTCAATTTTGATGCCCATTTGAATCTTGGTCAAATCCTAGGTTTGACCATGGTTTAAACAAGTTTAAATCATGAATATGAAAAAATAAGCATCTATCCTTCTTAGTCACCCCAAAATGTAGCTCTTGGGAGGGTTTTTGAAATTTCCATGTTTGAAACAAAAAAACCACTTCTCTTCATGCATGCTTGACTTCATAAGACAGAGTTTAGGGTTAGGGGTGTAGATATATACATGATTTTCTAGTTTGAATATGTCTAGACCTGTTTATCAACTTTAATGCTAACTATAGACATAAGAAGACTATGTGCTTTGGTTTTTCATTTTTCTGTTTTTTTTTTGAATTTTATGCCCATATATTTGAATCTTGGTCAAATCCTAGGTTCAACCAAGATTTAAACAAGTTTAAAACATGAAAATTAAAAGGTAAGCATGTATCCTTCTTAGTCACTCTAAAATGAAGCTTTTGGGATGTTCTTGAAATTTCCATGTTTGAAACCCAAAACGACTTCTCTTCATGCTAGACTTCATAAGATCGACGGGGTAGATACATGATTTGTCTGGTTTGGATATACCTAGACCTCGTTTATCAACTCGAATGCTTACGATATGACATATATAAGAAGACTATGTGCTTTTGTTTTTCATTTTTCTGATTTTTTGAATTTTGTGCCCACCCATTTGTATCTTGGTCAAATCCTAGGTTTGATAATGATTTAAACAAGTTTAAAATATGAAAATGCAAATGTAAGCATGGATCCTTCTTAGTCACTCTAAAATGAAGCTTTTGGGAGGTTTTTGAAATTTCCATGTTTGAAACCCAAAACCACTTCTCTTCACATGCTTGACTTCATAAGACATAGTTAATTAATTTAGGGCTTAGGGGGTATAGATACATGATTTGTGTGGTTTGAATATGTATGGACCTTGTTTATCAACTTCAATGCTTACTATATGACATAAGAAAACTATTTGCTTTGGTTTTTCTTTTTTCTGATTTTTTTTTCAATTTTGATGCCCATTTGAATCTTGTCAAATCCTAGGTTTGACGACCAAGATAATTTAAACAAGTTTAAAACATGAAAATGAAAAGGGAAGCATGGATCCTTCTTAGTCACTCTAAAATGAAGCTTTTGGGAGGTTTTTGAAATTTCCATGTTTGAAACCCAAAACCACTTCTCTTCACATGCTTGACTTCATAAGACAGAGTTTAGGGGTTAGGGGGTATAGATACATGATTTGTCTGGTTTGAATATGTCTAGACCTTGTTTATCAACTTTAATGCTTACTATATGACATAAGAAAACTATTTGCTTTGGTTTTTCTTTTTGCTGATTTTTTTCAATTTTGATGCCCATTTGAATCTTGTCTAATCCTAGGTTTGACCAAGATAATTTAAACAAGTTTAAAACATGAAAATGAAAAGGGAAGCATGTATCCTTCTTAGTCACTCTAAACTCGGGTTTTGCCCAGTTCTACAGATCAAGGGTTCAAAAAAATCCAACTACGGGGTTCGAACAACACGATTCTAATCCAAGAATTTTTTCGACCTCATCCAAATGGCCTCAAGCTATAGGGTTAGCATCTAGTGCAGTTTGTGTGAAAATGTATGCACTATGTGTGCTATAACTTGTATGTCTTTCAAATTTGAACCAAATTTGAATAAGTTTGAAATATTTGAAAAGGGGCTTTTGGGAGGATTTTGAAATTTCCATGTTTGAAACCCAAAACGACTTCTCTTCATGCTTGACTTCATAAGACGGAGTTTAGGGGTTAGGGGTAGATACATGATTTGTATGGTTTGATATGTCTAGACATTGTTTATCAACTTTAATGCTTACTATATGACATAAGAAGACTATGTGATTTGGTTTTTCATTTTTCTGTTTTTTTATTTTTCTGCCCATTTGAATCTTGGTCAAATCCTAGGTTTGACAAATATTTAGACAAGTTTAACACGTAAATGAGTTAACTTGGATTTCCTGCCCTTGAATCCATAGGAAACTTTGTTCTAATGCACTATAATAATCAACCGAGTTTTTACACCAACAGGTCTGTCACTTACGTGTGGTGCCCACGCTTGAAGTCCCACACTTCAGTGAGCATAAGTCACGTGCAATAGGTATGCAAACTCCCAGCCATCTTCTTTGTCAAGAGAAGACGCATCAGGATGCGTATTGCAAGTCTGTGGGTCCTTCTGGATCCTTCGGTTGTCCCTCTCACACAAAACAACAAATCTCTCTCATTCTCGGCCTCGCTCGACTCGCTCGCTCGCTCGCTCGCTCGCACCTCCTGCTCACTAACAAACCCTGCACAAAAGTCAACATCGTCACCCGAAAAAGGGGAGACACCATAATTCTCTCCCTTCTTCTCTCCTTCCGAGTGATCCCTCTTCCTCCGAGTTTCACTCGACGGGCAAACACCCATGTGCTGCATAGTAATAATAAAAAGGTAGTAGAAAAATCGATATACGAATCTATAATTAAATAGGTTAAACTCGGGTTTTGCCCAGTTCTACAGATCAAGGGTTCAAAAAAATCCAACTACGGGGTTCGAACAACACGATTCTAATCCAAGAATTTTTTCGACCTCATCCAAATGGCCTCAAATTATAGGGTTAGCATCTAGTGCAGTTTGTGTGAAAATGTATGCACTATGTGTGCTATAACTTGTATGTCTTTCAAATTTGAACCAAATTTGAATAAGTTTGAAATATTTGAAAAGGGGCTTTTGGGAGGTTTTTGAAATTTCCATGTTTGAAACCCAAAACCACTTCTCTTCATGCTTGACTTCATAAGACGGAGTTTAGGGGTTAGGGGGTAGATACATGATTTGTCTGGTTTGAATATGTCTAGACCTTGTTTATCAACTTTAATGCTTACTATATAACATAAGAAAACTATTTGCTTTGGTTTTTCTTTTTGCTGATTTTTTTTCAATTTTGATGCCCATTTGAATCTTTGTCAAATCCTAGGTTTGACCATGGTTTAAACAAGTTTAAATCATGAATATGAAAAAATAAGCATCTATCCTTCTTAGTCACCCCAAAATGTAGCTCTTGGGAGGGTTTTTGAAATTTCCATGTTTGAAACAAAAAAACCACTTCTCTTCATGCATGCTTGACTTCATAAGACAGAGTTTAGGGTTAGGGGTGTAGATATATACATGATTTTCTAGTTTGAATATGTCTAGACCTGTTTATCAACTTTAATGCTAACTATAGACATAAGAAGACTATGTGCTTTGGTTTTTCATTTTTCTGTTTTTTTTTGAATTTTATGCCCATATATTTGAATCTTGGTCAAATCCTAGGTTCAACCAAGATTTAAACAAGTTTAAAACATGAAAATTAAAAGGTAAGCATGTATCCTTCTTAGTCACTCTAAAATGAAGCTTTTGGGATGTTCTTGAAATTTCCATTTTTGAAACCCAAAAACGACTTCTCTTCATGCTAGACTTCATAAGATCGATGGGGGGTAGATACATGATTTGTCTGGTTTGGATATATATACCTAGACCTCGTTTATCAACTCGAATGCTTACGATATGACATATATAAGAAGACTATGTGCTTTTGTTTTTCATTTTTCTGATTTTTTTGAATTTTGTGCCCACCCATTTGTATCTTGGTCAAATCCTAGGTTTGATAATGATTTAAACAAGTTTAAAATATGAAAATGCAAATGTAAGCATGGATCCTTCTTAGTCACTCTAAAATGAAGCTTTTGGGAGGTTTTTGAAATTTCCATGTTTGAAACCCAAAACCACTTCTCTTCACATGCTTGACTTCATAAGACATAGTTAATTAATTTAGGGGTTAGGGGGTATAGATACATGATTTGTGTGGTTTGAATATGTATGGACCTTGTTTATCAACTTCAATGCTTACTATATGACATAAGAAAACTATTTGCTTTGGTTTTTCTTTTTTCTGATTTTTTTCAATTTTGATGCCCATTTGAATCTTGTCAAATCCTAGGTTTGACCAAGATAATTTAAACAAGTTTAAAACATGAAAATGAAAAGGGAAGCATGGATCCTTCTTAGTCACTCTAAAATGAAGCTTTTGGGAGGTTTTTGAAATTTCCATGTTTGAAACCCAAAACCACTTCTCTTCACATGCTTGACTTCATAAGACAGAGTTTAGGGGTTAGGGGTATAGCTACATGATTTGTCTGTTTGAATATGTCTAGACCTTGTTTATCAACTTTAATGCTTACTATATGACATAAGAAAACTATTTGCTTTGGTTTTTCTTTTTCTGTTTTTTTTAAATTTTGATGCCCATTTGAATCTTGTCTAATCCTAGGTTTGACCAAGATAATTTAAACAAGTTTAAAACATGAAAATGAAAAGGGAAGCATGTATCCTTCTTAGTCACTCTAAACTCGGGTTTTGCCCAGTTCTACAGATCAAGGGTTAAAAAAAATCCAACTACGGGGTTCGAACAACACGATTCTAATCCAAGAATTTTTTCGACCTCATCCAAATGGCCTCAAGCTATAGGGTTAGCATCTAGTGCAGTTTGTGTGAAAATGTATGCACTATGTGTGCTATAACTTGTATGTCTTTCAAATTTGAACCAAATTTGAATAAGTTTGAAATATTTGAAAAGGGGCTTTTGGGAGGTTTTGAAATTTCCATGTTTGAAACCCAAAACCACTTCTCTTCATGCTTGACTTCATAAGACGGAGTTTAGGGGTTAGGGGTAGATACATGATTTGTATGGTTTGATATGTCTAGACCTTGTTTATCAACTTTAATGCTTACTATATGACATAAGAAGACTATGTGATTTTGTTTTTCATTTTTCTGTTTTTTTATTTTTCTGCCCATTTGAATCTTGGTCAAATCCTAGGTTTGACCAAGATTTAGACAAGTTTAACACGTAAATGAGTTAACTTGGATTTCCTACCCTTGAATCCATAGGAAACTTTGTTCTAATGCACTATAAATCAACCGAGTTTTTACACCAACAGGTCTGTCACTTACGTGTGGTGCCCACGCTTGAGGTCCCACACTTCAGTGAGCACAAGTCACATGCAATAGGTACGCAAACTCCCAGCCATCTTCTTTGTCAAGAGAAGACGCATCAGGATGCGTATTGGAAGTATGTGGGTCCTTCTGGATCCTTCGGTTGTCCCTCTCACAAAAAAAACAAATCTCTCTCATTCTCGGCCTCGCTCGACTCGCTCGCTCGCACCTCCTGCTCACTGACAAACCCTGCACAAAAGTCAACATCATCACCCGAAAAAGGGGAGACACCATAATTCTCTCCCTTCTTCTCTCCTTCCGAGTGATCCCTCTTCCTCCGAGTTTCACTCGACGGGCAAACACCCATGTGCTGCATAGTAATAATAAAAAGGTAGAAAAATCGACCTACGAATCTATAATTAAATAGGTTAAACTCGGGTTTTGCCCAGTTCTACAGATCAAGGGTTCAAAAAAATCCAACTACGGGGTTCGAACAACACGATTCTAATCCAAGAATTTTTTCGACCTCATCCAAATGGCCTCAAATTATAGGGTTAGCATCTAGTGCAGTTTGTGTGAAAATGTATGCACTATGTGTGCTATAACTTGTATGTCTTTCAAATTTGAACCAAATTTGAATAAGTTTGAAATATTTGAAAAGGGGCTTTTGGGAGGTTTTGAAATTTCCATGTTGAAACCCAAAACACTTCTCTTCATGCTTGACTTCATAAGACGGAGTTTAGGGGTTAGGGGTATAGATACATGATTTGTCTGGTTTGAATATGTCTAGACCTTGTTTATCAACTTTAATGCTTACTATATAACATAAGAAAACTATTTGCTTTGGTTTTTCTTTTTGCTGATTTTTTTCAATTTTGATGCCCATTTGAATCTTGGTCAAATCCTAGGTTTGACCATGGTTTAAACAAGTTTAAATCATGAATATGAAAAAATAAGCATCTATCCTTCTTAGTCACCCCAAAATGTAGCTCTTGGGAGGGTTTTGAAATTTCCATGTTTGAAACAAAAAAACAAAAAAAAAAAAAAAAACCAAAGCACATAGTCTTCTTATGTCACAGAGTAATTAAGCATTCAAGTTGATAAACACGATCTAGACATATTCAAACAAGGAAAAACATGTATCTACCCCTAACCCTAAACTCTCTCTTATGAAGTGAAGCATGAAGGAGAAGTGGTTTTTGGGTTCAAACATAGAAATTTTAAAAATACCAAGAGCTTCATTTTGAAGTGATTAAGAAGGATACGGTCTTACCTTTTCATATTCATGTTTTAAACTTGTTTAACTCTTGGTCAAACCTAGGATTTGACCAAGATTCAAATGGGCATAAAAAATCAAAGCACATAGTCTTCGATCTTATGTCCTATAGTAAGCATTCAAGTGGATAAACAAGATCTCGACATATTCGAACCAGAAAAATCATGCATCTACCCCTAATTAACCCTAAACTCTATCTTATGAAGTCAAGCATGCATGAAGAGAAGTGGTTTTTGGTTTCAAACATAGAAATTTTAAAAACCTCACAAGAGCTTCATTTTGGAGTGATTAAGAAGGATACAAGCTTACTTTTTCATATTCATGTTTTTAAACTTGGTTAACTCTTGGTCAAATTAACCTAGGATTTGACCAAAATTCATATGGGCATAAAAACGCAAAAAATGAAAAATGAAAACCAAAGCACATTGTCTTCTTATGTTATACAGTAAGCATTCAAAAGTTGATAATAAACGTACAAAGCTCGATCTAGACATATTCAAACCAGAAAAATCATGTATCTACCCCTAACCCTAAACTCTGTCTTAATTATGAAGTCAAGCATGAAGAGAAGTGGTATTGGGTTTCAAACATGGAAATTCCAAAAACCTCCCGGCCACGAGCTCCATTTTGGAGTGACTAAGAAGGATCGATTTTACTTAGGTATGTAGTATTGTACATCACAAATGTGAAATGAAACAGATGATGTGAATCTCTATAAACCCTAAACCCTAATTATATTAAACCCCTAGACCCTAACACTAAACCTTGTATATATATAAACCATAAACCTATATATCACTACCAAAAAATGAGTCATGCGATTCAAATGTTTGGCATTGTTTTCTCGTAGCATGCAAAATGCTCTCACACACACTTCTGGGGAAGCGAGGCCTCAAACACATGGTGCAAAAAAATATGCAGGGTTCTTGTCTAAACATAGAAGTGTATATATGCCATGTTTATTTGGTACTGTTCATAGAGGTATTATGTAAACCACAAATGATATGACTATGCATGCTTTGTTTCGATCTTTTCTATCAATCCCCACAATAACTTATTAATTCGGCTTGTTTTAAAATTTAGCTAGGTCGAGCAATCTCACGATGCTCTCACCCTGCTTGTTTTAATTTGCTCTAGTAGGAGGGTGCGGTGCATGTGTTTGGCCATTATTATATAAAATGTACTTGGCTCGATCCACACATTCAGGCCACACACCCATGTATTTTTTAAATTATTTGTTTGATCTGTACTTCATCTACACACTGTGTCAAATTTGCATTTTATCGGATTTAGCCCAAGAAATTGTATATATATGGATGCACATTGAGATAATTCATGAAACCTTGGAAATGGTCATCCTGTCATGCATGTTTCCCCGCGAATGAAAACTTGATTGGTGGCAGACAAGCAAAAACACATTTATGGGCGACAACCCAAAATGCACATATTTTGCAAAGTATTCATGCGTGCATGATGAAAAGTTGCAAATATATACATAAAATTGGGCCATGATTCAAAAGTTTGGCATGGTTCTTGTGTAGTGGTACCAAGCTCACATGCATGTGGGAGGAAATTTAGCTAGACGAACTCCAACATGGTGCCAATCTACTTGAGGGTTCTTCTCTAAAACACTGGTATGGCATGTTTGGTATTTTCCCTAGATATATGTACTACAAAATGATGAATACTCCATGTTTTTAGATTGCCTTTTTTGAATCACGTGTGCCTTGATTTCAAATCTAGGTCAAATCACTGGGGGAGGGGGATGAATGTGTTTCTTTTTGATGCATCGCTAGCTCGTATTTCCGAGTTTTTTTGGGTCTCACAAATTCAGGGTAGCATCACCCACCGTAAAAAAGTTTAGGCGAGTAGTAGAATGGCATGACCAACTAGTTTCAAGTAAAAGTTTGAATATAACCAAAATATACCAATTGATTGATGAGTTAACTTGGCTTCATGGAAAAAATAATGTCTTGTAAATGAGATAACTTGGCTTTCCTACCCTTGGATCTATAGGAAACTATGGAGTACTAATACATTATAATAATCACCCGAGTACACCAACTGGTCTGTCACTTACGTGTGGTTCCCATGCGTGAGGTCCCACACTTCAGTGAGCACAGGTCATGTGTCCACCAGTCTAGAGGCTCCCGTTAAAAGAAGAGCCCTCTATATTATTATAAAGAAACATCAATCTCCATAAACATCAATCTCCCTTCTCAGTTCTCAGCTTCTCACTGCTCCCCCCTCGCTCGCGCCGCCGCCGCCACAACCCCCCGCGCCCCTTTCCGATCCCTCATCAGACCTTAGACTATGGAGTTGCCTGTGCCGAAGAAGCAGCCTCTGAAGCCGACGATCCAGTGTATCAACGACTGGTGCGGGAGGGAGATCCCTTACAACGAGGAAGACAAGCACATGATGGCGTGCCCGCACGGCTCTTGCTTCTGCACGCACCCCGGCTGCGAATTCGCCGATTCGAAGGTACCGTTCATCCTACACCTCAGAGAAGCCCACTTGACCGCTGTGGATAGGTTCCCGTACGACGAGGACTTCGGATTTGTTCATCTGAAGGTGCCGGCACCGGGCTCGCCAAAACTACAGCTCATCGGCTACGGGACGGATGGCGCAGTGTTCGCCTTGCACATCCACCCTTGCGGCATGGACACCGCGGTATCCTTCGTGTGCGTCAGGCCGGCGGCGTGCAACTTGCCCCGGTATAGGGTGACAATGTGGGCGAACGGCCCGCCGATGCCGGGGCCGCGTAAGCTTACCGGGGAACACTTGTTTGACGTGGTGAAGGCGGTATTAGAGCCGACGAGCAGCCCGACTCCGGGCACAGTTTCTTTGGGAGATGTCACTTCCTTCCTCTCGGTGCCGCCGCGGTACCTGTGCGGCAATGAATCATCGAAGCAGCTGACTATCTATTTGCGCATCGATAAGGAGTGAGTGAACATAACACTACCCTCAATCTTATTGGGACGATGCTAATGCGGATTTAAGTAATGCTGAATTAATTTGTTTTTCTTGTGACAGGGCGATTAGCAAGGAGAAGAGGATCTCCGTGCACAGCTAGCGACCTATATCTCGGCGTCCACCAAGTGTCCCTGAGTAGGAGATCTTGTTCTGCCTCTTCTTTTGATGTTTATATTGCTTCATCACCGTAAAAGGAAGGGTGTGTCTGGGGCTTCCTGCTTCAAAGTACTCAGTACAAGGACTAAAAGAGACGTTTTGCTGATGGTTCTTGTCAGGACGGCCGTAGTGTTGGAGGTGGTCATCTACTTCGGTGGGGAAGGACTACTTAGACCTTTATCTAAAAATGTTGACGGATTGGATGTATTTTATGTTTACCATGAATTAGTCTATGTAATATGTAACCCAATTCGCCGATTAATGCAACTCTGGATCCTTCACTGTCATACGACTACTAAAACAAAATAAATAAATAGGCATTTTAAGTTTAATGCACATTTAATCAAGCCACATAATGTTGGCGTACTTGTAAGCAATCAGGTTTACTATTGTTGGCATGTGTGGTACAATTTCATGGGGCAATACCCAATCTAGCTTGTTCAATTACATTACATGAAGTAATTAAAATATGGATGCCTAGAATTATTCACTTCCGTACATTGCGATGGCTTATAGCGGTTTCTATGACCAATCTACATCACAAATCTAGTTCAAATTTGATCTATTTTTATGAACAAAATTGGAAACTCTACTTGGCATTTTCGTTTACTATGACCAGATTCACATATGTAGTGATTCATTTTCTTTTCAAATCGCCATACCATTTCCTCGTGAACTCTTCATCTTTTTTTAGTTTTAATGAATTTCCTTTGGTTGCATTCAATTTGCTTCAAATTCACCGGCTTCACCATTCGTACAAATTGTTCATCTTTTCTTTGTAGTTTTTTCATGCATGAAGCATAACACCTTACCATGGTAAAATCTGCATATTTTCTACCAAAACTCGTGCCGAACTTTAAAGAACATGCAATTTTAAATTGACTAAAATTGGTTAAAACTCAACATAAGTCCACATATATTACAAACTCGAGAAATAATCAACATATATATCACCTAAATGGTCATCTTATGAAGTATGCCATGTTTCGAAATTGTTACCTTGAAAATTTGGCCCTTCTCTCAGGCAGCCACTTCACAATAAAGCTCACATAAAGCTCTTATTTTACACTAATAAAGTAGAATGTATTTTTGTGTGAAATGAAGTTGAATAAAATATATGTGAACGGTAAGATGCACATTGCTGCCAATATTTGGGATAATTATTAGTAAGTTCATACTAATATACAATGCAATCAACATGACCACACATGTGTAAGCAAGAAAATAAATCTTTCTTAAATTACCTTAAGGTTGTAAGTTTGTTATTTGTATAGCAATTTTATCTCATACGATGACTCAAGCTAGCACTTTTTTTTTGAATTTGCTTCAATATTCTAGGACCCACCACATTCGTAAAATGGTAGTGCCAATTTTACGTATCGTAGTGCACAAAAGACACACACACACACACACGCACACACGCACACATATGCTCACTTATTTCAATATTTAAACTATATTTTCTTCATTCAAATTTTCCGACCTGGCATTTGAACATGTAGTTGAATTTTGAGTAAAACCGCTCATACGTCAAACATGAATCCAAATAAGGTACAATTCGAGAAAATCTACACATCACATTTTGGCCAATATACATTGTATAATGCTTGTGAAAATGTAGACTATGAAATAGTCAACGTCACCTTTTTAGGTCATGAATGTCTTGGGCATCGACCAAAGTCTGGTAGGATGGTGAGGCATGAGTTACGAACATCCTTCTTCTCCTCTCACCCCCATTTGAGAGAGAGAGAGAGTGTGTGTGTGTGTGTGTGTGTGTGTGGGGGGGGGGGTAGAAAGCCATGTTAATAAATTAACTCATACATGAAAGCAAGAAATCAAACTTGATTTATATAAATCACTCTTAGGATTGTAGTTTGTTATTTTTATACCATCTATATCTCATATGACGACACAAGCTAGTCCACATTTTTAGGGCTCCTTTGATTCAAAGGATTTGCATAGGAAGTGTGAAGGATTTGGTTCCTATGGGAAAATTTCCTATACATGTTGTTTGATTCATAGGAACATATCCTATAGGAAAAATTCCTATAGGAATCTTGTAGTGTAATTCCTATAGGAAAAAAGCATTAGCTCATAGCTCATGAAAAAATTCCTTTGCTACAATCAAACACACTTCATCTTCCTATAGGATTCAAGTAGACATGCCATTCCAATCCTATACATTTCCTATTCCTATGCTTTTCCTATCCTTTAAATCAAAGGAGCCCTTAATTTCATTGAAGTTCTTTTTGTTGCACTCAAATTACTTCAACTTTTAGGACCCACCATCCGTACAAGGGTAATGGAAATTTCTATGATCTTAGTGCAAGGCTTCACACAGAGACACTCAAAGTATTTCAATATTTTAAAATTCATTTTCTTCCCTAAAAATTGCCGACCGTCCATTCGTAACATGTAGTTCAATTTTGAGTAACATCACACATATGTCAAACATCAATCTTTTTTTTTGATATTTCGAGAAAATCTTCATATCCCATTTTTGGCCATCATATAAGGTGTACTGCGTGTGAAAACATAGACAGTGAAACTTTCAGCGTCACCTTAGCCAAACTGGTGGGACGGTGAGGCCCGAATTAATAAAGCCACCACCATCCTTCTTCTCCACTCGCCCCTCCCCTCCCCTCCCCATCAATATCCTCTTCAAAGCAGATTAAAGAGGATGGAGTGCCCCCACGACGGGTGCGGGAGCGTGGTCGCCTACAACGAGCTCCACGACCACGAGCTCGCGTGCCCGCACGGCCCGTGCGACTGCACAGAGGCCGGCTGCGACTTCTCCGCCTCGCCAGCAGCGCTCATCGCCCACCTCAGAGAAATCCATTCGATTTGTGTGGACATGATCCCGTACGGCACCGCGATGGCGTTCATCATCCCGGTGCTGGCACCGCCAGAGCCAAGACGTCCGGTCATCTTCTACGGGAACGATGGTACCGTGTTCGTCTGGCACACATATACGCAAGTCCAGCCGAAAAATGGATGCGTGCTGGCCTGCCTATCCGTTGAGTGCGTTAGGTCGGCGGCGTGCGTGTGGCCGGAGTACAAGGTGAGTATGTCGTCGCACGGCAAGCCATTACTTAATCGCTCTGAGATTGGTTTAATGCTCCCCAACTATACGGCCACTATTCTGGCGAACAGCACGACCACGCCGGGCGCCGCCAAATGGTCGGAACTAGAGCGGTCGTTGCAATGGTATCAACCGTGCACGGAGCTGACTATCTGGGTTCGCATCGACAGGTGATACATGCGCCTATCTTAATCTTCGTGTTTATCTAATTGAAATTGCGGTTTATGCAGTACTGAATTAATTAATTTTTGTTGTCAGAAAGTTCTCGTCGGACGGAAGTTCCTATTCGGAGCGGCGGGTTTAGGTTGCCAACTATGGGCTTTTTTCATTCAGAGGATTCACCAGGGCGGCCCTAACGACGATATATGATCTTATTTGGCGGAGAGGGACTTGCTTGCGTTTCCTATCTTCACTGTAACCATTGTTCAACGCGCAGTCCATCGGCTTGGGTGCTAGATGCTTCCTCGGGAAGGTACCCTATCTTGCCCATTTGAGAACACACGTCCCTATAATTGCTCAGAAGCCCCGCGAGGGCACGATGGTCTTTTCTGGGTGTATGTAAGATTTAGCCTTGACCAGCCCTCCGCCCTTCTTCTCTTTCTGTTCTGCTGGTAGCTAGTAACTAGCCTTCACCAGCCCTCCACCCTAACTACTGAGTAGTAAAGTACTACGTACCTCGCAAGCCATGGCTCCATTGAGCCGGGCGGCCCGGCGGCAGGATATCCTAGGGAAGACGATGAGGACTAGGACCGCCGAGAAAAACTCATCTAGCCAGCTAGCGCGTCGTTGTATGGCCACTTATGATCGCCTGAGCATTCTCGCAGAGCAGTCTATCCTCTATTCGATGGAGAGCGAGCCAGTGGGCGAGGGTTCGTCCGGGTAGGTTTCTAGTGGCGTGTCCTCCAGTTCATTCTTATTTTCTAACTGTTTTTTCCATTTATTTACATCTCACAGGGCCGGCGGTTCAAACGTCTACCCGGTAACCCCCACGACGGTGGCGCCCCAAGTCCGGTCGTCGGAAGCTGAGTTCGGCCCCGTTTCACGGCCAAGCCAGGTAGGCTGTATGCCTCTATCCACTTTTTTTTAATACTCCCTCCAATCCATTTTAATAGACTCAGATTTAGTACTCCCTCCGATCCATTTTATTTGACTCAAATTTAGTACAACTTTGTACTAAATCCGAGTCAACTAAAAGGGATCATAGGGAGAATACAACTTTACTAAATCCGTGTTTACTACTACTACTAAAAGGGATAGGATGGAGTAGTTTATGTAATCACGGCTTTCCTTTTAATTATGTGTTGATGAACACTGTGATATTTGTGGAGCGTCCAAGTGATGTCCATTCCTGTATCAAGATCTGTGCTAGAAATTAGTAGTACTCCTATTTTTTTGCGTGTAATTACTCATATATGAATTGGTTGGATTCTTTTTTGTTCCATACAATGATCGTGCCAGCAAATGGAGGTGAACATGGCCCACATAGGCAGCCAGCTGGGGAATGAACTCTCCCTCACCCCAGAGTTTGAGCCTGTTCACGTAGATTTGGCGTCCGAGAACAAGATCTGCCATAATCTTCAGCAAGGCATCAATACCTTTACTGCCGAGCTCGACAGGCTTAATGAGCAGAACCGCGTTTGTGTGGAACTGCATAACCAGAGCGTCACATTTCCAACGTATCGATAATTTCTTATGTTCCATGCCACTTTATTGATGATACCTACATGTTTTATGCACATTATATGTCATATTTATGCATTTTGGAACTAACCTATTAACAAGATGCCGAAGAGCCTTTGTTTTCTGCTGTTTTTGGTTTCAGAAATCCTAGTAAGGAAATATTCTCGGAATTGGACGAAATCTTCGTCCAGGGTCCTATTTTTGCACGAAGCTTCCAGAAGACCGAAGAGATAACGAAGTGGGGCCACGAGGAGGCGGACCACGGGCGGCGCGGCCTGGCCCCCGCGCCCATCATCTGGGCCCTCGTGTGGCCCACCTACCCTTCCGCCTACTTAAAGCCTCTCGCGAAACCCCGGTGCAGAGCCCACGATACGGAAAACCTTCCAGAGACGCCGCCGCGCATCCCATCTCGGGGGATTCAGGAGATCGCCTCCGGCACCCTGCCGGAGAGGGGATTCATCTCCCGGAGGACTCTTCATCGCCATGATCGCCTCCGGAGTGATGAGTGAGTAGTTCACCCCTGGACCATGGGTCCATAGCAGTAGCTAGATGGTCGTCTTCTCCTCGTTGTGCTTCATTGTTGGATCTTGTGAGCTGCCTAACATGATCAAGATCATCTATCTGTAATACTATATGTTGTGTTTGTCGGGATCCGATGGATAGAGAATACTATGTTATGGTGATTATCAATCTATTGTTTATGTGTTGTTTATGATCTTGCATGCTCTCCGTTATTAGTAGAGGCTCTGGCCAAGTTTTTGCTCTTAACTCCAAGAGGGAGTATTTATGCTCGATAGTGGGTTCATGCCTTCATTGACACCTGGGATCGTGACAGTAGGTTCTAAGGTTGTGATGTGTTGTTGCCACTAGGGATAAAACATTGATGCTATGTCTAAGGATGTAGTTGTTGATTACATTACGCACCATACTTAATGCAATTGTCTGTTGCTTAGCAACTTAATACTGAATGGGGTTCGGATGATAACCTGAAGGTGGACTTTTTAGGCATAGATGCAGTTGGATGGCGGTCTATGTACTTTGTCGTAATGCCCAATTAAATCTCACTATATTTATCATATCATGTATATGCATTGTTATGCCCTTCTCTATTTGTCAATTGCCCGACTGTAATTTGTTCACCCAACATGCTTTTATCTTATGGGAGAGACACCTCTAGTGAACTGTGGACCCCGGTCCTATTCTTTACATAGCATACAATCTACTGCAATTGTGTTTACTATTTTCTTTGCAAACATCTTCCACTCGATACGTTTAATCCTTTGTTACAGCAAGCCGGTGAGATTGACAACCTCACTGTTTCGTTGGGGCAAAGTACTTGGGTTGTGTTGTGCAGGTTCCGCGTTGGCGCCGGAATCCCTGGTGTTGCGCCGCATCACATTTCGCGACCATCAACCTTCAACGTGCTTCTTGGCTCCTACTGGTTCGATTAAACCTTGGTTTCATACTGAGGGAAACTTGCTTCTATACGCATCATACCTTCCACTTGGGGTTCCCAACGGACGTGTGCATCTACGCGTATCAAGCTAAATTTCTGGCGCCGTTGCCGGGGAGATCAAGACACGCTACAAGGGGAGTCTCCACTTCTCAATCTCTTTACTTTGTTTTTGTCTTGCTTTATTTTATTTACTACTTTGTTTGCTGCACTAAACAAAACACAAAAAATTAGTTGCTAGTTTTACTTTATTTATTGTCTTGCTCTCTATATCAAAAACACAAAAAAAATTAGTTACTTGTCTTTGCCTAGTTTACTTTATTGCTACTAAAATGAGTAATCCTGAAGTTGAAGTTCGTTCTTTTAAGCAACAAGGTGGAGAAAGTTTTAAAGATGCTTGGTATAGAATTAGTAATGCTCATCAAAGGTGCATTAAGAAACACTCCACCACTATCCTTCTTAGGAACTTTTATGTTGGTTTATCTAGTTGGAATAGATATGTTCTTGATACTCTTTCGGGAGGTAATTTCCTAGGTACTCCCGCTTTAGAAGCTAGTTGCATCATTGAGAGTCTAGTTGGAATACCACCTGTTAATGAAGTTAAAATTGAAATCTCTCTTGAAGATGTTATGAAAAAATTGGAAACCATAGAGAAAATTTTTCCAAGTATTGAAACTAAATTGGAAATGTTATTGGATAAAACTGATGAACTTGATAAATCCCTAGGAGGAATTGATGAAAGAATTAGTGTCCTAGGAACTTGTGTTATCCATGATAATCAAACCAATAGGATTGATGAACTTGAAAAAGCTATGGGAACCTTGGGTTCAACCTTTTCTTCTCTCAAGTATAATGAGAAAGCTTATGTGGGTAAAGAGCAAAAATTCATGTACGCCTCTAAAGTGCCTAAACAAAAGAATTATTATAGGCCTAAAATTTCTAAAACCCCTAGCACCACCATAGAAAATTTAGATAATGGAGCACCTAAAGTACCCTCTGCAACAAGTTGTGTTTGCATGAAAAATAATAATGTTGATGCTCCATCTCTTGATAATACTTGATTTGCACTTTCTGCGCCTAGCTGAAAGGCGTTAAAGAAAAGCGCTTATGGGAGACAACCCATGTTTTTACTACAGAAATTTTTGTTTTGTTGAGTCTTGGAAGTTGTTTACTACTGTAGCAACCTCTCCTTATCATGTTTTTGTGCCAAGTAAAGTTTCTATGTCAAAGTTGATGTTATATTTGGGATCGCTGCGCAGAAACAGCATTGCTGTCTGTCACGAATCTGGGCACAGTTCTCTGTAGAAAATTCGAAAAAATCTGCCAATTTACGAGCGTGATCCTCAGATATGTACGCAACTTTCATTAGTTTTGAGTTTTTCCATTTGAGCAAGTCTGGTGCCAGCTTTAAATTCGTCTTTACGGACTGTTCTGTTTTTGACAGATTCTGCCTTTTATTTCGCATTGCCTCTTTTGCTATGTTGGATTTATTTCTTTAATCCATTAATGTCCAGTAGCTTTATGCAATGTCCAGAAGTGTAAAGAATGATTGTGCCACCTCTGAACATGTGAATTATTAATTGTGCACTAACCCTCTAATGAGTTTGCTTGAAGTTTGGTGTGAAGGAAGTTTTCAAGGGTCAAGAGAGGAGTATGATATACTATGATCAAGAGGAGTGAAAGCTCTAAGCTTGGGGATGCCCCCGTGGTTCACCCCTGCATATTTTAAGAAGACTCAAGCGTCTAAGCTTGGGGATGCCCAAGGCATCCCCTTCTTCATCGACAACATCATCAGGTTCCTCCCCTGAAACTATATTTTTATTCAGTCACATCTTGTGTTCTTTACTTGGAGCGTCGGTTTGTTTTTGTTTTTGTTTTGTTTGAATAAAATGGATCCTAGCATTCACTTTGTGGGAGAGAGACACGCTCCGCTGTTGCATATGGACACATATGTCCTTAGGCTTTACTCATAATGTTCAAGGCGAAGTTTCTTCTTCGTTAAATTGTTATATGGTTGGAATTGGAAAATGCTACATGTAGTAATTCTAAAATGTCTTGGATAATGTGATACTTGGCAATTGTTGTGCTCATGTTTAAGCTCTTGCATCATATGCTTTGCACCCATTAATGAAGAAATACATAGAGCTTGCTAAAATTTGATTTGCATATTTGGTCTCTCTAAGGTCTAGATAATATCTAGTATTGAGTTTTGAACAACAAGGAAGACGGTGTAGAGTCTTATAATGTTTACAATATGTCTTTTATGTGAGTTTTGCTGCACATGTTCATCCTTGAGTTTGCTTCAAATAACCTTGCTAGCCTAAACCTTGTATCGAGAGGGAATACTTCTCATGCATCCAAAATCCTTGAGCCAACTACTATGTCATTTGTGTCCACCATACCTACCTACTACATGGTATTTCTCCGCCATTCCAAATTAAATTGCTTGAGTGCTACCTTTAAAATTCCATCATTCACCTTTGCAATATATAGCTCATGGGACAAAATAGCCTTAAAAACTATCGTAGTATTGAATATGTACTTATGCACTTTATATTTTATTAAGTTGCTTGTTGTGCGATAACCATGCTTCTAGAACGCCATCAACTATTGTTGAATATCATGTGAGTTGCTATGCATGTCCGTCTTGTAAAGGATCTATCATTTTAGTGGTTGGAGCATGCAAAATTGTTAGAGAAGAACATTGGGCCGCTAACTAAAGCCATGAATCATGGTTGAAGTTTCAGTTTTGGACATATATCCTCAATCTCATATGAGAATAATAATCATTGCTACATGCTTATGCATTTAAGAGGAGTCCATTATCTGTTGTCCATGTTGTCCCGGTATGGATGTCTAAGTTGAGAATAATCAAAAGCGAGAAATCCAAAATGCGAGCATTCTCCTTAGACCTTTGTACAAGCGGCATGGAGGTACCCCTTTGTGACACTTGGTTGAAACATGGCATGCAAAGATCCGGTAGTCCAAGCTAAGTAGGACAAGGTGCGGGCACTATTAGTATACTATGCATGAGGCTTGCAACTTGTAAGATATAATTTACATAACTCATATGCTTTATTACTACCGTTGACAAAATTGTTTCATGTTTCAAAATAAAAGCTCTAGCACAAATCTGCAATCGATGCTTTCCTCTTTGAAGGACCTTTCTTTTACTTTTATTGTTGAGTCAGTTTACCTATCTCCTTCCACCTTAAGAAGCAAACACTTGTGTGAACTGTGCATTGATTCCTACATACTTGCATATTGCACTTGTTATATTACTTTATGTTGACAATATCCATGAGATATACATGTTATAAGTTGAAAGCAACCGCTGAAACTTAATCTTCCTATGTGTTGCTTCAATACCTTTACTTTGATTTATTGCTTTATGAGTTAACTCTTATGCAAGACTTATTGATGCTTGTCTTGAAGTACTATTCATGAAAAGTCTTTGCTATATGATTCACTTGTTTACTCATGTCATTACCTTTGTTTTGATCGCTGCATTCATTACATATGTTTACAAATAGTATGATCAAGATTATGATGGCATGTCACTTAGAAATTATCTTTGTTATCGTTTTACCTGCTCGGGACGAGCAGAACTAAGCTTGGGGATGCTGATACGTCTCCAACGTATCGATAATTTCTTATGTTCCATGCCACTTTATTGATGATACCTACATGTTTTATGCACATTATATGTCATATTTATGCATTTTAGGAACTAACCTATTAACAAGATGTCGAAGAGCCAGTTTATTTCTGCTGTTTTTGGTTTCAGAAATCCTAGTAAGGAAATATTCTCGAATTGGACGAAATCTTCGCCCAGGGTCCTATTTTTGCACGAAGCTTCCAGAAGACCGAAGAGATAACGAAGTGGGGCCACGAGGAGAGCGGACCACGGGCGGCGCGGCTGGCCCTGGCCGCGCCACCACTCATCTGGGCTCGTGTGGCCCTGACTACCCTTCATAAAGCCTCGTGTGAAAGCCCGATGCGAGAGCCACGATCGGCCTTCCGGAGACGCCACCGCAGCGAATCCCATCTCGGGGATTCGGGGAGATCGCTCGGCACCTGCCGGAGAGGGGATTCATCTCCTGGAGGACTCTTCATCGCCATGATCGCCTCCGGAGTGATGAGTGAGTGGTTCACCCCTGGACCATGGGTCCATAGCAGTAACTAGATGGTCGTCTTCTCCTCGTTGTGCTTCATTGTTGGATCTTGTGAGCACCTAACATGATCAAGATCATCTATCTGTAATACTATATGTTGTGTTTGTCGGGATCCGATGGATGAGAATATATGTTATGGTGTTATCAATCTATTGTTTATGTGTTGTTTATGATCTTGCATGCTCTCCGTTATTAGTAGAGGCTCTGGCCAAGTTTTTGCTCTTAACTCCAAGAGAGTATTTATGCTCGATAGTGGGTTCATGCCTTCATTGACACTGGGATCGTGACAGTAGGTTCTAAGGTTGTGATGTGTTGTTGCCACTAGGGATAAAACATTGATGCTATGTCTAAGGATGTAGTTGTTGATTATTACGCACCATACTTAATGCAATTGTCTGTTGCTTTGCAACTTAATACTGAATGGGGTTCGGATGATAACCTGAAGGTGGACTTTTTAGGCATAGATGCAGTTGGATGGCGGTCTATGTACTTTGTCGTAATGCCCAATTAAATCTCACTATATTTATCATATCATGTATATGCATTGTTATGCCCTTCTCTATTTGTCAATTGCCCTGTAATTTGTTCACCAACATGCTTTTATCTTATGGGAGAGACACCTCTAGTGAACTGTGGACCCCGGTCCTATTCTTTACATAGCATACAATCTACTTGTTTTCTGTTTTCTTTGCAAACATCTTCCACTCGATACGTTTAATCCTTTGTTACAGCAAGCCGGTGAGATTGACAACCTCACTGTTTCGTTGGGGCAAAGTACTTGGGTTGTGTTGTGCAGGTTCCGCGTTGGCGCCGGAATCCCTGGTGTTGCGCCGCATCACATTTCGCGACCATCAACCATTCAGCGTCTCTTGGCTCCTCTGGTTCGATTAAACCTTGGTTTCATACTGAGGGAAACTTGCTTCTATACGCATCATACCTTCCACTTGGGGTTCCCAACGGACGTGTGCATCTACGCGTATCAGCGTCACATTGATGAATGATGATGATGCAAACACCACCATCAAGGGCGAGGGTTCGTCCGGGTAAGTTTCTAGCGGGGTGTCCTTCAGTTGATTCTTATTTTCTAACCGTTTTTACATTTATTTACATCTCAAAGGGCCGGCGGTTCAAATGTCTCCCCGGTAACCACAACGACGGTGGCGCCCCAAGTCCGGCCGTCCGAAGCTAAGTTCGGCCCCGTTTCCCGGCCAAGCCAGGTAGGCTGTATGCCTCTGTCCACTTGTTTTTTTATAGTTTATGTAATCACTGCTTTCCGATTAATTATGTGTTGATGAACCCTGTGGTATTTGTGGAGCGTCCGAGTGTTGTCCATTCCTTTATCAATATCCATGCTAGAAATTAGTAGTCCTATTGTTTGCGGGGGCGTGTAACTCACACGTTCGTTGGGAACCCCAAGAGGAAGGTATGATGCGCACAGCGGCAAGTTTTCCCTCAGAAAGAAACCAAGGTTTATCGAACCAGGAGGAGCCAAGAAGCACGTTGAAGGTTGATGGTGGCGAAATGTGATGCGGCGCAACACCAGGGATTCCGGCGCCAACGTGGAACCTGCACAACACAACCAAAGTACTTTGCCCCAACGAAACAGTGAGGTTGTCAATCTCACCGGCTTGCTGTAACAAAGGATTAACCGTATTGTGTGGAAGATGATTGTTTGCGAAGAAAACAGTAAAACAAGTATTGCAGTAGATTGTATGCGATGTAAAGAATAGGACCGGGGTCCACAGTTCACTAGAGGTGTCTCTCCCATAAGATTAAAGCATGTTGGGTGAACAAATTACAGTCGGGCAATTGACAAATAGAAAGGGCATAACAATGCATATACATGATATGATAAATATAGTGAGATTTAATCAGGGCATTACGACAAAGTACATAGACCGCCATCCAGCATGCATCTATGCCTAAAAAGTCCACCTTCAGGTTATCATCCGAACCCCTTCCAGTATTAAGTTGCAAGCAACAGACAATTGCATTAAGTATGGTGCGTAATGTAATCAACAACTACATCCTTAGACATAGCATCAATGTTTTATCCCTAGTGGCAACAGCACATCCACAACCTTAGAACTTTCTGTCACTGTCCCAGGTATCAATGGAGGCATGAACCCACTATCGAGCATAAATACTCCCTCTTGGAGTTAAGAGCAAAAACTTGGCCAGAGCCTCTACTAATAACGGAGAGCATGCAAGATCATAAACAACACATAAGTAATAGATTGATAATCACCATAACATAGTATTCTCTATCCATCGGATCCCGACAAACACAACATATAGTATTACAGATAGATGATCTTGATCATGTTAGGCAGCTCACAAGATCCAACAATGAAGCACATAAGGAGAAGACGACCATCTAGCTACTGCTATGGACCCATAGTCCAGGGGTGAACTACTCACTCATCACTCCGGAGGCGATCATGGCGATGAAGAGTCCTCCGGGAGATGATTCCCCTCTCCGGCAGGGTGCCGGAGGCGATCTCCTGAATCCCCCGAGATGGGATTCGCGGCGGCGGCGTCTCTGGAAGGTTTTCCGTATCGTGGCTCTCGGTACTGGGGGTTTCGCGACGGAGGCTTTAAGTAGGCGAAAGGGCAACGCGGGGGCCACACGAGGGCCCCACACACCAGGGCCGCGCGGCCAAGGCTGGGCCGCCGCCCTAGCGTGGCGGCGCCTCGTGGCCCCACTTCCTTTCCCCTTCGGTCTTCTGGAAGCTTCGTGCAAAAATAGGACCCTGGGCGTTGATTTCGTCCAATTTCGAGAATATTTCGTTACTAGGATTTCTGAAACCAAAAACAGCAGAAAACAGCAACTGGCTCTTCGGCATCTTGTTAATAGGTTAGTGCCGGAAAATGCGTAAATACGACATATAATGTGTATAAAACATGTAGATATCATCAATAATGTAGCATGGAACATAAGAAATTATCGATACGTCGGAGACGTATCAGCATCCCCAAGCTTAGTTCTGCTCGTCCCGAGCAGGTAAACGATAACAAGGATAATTTCTGGAGTGACATGCCATCATAATCTTGATCATACTATTGTAAACATATGTAATGAATGCAGCGATCAAAACAATGGTAATGACATGAGTAAACAAATGAATCATAAAGCAAAGACTTTTCATGAATAGTACTTCAAGACAAGCATCAATAAGTCTTGCATAAGAGTTAACTCATAAAGCAATAAATCAAAGTAAAGGTATTGAAGCAACACAAAGGAAGATTAAGTTTCAGCGGTTGCTTTCAACTTATAACATGTATATCTCATGGATAGTGTCAATGTAAAGTAATATAACAAGTGCAATATGCAAGTATGTAGGAATCAATGCACAGTTCACACAAGTGTTTGCTTCTTGAGGTGGAGAGAGATAGGTAAACTGACTCAACAATAAAAGTAAAAGAAAGGTCCTTCAAAGAGGAAAGCATCGATTGTTGTATTTGTGCTAGAGCTTTTATTTTGAAAACATGAAACAATTTTGTCAACGGTAGTAATAAAGCATATGAGTTATGTAAATTATATCTTACAAGTTGCAAGCCTCATGCATAGTGTACTAATAGTGCCCGCACCTTGTCCTACTTAGCTTGGACTACCGGATCATCGCAATACACATGTTTCAACCAAGTGTCACAAAGGGGTACCTCCATGCCGCCTGTACAAAGGTCTAAGGAGAAAGCTCGCATTTTGGATTTCTCGCTTTTGATTATTCTCAACTTAGACATCCATACCGGGACAACATGGACAACAGATAATGGACTCCTCTTTAATGCATAAGCATGTGGCAACAATTAATGTTCTCATATGAGATTGAGGATATATGTCCAAAACTGAAACTTCCACCATGCACTACAAGAAAAGTTGCCATGGCCGATGAAGTTGAAGTCGCGCCGTGGTTGCTGGTGTACCATGGCCGACGATTTTGGTCCCTCCGTGGTGCATGTCAAAACTTTTTTTTCTCGTTTTTGAGGCCACCTAGCCCGACGAAAGCGGCCAAAACGTCGCGTATGGTGGCCCGGGACGTGGTGCATCTCGAAATCTCGGGTTCGCCGGCCGAGTCAACGCAAATCCGCACCGCCGAGGGATGTAGGGCCCAGATGGCAGCCTCTCTGGCATTGTTTTTTTCTAGATCGCGCCATCTCGTTCAACGTTCTCCGATCGAGCCGTTTACGATGCAGGATCATGGGTCCCGCATGTCATCCTCTATGAACCAAAATTCTTTCTATTCTTGGATTTTTTTGACCCCCTGATTTCTGGCTACTTCCTTTTTCTTTTGATCCCTTGCCGCCTTGGAAACGTTGAGACCGCTGCTGCTAAATGGGACCCGCATGTCATCCTCTATGTGCAATCAACTTTCTTTTCTTGGAGTTTTTTTTGGCACCTCAAATTTGGTCACTTGCCTTTTTCTTTCGATCCCCTGCCGCCTCTCAAACGGTGATACCGCTGCTGCTAATGGGACCCGCATGTCATCCTCTATGTACTATAAAACTTTCTTTTCTTGAATTATTTTTGGCACCTCATATTTGGTCACTTACCTTTTTCTTTCGATCCCCTGCCGCCTCTCAAACGGTGATACCGCTGCTGCTAAATGGGACCCGCATGTCATCCTCTATGTACTATAAAACTTTCTTTTCTTGGATTTTTTTGGCACCTCATATTTGGTCACTTGACTTTTTCTTTCGATCCCCTGCTGCCTCTCAAACGGTGATACCGCTGCTGCTAAATGGGACCCGCATGTCATCCTCTATGTACTATAAAACTTTCTTTTCTTGGATTTTTTTGGCACCTCATATTTGGTCACTTGACTTTTTCTTTCGATCCCCTGCTGCCTCTCAAACAGTGATACCGCTGCTGCTAAATGGGACCCGCATGTCATCCACTATGTACTATAAAACTTTCTTTTCTTGGATTTTTTTTGGCACCTCATATTTGGTAACTTGACTTTTTCTTTCGATCCCCTGCTGCCTCTCAAACAGTGATACCGCTGCTGCTAAATGGGACCCGCATGTCATCCTCTATGTACTATAAAACTTTCATTTTTTGGATTATTTTTGGCACCTCATATTTGGTCACTTGACTTTTTCTTTCGATCCCCTGCCGCCTCTCAAACGGTGAGACCGCTGCAGCTAAATGGGACCCGCATGTCATCCTCTATGAGCAATCAACTTTCTTTTCTTGGAGTTTTTTTTGGCACCTCATATTTGGTAACTTGACTTTTTCTTTCGATCTCATGCCACGTTTGAAACGTTGAGGTACCTGCTGGCTCATGGGACCCGCATGTCATCCTCTGTGTGCTATAAAAGTTTCCTTTGTTGGATTTTTTTTCACCCTCTGATTTTTGGCTTGCCTTTTTCTTTTGATCCCCTGCCCCCTTTGAAACGTTGAGTAAGCTGTTGGTTCAAGGGACCCGCATGTCATCCTCTATGTCCATCAACTTTCTTTTCTTGGATTTTTTTCACCCCCTAATTACTAGCTACTTTCTTTTTCTTTTGATCTCAAGCCGCATTACAAACATTGAGACCGCTGCTGCAAAATGGGACCCACATGTCATCCTCTATGTACAATAAATCTTGGATTATTTTTGGCTCCTGATATTTGGTCACTTGCCTTTTTCTTTCGATCTCATGCCGCCTTTGAAACGTTGAGTAAGCTGCTGGCTCATGGGTCCCGCATGTCATCCTCTACGAACAATAAAAGTTTCCTTTCTTGGAGTTATTTTTTACCCCTAATTTCTGGCTATTTGCCTTTTTCTTTTGATCCCCTGCCCCCGTTGAAACGATGAGGACGCTGTTGGCAGGTCGGTCCCACATGTCATCCTCTATGAACAATAAAAGTTTCCTTTGGTGGATTTATTTTTGACCCCTAATTAATTTCTGGCTATTTCCTTTATTTTTCTTTTGATCCCCTGCCGCCTTGGAATTGTTGAGAATGCTGCTGCCTCATTTTTCTTTTGGTCCTGTGCCGCCTTGGAAACGTTGAGACCGCTGCTACAAAATGGGACCCGCATGTCATCCTCTATGTACAATAAAGTTTCTTTTCTTGGATTATTTTTGGCTCCTGATATTATGTCACTTGCCTTTTTCTTTCGATCTCATGCCGACTTTGAAACGTTGAGGATGCTGCTGCCTCATGGGTCCCGCATGTCATCCTCTCAGAACGATAAATGTTTTCTTTTCTTGTATTTTTTTACCAACTGATTTTTGGCTTTTTTTATTTTCGATCCCCTGCCGCCTTTGAAACGTTGACTCCGCTGCTGGCTCATGGGTCCCCGATGTCAGCCTCCCCGTACAAGAAACATGTGATATTTTATTTTGCAGACAATAAACGTTGTATTTCGCTCTGAGCTATTGCAAACGGATAAATTAAATCTTTATATCTACATAAACAAACTTATATGTTGAATCTCCTTGTTTTTTGTTTTTGCGAAGCATAGGACTTTCCTGTTTTTTTTTTGAGAAAAATCCGACCTTTCCTGTTTTGGAGTGGGCTGAAATTGTACGAGTCAAAAGGCCCAGCAGTATAGTTCGAAGGCCCAGATGTCCAGATACAGCCCAATTGAAATCTTTCTTTTCTTGGATTTTTTTCACACCCTGATTTCTGGCTACTTCATTTTTCTTTCGGTCCTGTGCCGCCTTGGAAGCGTTGAGACCGCTGCTACAAAATGGGACCCGCATGTCATCCTCTATGTACAATAAAGTTTCTTTTCTTGGATTATTTTTGGCTCCTGATATTATGTCACTTGACTTTTTCTTTCAATCTCATGCCGACTTTGAAACGTTGAGGAAGCTGCTGGCTCATGGGTCCCGCATGTCATCCTCTATGAACAATAAAAGTTTTCTTTGTTGGATTTATTTTTTCCCCTAATTTCTGGCTATTTGTCTTTTTCTTTTGATCCCCTGCCCCCTTTGAAACGATGACGACGCAGCTGGCAAGTCGGTCCCACATGTCATCCTCTATGAACAATAAAAGTTTCCTTTGATGGATTTATTTTTGACCCTAATTAATTTCTGGCTATTTCCTTTTTTTTTGATCCCCTGCCGCCTTGAAATAGTTGAGGATGCTGCTGCCTCATGGGTCCCGCATGTCATCCTCTCAGAAAGGTAAATGTTTCTTTTCTTGAATTTGTTTACCAACTGATTTTTGGCTTATTTTTTCTTTCGATCTCCTGCCACCTTTAAAACGTTGACGACGCTGCTGGCTCATGGGTCCCCAATGTCAGCCTCCCCATACTGCAAATCCTCTTTCTGCAAAGGTTGTATTTCTAGATAGATAAGGTGGATTCGAATCTGCCATGGTTCAGGCAGCTCAGGTAAGCCTTCTTGCACTAATTAATGGAAGTAGTGTATCGCAAGGTCAAGACATGTGGCTCGGTGTAATGAATCTATATGAATCATGTTGTGGGTTCAATCTGATAGTTCTCTAACAGGTCAGCCAAAATAGAAATTAAGTTTTTTTCTAAAAGGGAAATGCAAATTAAGATGAACACAAACATTAGTTATCATAATAGCTGATCATACATACATACTTGCTAAGAGCAAAAGCTTGCCAGAGTTTTACCACCCATACAATTAATTAGCAGTTCAGATAAGATAACCTTATATAAGTATAACTACAAATGCATTTGCTAAGGGCTCATGGGACAACAGAACTAGACAACCGCGAACTTTATGACCAGCATGTCACAGCGGCATCGAAAGATCTTGACCTTCAACTTTGATCCAATGCGAAGTTTGGCACCGTCAATGAACTTTTTCCACCTGGAAGTAACAGCCAAGCGGCCATCTGTGGGACTGACAGAGTACCGTCCCTCCACGGTGAGACCTTCACTCTCCATGACGAGGGATATCTTGCCCCTTCGGCCAGCATTGAGATCCTTGGAGATACTTTTAGGCAATTTCTGATTCAAAGCAAGAGATACCACCAAAAATTAGTCAATGGCACCAATGCACTGAACCATGTGAGACTTTGAGCAGAGAAGACATCAAGATAAGAGCAGTTATGCTGTCATATACTCACGAACATAGCCTTCAGATGCGTCCTGGTCACCACACGGGTGGCCACAGCAATGAGCTGAGACCTCGGTGATCTGGCTGGGGCAGGTGCATGAGCCTGGGCTGGTACACGAGCTGGTGCTGATGCAGGAGACTGCTGGGCAGGTGCAGTAAACGGTGCCTCTAGAGGAACCGGTGCTGATGCAGGAGACTGTTGGGCAGGTGCAGTAAACGGTGCAGCTAGAGGAACCAGTGCTGATGCAGGAGCCTGCTGGGCATGTGTAGTATATGGGGCCTCTACAGGAACCAATGCTGATGTAGGGGACTGCTGGGTAGATGCAGTAAACGGAGCTGGTACAGGAACCGGTGCTGATGCAGGAGAGTGGGAAGCCGGTGCCGGTGCTGGTGTGGTTGCCCTTTGTGACATCCGCTCCTGTTCCGTCAGGGGATCTGCAGCTTTGATCATGTTAAACCCAGCAAGCTAGAACAGAGGGAATGGTTTAGAACAACTGCTCAGAATGCAGTTATCAAAAGATATGAGTAGAAAAAAGTTACATATTATATATTTGGAAGTGTCTCCAACTCTGTAAGCAGTTACGTATATCTGCCCGTTTGAGTTTCTGATCCTCAGCTCGTCGCCCTTCTTCAGACCGTAGTCAAAAGCAAACTTTCTCCAATCATGTCCATACAAATATGTGATGGCCTGCGTCTTGTAGACATACACCTCATAGACCGTGTAGGTGTTCATCAATTTGCCATTGCCATGCATAGTGAAAGATCCTTCATGCGGACACATCTGGTTAATCATTGGACGAAGTTCACAAGGTACAGTCTGCATGTGAAAATTGATACAAATGTAAGAAGCAGGAAGACTAAAAACAAGACTTTACTATATGCCAATTCATGCTAAACCACTGAGAATACATACCTGTAACTCTGTGAAGGAGCTACTAGAAAGGTAGATAGAGCCATAGGAGGTGTTATATGCGGGGTATGTACATGGGCCCGCCATATTCCCGCAAGCTCGGCATCGGGATGGTGAAGGAAACATGGGAGGTACTACTGGTGCGTAGCGCTGAACGTAAGTGGAAGAATTAGGTTGTGTAAAGTGCATAGTTCAGAGCAATGCAAATGTTGACAAGCAAGTGCATAACACTATGTTACAAACTGAACAGTGAAAAATTAGTGTATGATGAATATAAGCATGCTAATTTGGTGTTTCCGAATTCCAAAAAGCATTAGACAGAGCCAGTGATAATATCAGACATAAATCATGGCATGTATATGTGGCTTAAGAAAATATACCCGAACCCTTGGATGGTTACGGCCCGGCTGATCCTTGGACTTGAGCTTATATAAGCATCCAGAAGGTGGGGCTGACAGTAACTTGGTGGCAGCCTCTGCAGATGCCTCATCAGCAGCAGTTGCAATCCTTTTGACCAATGAAGGCTTAGCAGTTTCAGTCTGCATATAAAAATTGAAGAGCAACAGACATCAGCAGTGATATATAAAATGAATCTATGAGACACTGATGCATATAGTGCTGGATGTAAGTGGAAGAATAGGTGTGTGTGTTTCTGAACTATTGGTAAGCATTAGACAAAGCCGGCAATAAACAGACAAAAATCAAATCATGTATGAGGATTAAGAAAATATACCTGCTTACTGAAAAGGGTACCACCCAGCTGGCCCGTGGCCTTGTGCTTGAGGAGGTTTTCAGAAGATGGTGGCAGCACCATCGTCTTCACAGCAGCCTCATCAGGATCATTTTTTATCCATTTGAGTAGAGGAACAGAAGTTTCATCCTGCATATGAATAGCAACAGAACTCATCATTGATATTTAATAAATCTATGAGATAGACTGATGCAAATAGTGCGGGGTGTAAGTGGAAGAATAGGGTTGTGCATAGAGAACAGTTGACAACAATGCAAATGATTACAAAAGAAGCCAATGGAAATCAACAGTTTATATACTGGATGAGACAGACTGAAAAGTGAAAAATTAGTGTATGATGATTGTAAGCAAACGCAGTGTTTCTGAACTTTTGGTAAGCATTAGACAAAGCCAACAGTAATTAAACAGATAATAATGAAATCATGTATGTGGATTAAGAAAATATACCAGATTCATTAAAAGGTCACCACCCAGCTGGCCCATGGCCTCGTGCTTGTAGAGGTTTTCGGAAGATGGTGCCGGCACCATCGTCCTCACAGCAGCCTCATTAGCCCCATTTTGCATCCACTTGAGTAAAGGCGCAGCAGTTTCAGCCTGCATAAGAATGGGAACAGATCTCAGCAGTGATATTGAATGACTCTGAGACAGACTGATGCATATAGTGCTAGATGTAAGTGGAAGGGTATGGCCGTGTATGGACAACAGTTCACAACAATGCAAGGGTGTGTTCGGTTCTGAAACAGCGTGGAATGGAATGGAATGGTTCCATTTCAGAGGAATGGAATGGTTACATTTTTGTTCGGTTGGGAAAAATGGAGAGCAGAAGAGATCGAGGTTAAACTAACCAATTGTCTCAAAATTGTAATTAACAATTGCAAATGACATTTTAATCTCAAAGTCGTAATTAACAGCGCCTAATGGTGCTCTTTTAATCTAAAAATCGAAATTAACATCATTTTATGTTGGGTTAGGGGAACTGGAGTAGATGAACATTACTGTATGATGATTGTAAGCAAACGAATTTGGTGTTTCTAAACTTTTGGCTTCGAGATCTTATGGGTTTCAACTCTAGCCTACCCCAACTTGTTTGGGACTGAAAGGCTTGGTTGTTGTTGTTGTTGTAAACTTTTGGCAAGCATAGAAAAAACCGACAATAAACAGAGAAAAATCAAGGCATGTTTTGTGGATTAAGAAAATATACCATATTCATTAAAAGATCACCACCCAGCTGGTGCGTGGCCTTGTGCTTGTAGAGGCATTTAGAAGATGGGGGCGGCATCAACATACTGGCAGCCTGATCAGCCGCAGTTTTGATCTTCCTTTTGAGTAAAGGCCCTAAAGTTTCAGTCTGCATATGAATAGCAAAACAAAAGGCAGACCTCAGCAGTGATATTGAATTACTGTATGAGATAGACTGATGCATATAGTGGATGCTCTTAGCCTTTTGCAGCGTGAACACTAGCTATGGACAGACAAAAAAACTAGTTAACTCAGCTTTGTCTAGATATGAATGTACTACCACCATCCAAAAGCTTAAGCCTTATTTATTTTTGAGAAATCAAAACAAGCAAAGTTTGACCAAAATTTTAGAACATTCTATCAACAAATATAATACTGTGTAGATACCGTAGGAAAATATATTTTATTATCTATTTAATGATATTAATTTTGTATTTTGCATGTTACTGATTTTTGGTAAAAGCTTAGTCAAACATGGTATAGTTTGACTTTCTAAAAATAATATAAGCCCAAAGCTTTGGGATGGAGGCAGTAGTATCTAGAGCTAAAACACATCTAGATACATCCGTATCTACAGATAGTTGAGTCAATTAATTTGGATCTGAGGGAGTATCAGATTCAGACTACATCATGGTAAGTTGGTTAAAAAAATTACCCCTGGGCGGTCCCTGCCCAGCTCGGCAGTGGCATTTCGCTTCTTGTGCTGCAGATCGGGCCATGCTCCTGCAGCAGGTGGGGCGCTATTCTCGTTCCCCATAGCCTCAGCACGGAACCTGGAGGTACCAACCTGATACAGAGAATATAGAGCATGGTGTCACAGAGGCTTTACGCACAAACAGCTGAAGACATGTGCTACTTTAAGCATATTCCAGAACAGGAACAGATTGAGGATGCAGAGACCAGAGAGACACTTAAAAGGTAAAGAGTGGATAAGCAAACGGAGTACCTGCTTCGCGGGGCTGGGGACGCAGCTCAGGCTCAGCCAACTGCCCACATGCGTGGTGGCCTTACGCTCCATTGCCCCCACCGCCGAGGTCTTACCTTTCCTGTACAAGCTGACAAAAGATACAGTGAGGATCAGCAGAAACTACAAAGGTTGCAAATGTCGACAAATAAAGGAAGAACACCCCAATCCAAGCAAAGGTAGCCCCCGCCCCCCACCCCCATCAATCACTCCCAGCTCGAGGGTGACCAGAAAGACACCCCTTTGCCCAGAATAGGAAAGAGATGCGCAAGATATCGAGGAGAGGAAAAAAGAACCGATCTCGAGAAAGGAGAGAACATTACTAGTCCTACCTAATCCGCTTGGGCTAGATGCAGCTTGCCCCTCCAAGCTGGATGCCTGGACGGTGGAGGCGAAAGGAGGGGATCGAGCTAGCGGCTTGCATCCGTCGGCAATCGGCACTCGATCGGGAGAGAAGGGGTGCTACATAAAGGGGAGGGGTAACATATTTTATTACACAGTGAACTTACTGATGTGACTAGTCATTACATGTCTCACTGAAACTAGGGCCCATAGTGTGGCACCCCAAATTTACTTGAAGCTGCCCGGCGGGACGCATTGGCGCGTCAAGAAACCCCCGAATTGTAGCGGGGAAATGAAACATTTCACAAAAATTCGAAATTCAAGCACACCGCCACGCGCCAAGCACGCGGCTGTTCCTTCCTCTTCCTCGGTTCCTCCTCCCCTATCCGAAAAAACCCCAAATCCCAAGCTCAAACCAAAAAAAAAACAAAAAACAAATCCCCTGGCCGCCATGCATGTCCTCGTTAACCCGCTGGAGATCGTTCCCGGACGATGCGGACCACCCGCCCTGAGATCCAGAATTCCGTCCACCTCGAGGCACTGCGTGCTGTCTCGCAGCAGCGGCTTGAGGGCGCTGAAGAGGAAGTTCCGCCGGAAAGTGCTCATGGCAACCGTGCAAGCTCACCGGCGTGCTGTATCCCGAGAGGAACTGGTCAAAGCTTTGCTATTCGCCACACACAAAAAATTGCGGGCCAAGATCTGGTCAAAGCTTCGTCGATGGCTTGCCGCGAGAGGCTTGGAGTCCAGAGTCAATAAACTAGCTGCTCGAGGACTTGGGCGGTTTACACGGATTCATATTAACTGACTCAAGTTTGTTAGTCTAGTTAACAAATGCATCTAGATACATCCATATCTAGACAGAATTGAGTCAATTAATATGAATCAGAGGGGAGTACCTGAAAGTGTTTCATGCTACCAACTAATGCGCTGGCAGGAATCGCTGTAGAAGTAATTGTGCTACTACTCGTACGATGAACTGATTGTGTGGGTGTCGAATTTTGCAACGCGATCATCCACTGAATGCTTAATCTAGCGCCAAAGGCGTACAAATCATAACATACTACAGCACCAGAACATAAGAGTACGAATCATAAAGTAGCTCAACATTTTGCATCAGGGCTGGGTGGTCCTGAGACTACCGGGACGCCCCTGATGATCTCCGGGTGTGCATCCTCTTCAACGCAAAGCTGTGTACTCGGTCCACGGCCTCCTTCTGTAGGCTGGATAATCTCAGGTGCAGGACCTTCGTCTATGAGAGGCTCGTCATCAGTACCATCCACAGGTGCATCAGGGCTGGGTGGTCTTGAGACTACCCGGACGCCCGTGATGATCTCCGGGCGTGCATCCACTTCAACGCAAAGCTGTGTACTCGGTCCACGGCCTCCTTCTGTAGGCTGGATAATCTCAGGTGCAGGACCTTCGTCTATGAAAGGCTCGTCATCAGTACCATCCACAGGTGCATCAAACTGAGATTCATCTTCAAATCTCCCATCAAACTGAGAGACCTCTTTAACTCTATGCTTCTGCAATTAGTACATCAACCGATTAGACAAACATCTAAGGGATGCAACCTGAACAAATGCCGTTTTACATATTTACCTTCTCATCTGGCACAGCACATGTCCCAGAGCTGAAACCCGTTTCCTGAAGCAAGCGCTTTTTCTCTCCTTCCCGTCCATCCATCTGCAACAAGTTAAATTTGAGTACAGAACCTTGCACAGCAATGCAAACTATTGATTGAAACAGCGGCAGCATCAATATAAATAATTAACTACATATGCCAGCACACATACAGTGTGAGCAAGATCTGCTTCTCCTGCTAAAGGATCATTATATGGTTCACCATGCTAAACCCGCCTAACATATGTGCGGTCCATCCCAAAAATGTGTAAATGATCTGCCACTACAGGGTGAGGCCTCTTCTCACCATTCATACATGTGCAGCGCGGGCAATACACGTCCAGGTTGTGACCATCATGAGCTCTAATAAACCCCATAAAGGGTTGAACACCATTTATATATGAAGGGGAACATAAGTGTCCATGCAGTTTCCAAGTTCTGTCCATCTGTTTAATTATGAGATACAGTGGTTGGTGATTAATTTAAGGCGAAGTAGGAAATGTATATCCATCGAGTACAAAACTATACTACATGATTATGCATTTCAGCAATCATGTCGAGTACAAAACAAAAAATGCCCATCGACATTTTAGCAAACAGATCGTGTACAAAACTCTGCCATGGCATTTCAGCAAATTAACGGATCGAGTGCAGAACTGACTCTATATGCCCACGCAAATGAACAAATTGATCGATGACAAATCGAGCGGAAAACTATAAAGTGCCAATTAGTTCGAGCATACTGACGAATTTT
Organism: Lolium multiflorum; assembly: GCA_030979885.1. Lineage (NCBI taxonomy): Eukaryota > Viridiplantae > Streptophyta > Magnoliopsida > Poales > Poaceae > Lolium > Lolium multiflorum. Next base: position 204,516 of record JAUUTY010000287.1, read on the forward strand.
TTTAGCAGCATCAAGAAAATATAAATCGTTAGGCTGTCTTGCCCGATACATGATTGAGCTAGAGATAGCAGCCCTACCGTGGATCAACTTGACCGCCGGTGCGTCTCGAGAAGAACGACGGGGAGGGGAAGCTTCTTCTTCGCACGGACGGGACGGGGAGGGGAAGCTCTTCGCACGGACGGGGATAAGTTGTGTACGGGTGGGTGGGGGGTCATGCGGCCGGGCCGCCGGGGTGATAATTAAGGTCGGTAGGTGGCGTTTAATGGAGTTGCGTGTGTAATTTGCCGTGCACAAGGTTGAGGAATAGGCGGTTCCCTTTGCCGCGCGCACAATTCAAACTATCCCGCCCATGTAGTTTAAATTCGCCATATTTTCGTTAAATCGACATAAAGTCATGTGAGTGGGGGAAAATTAGCAAAGTTGCTTGAAAAATAGTAAAACTCTGGAATTATCCTTTAAATATGCTCTACTTCGTGTGAAAATCGGGGTGTGGAAGCATGTTGAGCTGTTTTATTTGTACTTTCTTCATTAAAACTCCCATTTTATGCACTTTGGATGGAAAGAAATCATTTGTACATAAATTTTGACAACGCCATTTGCAAACACTAATTGTTTACATGCCAAGATGCACCCATCCACCAAATATATATGTGGCAAAAGTTTATCACAATCTAGCAGATATGCATAATTAGTGAGGGACCCCTTTTGATTTTGTGCAATTTCCACTAATTAGGTAGAGATCGAGAAGGGTTAATTAATTAGGCCATGTTAGGGGTTATGTGTTTTAGATTAGGTTGTGTGGATTCAAATACAACTTCTTTATTTGTGTGCTATGATTAATCAAAACTAGATCGATCGACTGCGCACACATTATTAGAGGCGCATGCCTTTGCGCACAAAGTGCATGTGTGTGTTGTTGGCCACCAACGAGAGAGAGAGAGAGAGAGAGAGAGAGAGAGAGAGAGAGAGAGAGAGAGGTAGAGAGAGCTACATACGAGAGAGCGATTGAAATCCCCAAATTAAACACATATATATGCATGGCACATTTAATTTAATTAGAGGACCGCGAGGCACCCCTGGCCTGCTTGATGCATAATTAAGTGTCATTGGCCTATATATAGGGTTTAATTAGGGTTTAGGGTTTAGGGTTAGGAGGTTAGGGTTTAGGGTTTAATGTTTATGGTGTTTAGGGTTTAGGGATTAGGGATTAGGGTTTATTTAGGGTTTAAGGTTTAGGGATCATCGATCGAGTGCGCACACACACATTATTAGAGGCACACGCGCCTTTGCGCATAAAGTGCATGCGTATATGTGTGTGTTTTTTTACCAACGACATATAGATGATCGAGAGAGAGAGATTGAAATCCCCAAGAATATGTTCAAATATATATTAAAATATATGCACGAATTAATGCATGCATGGTAGGCCATGCATGCACACTAATTATATATATATTATGAGGAAACTTAATCAAATGTGTTTTCATTCGAGAGAACTTGTCAAAATTCAAGTTAATTAATTTATCATCGATAATTATATAATTAATTAATGAATCTCAGGGAGATGTTATACAACATATGATCGATATATAGGCCATGTATATATTAATTGGTTTTAATCTACCGTTTAATTTGCTAGCTAGCTGCATGCTATATATAGAGCATGTTTTTATTAGATCGGGTTATAGCTAGTATAGTTTAGGGTTATGTGTTTTAATTAACTAGGGTTTGATTAGCTAGGGGTTAGTTATATATATATGGTTTAGGGTTAATGCATGTCACATTTAATTTAACTAGAGGACCGCGAGGCACCCCTGGCCTGCTTGATGCACAATTAAGTGTCGTTGGCCTATATATATAGGGTTTAATTAGGGTTTAGGGTTAGCTAGCTGGGTTTAGGGTTTAGTGTTTTGGGTGTTTAGCTAGGGTCTAGGGTTTAGGGTTTAGTGTTTACGGTGTTTAGAGGGTCTAGGGTTTAGTGTTTAGGGTGTTTAGGGTCTAGGGTTTAGGGTCTAGTGTTTAGGGTCTATGGTTTAGGGTTTAATTAGTGTTTAGGGTGTTTAGGGTTTAGGGTTTAGTGTTTACGGTGTTTAGGGTCTAGGGTTTAGGGTTTAGTGTTTAGGGTCTAGGGTTTAGGGTTTAATTAGTGTTTAGGGTGTTTATAGGGTTTAGGGTTTAGGGTTTAGGGTTTAGGGTTTAGGGTTTAGGGTTTAGGGTTTAGGGTTTAGGGTTTAGGGTTTAGGGTTTAGGGTTTAGGGTTTAGGGTTTAGGGTTTAGGGTCTAGGGTTTAGGGTTTAGGGTTTAGGGTGTTTAGGGTCTAGGGTTTAGTGTGTTTAGGGTGTTTAGGGTTTAGGGGATTAGGGATTAGGGTTTTAGGGTTGTTTAAGGTTTAGGGATCATCGATCGAGTGCGCACACACATTATTAGAGGCACCCGCGCCTTTACGCATCAAGTGCATGCGTATATATGTGTGTTTTTTGGGCCACCAACGATATATAGATGATCGAGAGAGAGAGAGATTGAAATCCCCAAGAATATGTTCAAATATACATTAAAATATATGCACGAATGCATTGTAGGCCATGCATGCACACTAATTATATATATATATGAGGCAACTTAATCAAATGTGTTTTCATTCGAGAGAACTTGTCAAAGTTCAAGTTAATTAATTTATCACGATAATTATATAATTAATTAATGAATCTCAGGGATATGTTATACAACATGATCGATATAGGCCATGTATATTTTAATTGGTGTTAATCTACGGTTTGCTAGCTAGCTGCTATATATAGAGCATGTTTTTATTAGATCGGGTTATAGCTAGCTAGTATAGTTTAGGGTTATGTGTTTTAATTAAGTAGGGTTGATTAGCTAGGGTTAGTTACATATATATGGTTTAGGGTTAATGCATGGCACATTTAATTTTATTAGAGGATCACGAGGCACCCATGACCCGCTCGATCGATGCACAATTAAGTGTCGTTGGCCTATACATAGGGTTTAATTGGGGTTTAGGATTAGCTAGGGTTTAGGGTTAGGGTTAGGGTTAGGGTTAGGGTACGTTTAGGGTCTAGGGTTTAGGGTTTAGTGTTTAGGGTGTTTAGGGTTTAGGGATTAGGGATTTAAGGTTTTAGGGTTGTTTAAGGTTTAGGGATCATCGATCGAGTGCGCACACACATTATTAGAGGCACCCGCGCCTTTACGCATAAATTGCATGCATATATATGTGTGTTTTTTGGGCCACCAACGATATATAGATGATCGAGAGAGAGATTGAAATCCCCAAGAATATGTTCAAATATACATTAAAATATATGCACGAATGCATTGTAGGCCATGCATGCACACTAATTATATATATATTATGAGGCAACTTAATCAAATGTGTTTTCATTCGAGAGAACTTGTCAAAGTTCAAGTTAATTAATTTATCACGATAATTATATAATTAATTAATGAATCTCAGGGATATGTTATACAACATGATCGATATAGGCCATGTATATTTTAATTGGTGTTAATCTACGGTTTGCTAGCTAGCTGCTATATATAGAGCATGTTTTTATTAGATCGGGTTATAGCTAGCTAGTATAGTTTAGGGTTATGTGTTTTAATTAAGTAGGGTTGATTAGCTAGGGTTAGTTACATATATATGGTTTAGGGTTAATGCATGGCACATTTAATTTTATTAGAGGATCACGAGGCACCCATGACCCGCTCGATCGATGCACAATTAAGTGTCGTTGGCCTATACATAGGGTTTAATTGGGGTTTAGGATTAGCTAGGGTTTAGGGTTAGGGTTAGGGTTAGGGTTAGGGTTAGGGTACGTTTAGGGTCTAGGGTTTAGGGTTTAGTGTTTAGGGTTTAGGGATTAGGGATTTAAGGTTTTAGGGTTGTTTAAGGTTTAGGGATCATCGATCGAGTGCGCACACACATTATTAGAGGCACCCGCGCCTTTACGCATAAATTGCATGCATATATATGTGTGTTTTTTGGGCCACCAACGATATATAGATGATCGAGAGAGAGAGAGAGATTGAAATCCCCAAGAATATGTTCAAATATACATTAAAATATATGCACGAATGCATTGTAGGCCATGCATGCACACTAATTATATATATATTATGAGGCAACTTAATCAAATGTGTTTTCATTCGAGAGAACTTGTCAAAGTTCAAGTTAATTAATTTATCACGATAATTATATAATTAATTAATGAATCTCAGGGATATGTTATACAACATGATCGATATAGGCCATGTATATTTTAATTGGTGTTAATCTACGGTTTGCTAGCTAGCTGCTATATATAGAGCATGTTTTTATTAGATCGGGTTATATCTAGTATAGTTTAGGGTTATGTGTTTTAATTAAGTAGGGTTGATTAGCTAGGGTTAGTTACATATATATGGTTTAGGGTTAATGCATGGCACATTTAATTTTATTAGAGGATCGCGAGGCACCCATGACCCGCTCGATCGATGCACAATTAAGTGTCGTTGGCCTATACATAGGGTTTAATTGGGGTTTAGGATTAGCTAGGGTTTAGGGTTAGGGTTAGGGTTAGGGTTAGGGTACGTTTAGGGTCTAGGGTTTAGGGTTTAGTGTTTAGGGTGTTTAGGGTTTAGGGATTAGGGATTTAGGGGTTTTAGGGTTGTTTAAGGTTTAGGGATCATCGATCGAGTGCGCACACACATTATTAGAGGCACCCGCGCCTTTACGCATAAATTGCATGCATATATATGTGTGTTTTTTGGCCACCAACGATATATAGATGATCGAGAGAGAGAGATTGAAATCCCCAAGAATATGTTCAAATATACATTAAAATATATGCACGAATGCATTGTAGGCCATGCATGCACACTAATTATATATATATTATGAGGCAACTTAATCAAATGTGTTTTCATTCGAGAGAACTTGTCAAAGTTCAAGTTAATTAATTTATCACGATAATTATATAATTAATTAATGAATCTCAGGGATATGTTATACAACATGATCGATATAGGCCATGTATATTTTAATTGGTGTTAATCTACGGTTTGCTAGCTAGCTGCTATATATAGAGCATGTTTTTATTAGATCGGGTTATAGCTAGCTAGTATAGTTTAGGGTTATGTGTTTTAATTAAGTAGGGTTGATTAGCTAGGGTTAGTTACATATATATGGTTTAGGGTTAATGCATGGCACATTTAATTTTATTAGAGGATCACGAGGCACCCATGACCCGCTCGATCGATGCACAATTAAGTGTCGTTGGCCTATACATAGGGTTTAATTGGGGTTTAGGATTAGCTAGGGTTTAGGGTTAGGGTTAGGGTTAGGGTTTTAGGGTCTAGGGTTTAGGGTTTAGTGTTTAGGGTGTTTAGGGTTTAGGGATTAGGGATTTAAGGTTTTAGGGTTGTTTAAGGTTTAGGGATCATCGATCGAGTGCGCACACACATTATTAGAGGCACCCGCGCCTTTACGCATAAATTGCATGCATATATATGTGTGTTTTTTGGGCCACCAACGATATATAGATGATCGAGAGAGAGAGAGATTGAAATCCCCAAGAATATGTTCAAATATACATTAAAATATATGCACGAATGCATTGTAGGCCATGCATGCACACTAATTATATATATATTATGAGGCAACTTAATCAAATGTGTTTTCATTCGAGAGAACTTGTCAAAGTTCAAGTTAATTAATTTATCACGATAATTATATAATTAATTAATGAATCTCAGGGATATGTTATACAACATGATCGATATAGGCCATGTATATTTTAATTGGTGTTAATCTACGGTTTGCTAGCTAGCTGCTATATATAGAGCATGTTTTTATTAGATCGGGTTATAGCTAGCTAGTATAGTTTAGGGTTATGTGTTTTAATTAAGTAGGGTTGATTAGCTAGGGTTAGTTACATATATATGGTTTAGGGTTAATGCATGGCACATTTAATTTTATTAGAGGATCACGAGGCACCCATGACCCGCTCGATCGATGCACAATTAAGTGTCGTTGGCCTATACATAGGGTTTAATTGGGGTTTAGGATTAGCTAGGGTTTAGGGTTAGGGTTAGGGTTAGGGTTAGGGTACGTTTAGGGTCTAGGGTTTAGGGTTTAGTGTTTAGGGTGTTTAGGGTTTAGGGATTAGGGATTTAGGGTTTTAGGGTTGTTTAAGGTTTAGGGATCATCGATCGAGTGCGCACACACATTATTAGAGGCACCCGCGCCTTTACGCATAAATTGCATGCATATATATATATGTGTGTTTTTTGGCCACCAACGATATATAGATGATCGAGAGAGAGAGATTGAAATCCCCAAGAATATGTTCAAATATACATTAAAATATATGCACGAATGCATGGTAGGCCATGCATGCACACTAATTATATATATATATATGAGGCAACTTAATCAAATGTGTTTTCATTCGAGAGAACTTGTCAAAATTAAAGTTAATTAATTTATCACGATAATTATATAATTAATTAATGAATCTCAGGGATATGTTATACAACATGATCGATATAGGCCATGTATATATTAATTGGTGTTAATCTACGGTTTGCTAGCTAGCTGCTATATATAGAGCATGTTTTTATTAGATCGGGTTATAGCTAGTATAGTTTAGGGTTATGTGTTTTCATTAAGTAGGGTTGATTAGCTATGGTTAGTTACATATATATGGTTTAGGGTTAATGCATGGCACATTTAATTTAATTAGAGGACCGCGAGGCACCCCTGGCCTGCTTGATGCACAATTAAGTGTCGTTGGCCTATATATAGGGTTTAATTAGGGTTTAGGGTTAGGGTTAGGGTTTAGGGTCTAGGGTTTAGTGTTTAGGGTGTTTAGGGTTTAGGGATTAGGGATTAGGGTTTCAGGGTTGTATAAGGTTTAGGGATCATCGATCGAGTGCGCACACACATTATTAGAGGCACCCGCGCCTTTGCGCATAAAGTGCATGCGTATAGTTTAGGGTTATTTGTTTTAATTAAGTAGGGTTTGATCAGCTAGGGTTAGTTACATATATATGGTTTAGGGTTAATGCATGGCACATTACATATAGTTTAAATCTCAAGAATGTTTATACATGATAGGCCATATGTGCAAAGGAATTTTTTTCCTCGTGAACTTGTCAAAATTCAAGTTTATCAGTGCCAATGGAAACTAGTCCAAAAAATTACATAGAGGACCAAAAGTACTAGACAATAACTAATAGAACCTGCAACTTTACAAAAAGGACCCCAAAACATATAGAAGAAAATCAATCGAGTCCTTCTCGACCGCACATCAGATCTCTGCTCCGCATCCTTTCCAGCAACTCCGTCGCCGGGGACGCACCACTTGGGACGGTGTCGCCGGTAGTCGCCAGGACGAAGGAGAAGAAGGGCCTCAGCAACGGCATATTGGCTCTGAGAAGGGTCGCTGAAAGTCCAAGATGTGCACGGGCAAGACGGATGACGCCGTCGTATGCCCCGAGCTTGTGAACTTTAGCAGCTTGACTTCCCCATTGGCCAGATCTGAAGCACTGACCAAAGCAAGCCTCACCGTTAGCGCCATCACATTGATGGCACCAGATCGGGGTTTGGCCGGCAAGATCCGCCAGATTCACCATAGGCCAGATCTGAAGCCGATGACGAGATCCCCGACTCCATTGCGCCATTCTGCTCATGGGAAACACTGGATCTAAGCTTACAACAACACTAACTCCCTCGGATCCAAATTAGCTGACTCAACTTTGCTTATCTAAATATGGATGTATCCACACATGTTTTTACTCTAGATACATACACGTCTAAGGAAAGTTGAATCAATTAATTTAGTTCGGAGGGTGTACAATATACAGAGAGAAGTCGGCCTCGTCTCCGGCCGGCGAGGCCGCCGGAGAGAAGGGGGAGAGGAGCCGGGGGAGTGGGAGAGACTCGAGAGAGAAAGAGAAGAGGAAGAAATGAGAGCTCCCTGGGGAAGAACATTATTTTTGTCGTTCTGCTCGTACTGTAGCTTGAAACTGAAAATTTCGGCCACGCGCCAAATCATCCCGCCGCATCCATTCGAAAATCCCGTGACCAGTTTTACCCTTTTAACCCTGGTCCGGAAGCTACAACCCACCGACCATGGAGGGCTCATTCGGTAACAATGAAATATCTTGCCTAGATCCCGAACCCTCCCCACAGGCCCACACCCACCCACCAACCATTCGCCCCATTAGCTCAAAAATACTCTCACACGCCAAAGCTCTGACTCTCTACAGTACTAGATCTGCTTCGCCGCCGGCATACTCCTCCACAGCGTAGCCTTGATCGTGTTGGCTGTCCACCCACCTGATCCGCTCCCCCGCCGCCCTCGTCACCGACGGATCTGCTTCACCGCCGACCTCGCCACCGACGGATCTGCTTCACCGCCGACCTCGCCACCGACGGATCTGCTTCACCGCCGACCTCGCCACCGACTACCTCGCCGCAGCGGCTGTATCAACTTCACCGAATACCTTGCCAGCCAACCAGATCTGCTTCACTAACGCCCGCTTCTACTGAAACAGGGTCGATTCATCGTCTCCCGCGTTCGCCGCCGCTGGAATGCAAGTTGCCGCCCCCGTCCACCCCGCCGCAGCTTGGTTAGTACGCTGGCCCGTTAGATCGCGGTGTTTCTTTAGCCATGTTTTGTGTAGTTATTTGCAGATCTCATATGCCGTTAACTTTCTTGATGTGTTGCTTCGCATGAAGTTTGTTTAAATGTTGTACAGTACAAAAGCATTATCCGGTCGCTACCATCCTGTTCATTCTACTGACACCTGTGTGCATCCACATATTTATAGCCTTGTACCCATTCATTTGCTGCCAACTGTTTTTGTACTGCATGCTATTGTCGCACTGCTTTTATAGTCGTGCTATGGGCATTTCCAATCTGCTTGTTCTTATACCACGTCATTAGCTCACCGCTAGCTGTTTTCTCGTGTCTGCTATTCTCACACTGCTTTTATAATCATGCTATGTGCATTTCCAATCTGCTTGCTCTTATACCTCGTCTTTAGCTTATATAGTTATTGCTGCGTGCATGTCTGGTCTTTGTATTATCGTAGACTGACTTGTCAATGTTATTTTTCCTAGGGATTGATCATGCGAACCACTTATTAGAACATCCAACATTAACAGCGGGGACGCTAGGTAAGGTTGGAATCTGAGTTCGTGGTTGGTAATTTTGGCAGTTTACTTCCGTTATTATCTATAACCTATATGCATTGTTCCTTATGCAAGAGATTAACACTTGGAACCCTGCCATAGCAATGCCATTCATGCTTTACTATGTTTCTGCCTATTTGATATGCTTGTCTTGGAGAAACTTCGAGGGTGATTTGAACCTGACATTTGGTCATTCTTAATGCCAGTTTACTTTATGTGTAAAACCTTGGCATTACCCTACTCTAAATCTGAATGTCTGAAATTCGTATCTCATGCAAAGCAACATCTAGTTGGTTTTAATCTGATATCTGGTAACTATTGGCTTATTCATTTGGCAGCTCAAGTTTTTTGTTATTTGAAACCAGCTGACTTGGTCTTAAATGTGATATCTAAACACAGATTAAGGACAATGGAGCAGGAGGATTAGCATTTCACTTGATGGCTGAACCTAAAATGATAGGCATGTTGACCACGACTAGTGCACGCAAGAGAAGGACCTGCAGTGAGCCAGTATGTGCTTAGTACATGCATCTTATCTTATCTTGTGCTTATTTCTGCTACATGCTGTTATCTGATCTCTACATTGCGTAATACATGTTTGAATAGTTAATTGTTGTAACTATGTTTACAATGTTACCAGAATGCAGTTTTAATGAAGCAGTCATCATTAGAAGATAGTCGCCAAAAAAGGATCTGTAGCGACCCTGTGCAACATTATGATGTAAGTTTGTGCTTAGTACAAGTTCCATACATGTCTTATTTATGCAACTTGTTATTATCTTATATCTACATTGCATAATAAATGTTTGCATAGTTCATCGTTTAACTCTTTTTGCATTATTATCAGAATGCAGTTGTGATGAAGCAATCTTCATTACCAGTGAGGCCCACAAAAAGTTCTGATCTTTCTTCTGATGCATCTTCTCATAGCCGTCAACCTAGACCATTTCTTTCATCAGACAGTAAATATCTCAAGGCTGTACTTTATAAAAGACATGGTATTGCTGCTTTAAGATCTGTAGCTGATATGTTGACAAAGAGTACACAAGATTCAATCAAGGCGATTGCCAAATGTCAACGTGTTATTGATGATGCTAATAGAAGTCCTCAATGATTCTATGTAATTTTTTTATTTGGGCACATTAATTGCCTTGTAATTTTCCTATTTGTTTTATTTGTGTATGTACTTGTGTGTATCATTGAAATCAGATTTTAGGCTCATGAAATTTAATGCAAGTTGACTAGTCAAACAAGTAGGGCCCTACAACAGATTGGGCCGGCCCACTTACAGTAGTGTGGGACCCACTTTCATTTTGGGCCGGCCCACTTCTTTAGTAGGCCGGCCCGGTTACACGATAATGGGCTCCACATGCTTATTGGGCCGGCCCACTTGCTCTATGGTGGTCCCACATGGTAAATGGGCCGGCCCTTTAATAGGAAGGTGGGACCCACCTGTGTTTTTGGCCCGGCCCACTATCTTGTTGGGCCGGCCCACTTTCTATATGGTGGACCCCACACACCAAATGGGCCGGCCCTTTAATAGGAAGGTGGGACCCACCTGTGTTTTTGGCCCGGCCCACTATCTTGTTGGGCCGGCCCACTTTCTATATGGTGGACCCCACATACCAAATGGGCCGGCCCATTAACAGGAATGTGGGACCCACCTGTGTTTTTGGCCCGGCCCACTATCTTGGTGGGCCAGCCCACTTGCTATATGGTGGGCCCCACATACTAAATGGGCCGGCCCTTTAACAGGAAAGTGGGACCCACCTGTGTTTTTGGCCCGGCCCACTATTTTGTTGGGCCGGCCCACTTGCTATATGGTGGACCCCACAAACTAAATGGGCCGACCCTTTAACTGGAAAGTGGGACCCACTGTGTTTTTGGCCCGGCCCACTAGCTTGTTGGGCCGGCCCACTTGCTATACGGTGGACCCCACACACTAAATGGGCCGGCCTTTTAACAGGAAAGTGGGACCCACCTGTGTTTTTGGCCCGGCCCACTTGCTTCTTGGGCCGGCCCAGTTGCTGTAAGGTGGACCCCACATGTTAAATGGGCCGGCCCATTTAAGTTTTGACCAGTCAACCTTAGAGGTTAGGCCCGGCCCACGTAACTAATGGACCAGCCCAGCTATATAGTTGACCGGTCAAACTATGTCATCTGGCCCGGCCCGCTTAAGACGTGGCAGGCCTCGTGTGGGCCTACCATCTACCACGGGGTTTCAGCCGGTTAACGCCGTTAACTGGCAGTTAACGGCGTCTGCCACGTGTCAGTTTGCATGACGTCAGCAGTCAACGGGCTCCCGAAAACACTTCCGCAACGGTCCGATTTTCCGTGGCGGAAGGGCGCCCAAGCGCGACGGACCGAAAAAATCGTCGTTGGACTTTGCCTGACGCAGTTTCGACAACGGAACCCATATCGTCGGGTTAGGCCCATAGGCGACGAAAAATGCCCCTTAGTTGACGATTTTGGAACGTTGTCTATCAGAACTTTTCTTGTAGTGATGATTCATGGCTTTAGTTAGCGGCCCAATGTTCTTCTCTAACAATATGCATGCTCCAACCATTAAGGTGGTAGATCTCCCTTACTTCAGACAAGACGGACATGCATAGCAACTCACATGATATTCAACAAAGAGTAGTTGATGGCGTCCCCAGAAGCATGGTTATCGCACAACAAGCAACTTAATAAGAGATAAAGTGCATAAGTACATATTCAATACTACGATAGTTTTTAAGGCTATTTTGTCCCATGAGCTATATATTGCAAAGGCGAATGATGGAATTTTAAAGGTAGCACTCAAGCAATTTACTTTGGAATGGCGGAGAAATACCATGTGGTAGGTAGGTATGGTGGACACAAATGGCATAGTGGTTGGCTCAAGGATTTTGGATGCATGAGAAGTATTCCCTCTCGATACAAGGTTTAGGCTAGCAAGGTTATTTGAAGCAAACTCAAGGATGAACCGGTGCAGCAAAACTCACATAAAAGACATATTGTAAACATTATAAGACTCTACACCGTCTTCCTTGTTGTTCAAAACTCAATACTAGAAATTATCTAGACCTTAGAGAGACCAAATATGCAAACCAAATTTTAGCAAGCTCTATGTATTTCTTCATTAATGGGTGCAAAGTATATGATGCAAGAGCTTAAACATGAGCACAACAATTGCCAAGTATCACATTATCCAAGACATTTTAGAATTACTACATGTAGCATTTCCCAATTCCAACCATATAACAATTTAACGAAGAAATTTCAACCTTCGCCTTGAACATTATGAGTAAAGCCTAAGGACATATTTGTCCATATGCAACAGCGGAGCGTGTCTCTCTCCCACACAGTGAATGCTAGGATCCATTTTATTCAAACAAAAACAAAAACAAAACAAACCGACGCTCCAAGTAAAGAACATAAGATGTGACCGAATAAAAATATAGTTTCAGGGGAGGAACCTGATGATGTTGTCGATGAAGAAGGGGATGCCTTGGGCATCCCCAAGCTTAGACGCTTGAGTCTTCTTAAAATATGCAGGGATGAACCACGGGGGCATCCCCAAGCTTAGAGCTTTCACTCCTCTTGATCATAGTATATCATACTCCTCTCTTGACCCTTGAAAACTTCCTTCACACCAAACTTCAAGCAAACTCATTAGAGGGTTAGTGCACAATTAAAAATTCACATATTCAGAGGTGACACAATCATTCTTAACACTTCTGGACATTGCACAAAGCTACTGGACATTAATGGATCAAAGAAATTCATCCAACATAGCAAATACGGCAATGCGAAATAAAAGGCAGAATCTGTCAAAAACAGAACAGTCCGTAAAGACGAACCTGAAAGGGGCACTAGACTTGCTCAAATGGAAAAACTCAAAACTAATGAAAGTTGCGTACATATCTGAGGATCACGCTCGTAATTTTGCAGATTTTTTCGAATTTTCTACAGAGACTTATGCCAGAATTCGTGACAGGCAGCAATGCTGCAGCGATCCCATATATAACATCAACTTTAACATAGAAACTTTACTTGGCACAAAAACATGATAAGGAGAGGTTGCTACAGTAGTAAACAACTTCCAAGACTCAAATATAAAACAAAGTACTGTAGTAAAAACATGGGTTGTCTCCCATAAGCGCTTTTCTTTAACGCCTTTCAGCTAGGCGCAGAAAGTGCAAATCAAGTAACATCAAGAGTAGAAGCATCAACATCATAACTTGTTCTAATAATAGAATCAAAAGGCAACTTCATTCTCTTTCTAGGGAAGTGTTCCATACCTTTCTTGAGAGGAAATTGATATTTAATATTACCTTCCCTCATATCAATAACAGCACCAACGGTTCGAAGAAAAGGTCTTCCCAACACAATAGGACAAGATGCATTGCATTCGATATCCAAGACAACAAAATCAACGGGGACAAGGTTATTGTTAACCATAATGCGCACATTATCAATCCTCCCCAAAGGTTTCTTTTTAACATTATCGGCAAGATTAACATCCAAATAACAATTCTTCAATGGTGGCAAGTCAAGCATATCATAAATCTTTTTAGGCATAACAGAAATACTTGCACCAAGATCACATAAAGCATTACATTCAAAGTCATTGAATTTCATTTTAATGATGGGCTCCCAACCATCTTCTAACTTTCTAGGAATAGAAGTTTCAAGTTTTAGTTTCTCTTCTCTAGCTTTTATGAGAGCATTTGTAATATGTTTTGTAAAGGCCAAATTTATAGCACTAGCATTAGGACTTTTAGCAAGTTTTTGTAAGAACCACGGGGGCATCCCCAAGCTTAGAGCTTTCACTCCTCTTGATCATAGTATATCATACTCCTCTCTTGACCCTTGAAAACTTCCTTCACACCAAACTTCAAGCAAACTCATTAGAGGGTTAGTGCACAATTAATAATTCACACATTCAGAGGTGACACAATCATTCTTTACACTTCTGGACATTGCACAAAGCTACTGGACATTAATGGATCAAAGAAATTCATCCAACATAGCAAATATGGCAATGCGAAATAAAAGGCAGAATCTGTCAAAAACAGAACAGTCCGTAAAGACGAATTTTAAAATGGCACCAGACTTGCTCAAATGGAAAAACTCAAAACTAATGAAAGTTGCGTACATATCTGAGGATCACGCTCGTAAATTGGCAGATTTTTTCGAATTTTCTACAGAGACTTGTGCCCAGATTCGTGACAGACAGCAATGCTGTTTCTGCGCAGCGATCCCAAATATAACATCAACTTTGACATAGAAACTTTACTTGGCACAAAAACATGATAAGGAGAGGTTGCTACAGTAGTAAACAACTTCCAAGACTCAAATATAAAACAAAGTACTGTAGTAAAAACATGGGTTGTCTCCCATAAGCGCTTTTCTTTAACGCCTTTCAGCTAGGCGCAGAAAGTGCAAATCAAGTAACATCAAGAGTAGAAGCATCAACATCATAACTTGTTCTAATAATAGAATCAAAAGGAAACTTCATTCTCTTTCTAGGGAAATGTTCCATACCTTTCTTGAGAGGAAATTGATATTTAATATTACCTTCCCTCATATCAATAACAGCACCAACGGTTCGAAGAAAAGGTCTTCCCAACACAATAGGACAAGATGCATTGCATTCGATATCCAAGACAACAAAATCAACGGGGACAAGGTTATTGTTAACCATAATGCGCACATTATCAATCCTCCCCAAAGGTTTCTTTTTAACATTATCGGCAAGATTAACATCCAAATAACAATTCTTCAATGGTGGCAAGTCAAGCATATCATAAATCTTTTTAGGCATAACAGAAATACTTGCACCAAGATCACATAAAGCATTACATTCAAAGTCATTGAATTTCATTTTAATGATGGGCTCCCAACCATCTTCTAACTTTCTAGGAATAGAAGTTTCAAGTTTTAGTTTCTCTTCTCTAGCTTTTATGAGAGCATTTGTAATATGTTTTGTAAAGGCTAAATTTATAGCACTAGCATTAGGACTTTTAGCAAGTTTTTGTAAGAACTTTATAACTTCAGAGATGTGGCAATCATCAAAATCTAAATCATTATGAGCTACAGCAATGGGATCATTGTTCCCAAGGTTGGAAAAAATTTCAGCAGTTTTATCACAAGCAGTTTCAGCAGTTTTAGCAATTTCAGGCAGTTTTGTACGCTTTGCACTAGGAGTAGAAACATTGCCAACACCAATTATTTTACCATTGATAGTAGGAGGTGCAGCAACATGTGAATCATTATCATTACTAATGGTGGTAATAGTCCAAACTTTAGCTACATTATTCTCTTTAGCTAGTTTTTCATTTTCTTCTCTATCCCACCTAGCACGCAATTCAGCCATTAATCTTATATTCTCATTAATTCTAACTTGGATGGCATTTGCTGTAGTAGTAATCTTATTATCAATATCATTATTAGGCATAACTTTCAATTTTAAAAGATTAACGTCAGAGGCAAGTCTATCAACTCTAGAAGCAATAATATCAATTTTATCAAGCTTTTCCTCAACAGATTTGTTAAAAGCAGTTTGTGTACTAATAAATTATTTAAGCATAGCTTCAAGACCAGAGGGTACACTCCTATTATTATTGTAAGAATTCCCATAAGAATTACCATAACCATTACCATTAGCAGAAGGATATGGCCTATAGTTATTACCAGAGTTGTTCCTATAAGCATTGTTGTTGAAATTATTGTTTTTAATGAAATTCACATCAACATTTTCTTCTTGAGCAACCAATGAAGCTAAAGGAACATTATTTGGATCAACATTAGATCTACCATTCACAAGCATAGACATAATCACATCAATCTTATCACTCAAGGAAGAGGTTTCTTCAACAGAATTTACCTTCTTACCTTGTGGAGCTCTTTCCGTGTGCCATTCAGAGTAATTTATCATCATATCATCAAGAAGTTTTGTAGCCGCCCCCAAAGTGATGGACATAAAGGTACCTCCAGCAGCTGAATCCAATAAATTCCGCGAAGAAAAATTTAGTCCTGCATAGAAGGTTTGGATGATCATCCAAGTAGTCAGTCCATGGGTTGGGCAATTCTTTACCAAAGTTTTCATTCTCTCCCATGCTTGAGCAACATGTTCAGTATCTAATTGTTTAAAATTCATTATGCTACTTCTCAAAGATATAATTTTAGCGGGAGGATAATATCTACCAATAAAAGCATCCTTACATTTAGTCCATGAATCAATACTATTCTTAGGCAAAGATAGCAACCAATCTTTAGCTCTTCCTCTTAATGAGAAAGGAAACACTTTCAATTTAATAATATCACCATCTACATCCTTATACTTTTGCATTTCACATAGTTCAACAAAATTATTAAGATGGGCAGCAGCATCATCAGAACTAACACCAGAAAATTGATCTCTCATAACCAGGTTCAGTAAAGCAGGTTTAATTTCAAAGAATTCTGCTGTAGTAGCAGGTGGAGCAATAGGTGTGCATAGGAAATCATTATTATTTGCGTTTGTGAAGTCACACAACTTAGTATTTTCAGGGGTATTCATTTTAGCAACGGTAAATAAAACAAACTAGATAAAGTAAATGCAAGTAACTAATTTTTTTGTGTTTTTGATATGGAGAGCAAGACAGTAAATAAAGTAAAACTAGCAACTAATTTTTTTGTGTTTTGTTTAGGTGCAGCAAACAAAGTAGTAAATAAAATAAAGCAAGACAAAAACAAAGTAAAGAGATTGAGAAGTGGAGACTCCCCTTGCAGCGTGTCTTGATCTCCCCGGCAACGGCGCCAGAAAAAGGCTTGATGCGCGTAAATGTACACGTCCGTTGGGAACCCCAAGAGGAAGGTATGATGCGCACAGTGGCAAGTTTTCCCTCAGAAAGAAACCAAGGTTTAATCGAACCAGGAGGAGCCAAGAAGCACGTTGAAGGTTGATGGTGGCGAAATGTGATGCGGCGCAACAACAGGGATTCCGGCGCCAACGTGGAACCTGCACAACACAACCAAAGTACTTTGCCCCAACGAAACAGTGAGGTTGTCAATCTCACCGGCTTGCTGTAACAAAGGATTAACCGTATTGTGTGGAAGATGATTGTTTGCAAGAAAACAGTAAAACAAGTATTGCAGTAGATTGTATGCGATGTAAAGAATAGGACCGGGGTCCACAGTTCACTAGAGGTGTCTCTCCCATAAGATAAAAGCATGTTGGGTGAACAAATTACAGTCGGGCAATTGACAAATAGAAAAGGGCATAACAATGCATATACATGATATGATAAATATAGTGAGATTTAATCAGGGCATTACGACAAAGTACATAGACCGCCATCCAACTGCATCTATGCCTAAAAAGTCCACCTTCAGGTTATCATCCGAACCCCATTCAGTATTAAGTTGCAAAGCAACAGACAATTGCATTAAGTATGGTGCGTAATGTAATCGACAACTACATCCTTAGACATAGAATCAATGTTTTATCCCTAGTGGCAACAGCACATCCACAACCTTAGAACCTACTGTCACGATCCCAGATTTAATGGAGGCATGAACCCACTATCGAGCATAAATACTCCCTCTTGGAGTTAAGAGCAAAAACTTGGCCAGAGCCTCTACTAATAACGGAGAGCATGCAAGATCATAAACAACACATAAACAATAGATTGATAATCACCATAACATAGCATTCTCTATTCATCGGATCCCGACAAACACAACATATAGTATTACAGATAGATGATCTTGATCATGTTAGGCAGCTCACAAGATCCAACAATGAAGCACAATTAGGAGAAGACGACCATCTAGCTACTGCTATGGACCCATAGTCCAGGGGTGAACTACTCACTCATCACTCCGGAGGCGACCATGGCGGTGTAGAGTCCTCCGGGAGATGAATCCCCTCTCCGGCAGGGTGCCGGAGCGATCTCCTGAATCCCCCGAGATGGGATTCGCGGCGGCGTCTCTGGAAGGTTTTCCGTATCGTGGCTCTCGGTACTGGGGGTTTCGCGACGGAGGCTTTAAGTAGGCGGAAGGGCAACGTGGGGGCCACACGAGGGCCCCACACCACAGGTCGGCGCGGCGGGGCCTGGGCCGCCGCCTATGGTGGCGGCGCCTCGTGGCCCCACTTCGACTCCCCTTCGGTCTTCTGGAAGCTTCGTGGCAAAATAGGACCCTGGGCGTTGATTTCGTCCAATTCCGAGAATATTTCCTTACTAGGGTTTCTGAAACCAAAAACAGCAGAAAACAGCAACTGGCTCTTCGGCATCTTGTTAATAGGTTAGTTCCAGAAAATGCGTAAATACGACATATAATGTGCATAAAACATGTAGGTATCATCAATAAAGTAGCATGGAACATAAGAAATTATCGATACGTTGGAGACTTTGCACTAGGAGTAGAAACATTGCCAACACCAATTATTTTACCATTGATAGTAGGAGGTGCAACAACATGTGAATCATTATCATTACTAATGGTGGTAATAGTCCAAACTTTAGCTACATTATTCTCTTTAGCTAGTTTTTCATTTTCTTCTCTATCCCACCTAGCACGCAATTCAGCCATTAATCTTATATTCTCATTAATTCTAACTTGGATGGCATTTGCTGTAGTAGTAATCTTATTATCAATATCATTATTAGGCATAACTTTCAATTTTAATAGATCAACATCGGAGGCAAGTCTATCAACTCTAGAAGCAATAATATCAATTTTATCAAGCTTTTCCTCAACAGATTTGTTAAAAGCAGTTTGTGTACTAATAAATTCTTTAAGCATAGCTTCAAGACCAGGGGGTACACTCCTATTATTGTTGTAAGAATTCCCATAAGAATTACCATAACCATTACCATTAGCAGAAGGATATGGCCTATAGTTATTACCAGAATTGTTCCTATAAGCATTGTTGTTGAAATTATTATTTTTAATGAAATTCACATCAACATTTTCTTCTTGAGCAACCAATGAAGCTAAAGGAACATTATTTGGATCTACATTAGATCTACCATTCACAAGCATAGACATAATCACATCAATCTTATCACTCAAGGAAGAGGTTTCTTCAACAGAATTTACCTTCTTACCTTGTGGAGCTCTTTCCGTGTGCCATTCAGAGTAATTTATCATCATATCATCAAGAAGCTTTGTAGCCGCCCCCAAAGTGATGGACATAAAGGTACCTCCAGCAGCTGAATCCAATAAATTCCGCGAAGAAAAATTTAGTCCTGCATAGAAGGTTTGGATGATCATCCAAGTAGTCAGTCCATGGGTTGGGCAATTCTTTACCAAAGTTTTCATTCTCTCCCATGCTTGAGCAACATGTTCAGTATCTAATTGCTTAAAATTCATTATGCTACTTCTCAAAGATATAATTTTAGCGGGAGGATAATATCTACCAATAAAAGCATCCTTACATTTAGTCCATGAATCAATACTATTCTTAGGCAAAGATAGCAACCAATCTTTAGCTCTTCCTCTTAATGAGAAAGGAAACAATTTCAATTTAATAATATCACCATCTACATCCTTATATTTTTGCATTTCACAAAGTTCAACAAAATTATTAAGATGGGCAGCAGCATCATCAGAACTAACACCAGAAAATTGATCTCTCATAACCAGGTTCAGTAAAGCAGGTTTAATTTCAAAGAATTCTGCTGTAGTAGCAGGTGGAGCAATAGGTGTGCATAGGAAATCATTATTATTTGTGTTTGTGAAGTCACACAACTTAGTATTTTCAGGGGTATTCATTTTAGCAACGGTAAATAAAGCAAACTAGATAAAGTAAATGCAAGTAACTAATTTTTTTGTGTTTTTGATATAGAGAGCAAGACAGTAAATAAAGTAAAACTAGCAACTAATTTTTTTGTGTTTTGTTTAGGTGCAGCAAACAAAGTAGTAAATAAAATAAAGCAAGACAAAAACAAAGTAAAGAGATTGGGAAGTGGAGACTCCCCTTGCAGCGTGTCTTGATCTCCCCGGCAACGGCGCCAGAAAAAGAGCTTGATGGCGTGTAACTCACACGTTCGTTGGGAACCCCAAGAGGAAGGTATGATGCGCACAGCGGCAAGTTTTCCCTCAGAAAGAAACCAAGGTTTATCGAACCAGGAGGAGCCAAGAAGCACGTTGAAGGTTGATGGTGGCGAAATGTGATGCGGCGCAACACCAGGGATTCCGGCGCCAACGTGGAACCTGCACAACACAACCAAAGTACTTTGCCCCAACGAAACAGTGAGGTTGTCAATCTCACCGGCTTGCTGTAACAAAGGATTAACCGTATTGTGTGGAAGATGATTGTTTGCAAAGAAAACAGTAAAACAAGTATTGCAGTAGATTGTATGCGATGTAAAGAATAGGACCGGGGTCCACAGTTCACTAGAGGTGTCTCTCCCATAAGATTAAAGCATGTTGGGTGAACAAATTACAGTCGGGCAATTGACAAATAGAAAAGGGCATAACAATGCATATACATGATATGATAAATATAGTGAGATTTAATCAGGGCATTACGACAAAGTACATAGACCGCCATCCAGCATGCATCTATGCCTAAAAAGTCCACCTTCAGGTTATCATCCGAACCCCTTCCAGTATTAAGTTGCAAACAACAGACAATTGCATTAAGTATGGTGCGTAATGTAATCAACAACTACATCCTTAGACATAGCATCAATGTTTTATCCCTAGTGGCAACAACACATCCACAACCTTAGAACTTTCTGTCACTGTCCCAGGTATCAATGGAGGCATGAACCCACTATCGAGCATAAATACTCCCTCTTGGAGTTAAGAGCAAAAACTTGGCCAGAGCCTCTACTAATAACGGAGAGCATGCAAGATCATAAACAACACATAAACAATAGATTGATAATCACCATAACATAGCATTCTCTATTCATCGGATCCCGACAAACACAACATATAGTATTACAGATAGATGATCTTGATCATGTTAGGCAGCTCACAAGATCCAACAATGAAGCACATAAGGAGAAGACGACCATCTAGCTACTGCTATGGACCCATAGTCCAGGGGTGAACTACTCACTCATCACTCCGGAGGCGATCATGGCGATGAAGAGTCCTCCGGGAGATGATTCCCCTCTCCGGCAGGGTGCCGGAGGCGATCTCCTGAATCCCCCGAGATGGGATTCGCGGCGGCGTCTCTGGAATGTTTTCCGTATCGTGGCTCTCGGTACTGGGGGTTTCGCGACGGAGGCTTTAAGTAGGCGGAAGGGCAACGCGGGGGCCACACGAGGGCCCCACACACCAGGGCCGCGCGGCCAAGGCTGGGCCGCGCCGCCCTAGTGTGGCGGCGCCTCGTGGCCCCACTTCCTTTCCCCTTCGGTCTTCTGGAAGCTTCGTGCAAAAATAGGACCCTGGGCGTTGATTTCGTCCAATTCCGAGAATATTTCGTTACTAGGATTTCTGAAACCAAAAACAGCAGAAAACAGCAACTGGCTCTTCGGCATCTTGTTAATAGGTTAGTGCCGGAAAATGCGTAAATACGACATATAATGTGTATAAAACATGTAGATATCATCAATAATGTAGCATGGAACATAAGAAATTATCGATACGTCGGAGACGTATCAGCATCCCCAAGCTTAGTTCTGCATGGGTTGATTTCTTTTTTTCATACAATGATTGTTGTAGCAAAAGGAGGAGAACAAGGCCCACATAGGCAGCCAGCTGGAGAATGAACACTCCCTCACCCTGGAGTGTGATCGTCTTCACAGAGTTTTGGCGTCTGAGAAGGAGATCTCCTTTCATCTTG
The DNA here is from genome assembly GCA_030979885.1 of Lolium multiflorum. Taxonomy (NCBI): domain Eukaryota; kingdom Viridiplantae; phylum Streptophyta; class Magnoliopsida; order Poales; family Poaceae; genus Lolium; species Lolium multiflorum. The sequence goes on from JAUUTY010000287.1 coordinate 226,484, forward strand.
CGCAATGCGTCGACATGCTTAAGCAGCAGAACGCCTACTGGGTGGAACTGAACAACAAGAGCGTCACATGGATGGATACTGGAAGCAACCTCATCAAGTATCTCATGGAACAGAAGTTGAAATTAAAGCTCAAGAGGCAGATCTCGAGGGTGCTAATGCGCGGACAAACCGCCGTCCTTAAGGCGATTATCAAGGAGAAGGAGGATCTCCGTGCACAGCTAGCGACCTATATCTCGGCGTCCACCAAGAGCGTCCCTGAGTAGGAGATCTTGTTCTGCTAGTTAACTGCTTCATCACCTTAGTATCGCCATGTGCTCGTAAAACTGCTAGTTAACTATCTGTTGGTATGTTGCACATTTGATCTGAACTTTGTGTTTTGCAATGCACAATTGATCAACTACTAGTAAGTGTATATTAAAATGGCGGGATACTCTTTTTAGCGGCGAAAATTTTCCATTTGTTGCTATTGTAGCGAATCTAAGCCCTTCAGAATCTTCCCTATCGTCAAGAAAACTTTCCAAAAACATAAGCATTTTGGAGGGAAACCTTGATGATATAGGCTATGAGGATGATCCTGGGTTGTGGTTCTTAGCGTGATCTGTAGATGGCAGTATGCTTCTTGTTCATACCTGAGGCTTTACTGAGGCTGCAAGATGTTCTCTAAGGACACTGTCAGTTATGTTCAGATAAGCTAGGGAAGAGATTACTGGTCTTGGAGCATATTGTCTTTTCGTGGGATTGAATTATCCGCTCACATTGCAGTAAATCATGCATATTTCGATTTATATTTTGGTGGAGTTTCATTCGATTTGAATCATAGGTTTGTGAGCAAATAATATTTAGTTTAAACTAGTGCTCGAATACGTAAGAAGCTATTTAATCACAAGCTAGTCATCCGAATGGGATGAAATATTCATAGATTTTAAAACAAGGCATCTACATATTACTGGATTTTTTTCAAAATTTTCTGAATAGTTTTTTCTTTTTTAGCTTCGAAATAACAGATAGTTTGGAACGTTGGATCTCGAAAGATGGTAGATGGTGGCACCTAGTCACAATGAGACTTGGAAGCATCAAGTCACTGAAGCTCCTCCAAACCAAGCTAGGAAAGGCATTGAAAATGAAGTTCTGCTCTAAAACATCTCTCATTTCATTTTGGTGCTCGCGCGGTTGCATGCTGCCCACGTGTTAAGGTACGTGTCTCTGGCATAGAGTACTACGATTATCGGCGAAAAATATATCGTAATGGAAACTGTAAAAAAAGCCCTCTCTGCTCAAGCTGATGTGACGAGACATCACTGCACCAAACGTCGTCGCAAATTTATAGATGGGTGGCGTGCTAGTCTACCATCTACCAACAGTCAAATCGGCGCCCAGTCGCAGCAGCAGCAGCCTAGAGTACTGCCTAGGTTTTGCCCCTTGCATGTCTATCATCTTTTTCTTCACCCTCGCAGAATCACGCGCACGCGCAGGATCTCGATCCCCACCACGCCGCATCACTAGTACTATACCTTTCTCTCCTCACCCCACCCGGCCGCGGCGCGCATCGTTTCTTCCATAGCGCTCGCCCTCTCCTCCGAAAACCCCAAGCGAAGTTGCATCCGCCATCCATCTAAATCCATCTTCACCTGATGGAATATTCAAGGCTTTGCCGGTGCGGCGGGGACGGCCACTTGGAGGCTCTCACCGGCGACAACATCGACCTCATCGCTGCGCATCTGGACGTTACCTACACCGTCCGACTTGCCGCATGTTCCAGGGAGCTCTACGACCAGATCAGCAATGATGAAGGTAAGATGCACCATTGGGATGAACCCTGCCTGCTGATGCCTCCGCCTGCTTATTGGTTCGATGAACCCTGGTTCGTGGCGACAGCATCTCGTCTGCATGTTACCGTGTACGACCTGGTGCCCCTCGACCATCCTCGCCGTTCTGTCACCCTGCCGTTCATGCACGACAGAAAATGGCTTGGCGCGAACGGCGACTGGATCGCCGCCGCCGATCATCGTGGGTGCCAGTGGTGCCTTGTGAACGTCTACACCGAGCGACATATCCCCCTTCCATCCCCACCTGATCCGAAGATTGGTCATGGTGTTACATATCAACCTGCTACTAAAGATTGGTTATACTATCTTTGCTGGAGTCGAGCAATTAATTTGTTGAAGATTGTAATCTGCCAAGTGCCCACAAAAGGTGGGAGGTACGCAGATTACAAGCTCATCGCCTTGTTCGACAAAACGATTTTCTACCTTGAAGGGGGTGGCGACTGGAGAATGCTGAAGAACCCTACACCTGAACAAATTGTGCCGGCGTTCTGTGATGCCATTGAACTCGGTGGCCAAGTTTTTGCGGTGGACGAAATTAGGGGCTGGACGTACTGCTGGGACACCCCAAATGGTATTTTTTCAGTCCTTATGTTGCATTGCATGATACACTGCCTTAATCAATGAAGTTATTCATGAACTACCTTGTTTATATTTTACCTTTCATAAATGACTTAATGATCACACCGCCTTTTGCTGAATATGAATGAACCGTTGCTTGCAATGAATTAGTACTAATTAGTCACCAACAAACATAGTATGCTCAGTATGTGATTGCATTCCTGAATTAGTAATTCTACGCCACTGCAGAATATGGATGTAATTAACCAGTATCTCAAAAGATAAGGTAGCACTATGAAGGCACCCTTTTTGATAACCTTTTACACCCATTGTTTCATATATAACTAATTGATTTTTGCTCCAAAAGGAGGACGAGAGACCCCCGCCATCTGCATCAGAGAGATGCATAAGGACTTTCATAAGTATATGACTTAACGATCACATCCTTTATCTGAATATGAATGAACCGTTGCTTGCAACGAATTAGTACTAATCAGTCATCAGCAAACATAGTATACTCCGTATGTGAATGCAATCCTGAATTAGTAACTCTATCCACTGCAGAATATGGATGTAATTAACAAGTATCTCAAATGTTAACGTAGCACAATGAAGGCACCCTTCTTGATTAACTTTTACACCCATTGTTTCATATAACTAGTTGATTTTTGCTCGAAATAGAGGGCGAGGTACCCCGGCCTCTGCATCGAAGAGATGCATATGGCCGTTATTTAGTACTCCATCTCATGAAACATGTTATAACTTTTTCTTACTTTTGATTTACTCCCTCCGTCCCACCAAAAGTGTCTTGAATATCTGCCTTCTCCTTTTTTCCCTTAGAAAAGTAACTCAATCAAAATCCAATTATTTACTAAACAAGAATGAAATACTTGTTATGCCTAATTTACTTAGTTTAACCTGTACCTTTTTTAATTATGTTCTTTATCCGGCTAGATTTTTCTTTGCCAAATTGCCCGAAGCTTATGCATATTTCAACCCCATCGTGGATGTTATGCCTGTCATACCTCTATTTTTTTCTTCTATTAGCCTTTGTTTGGTGCTGGCGTGTAGTTGACGTGGGAGTTAGAAATCTTTGTGGTGTAGCTTTTCTTCAGTTCCCCGGCAACGGCGCCAGAAATTTAGCTTGATACGCGTAGATGCACACGTCCGTTGGGAACCCCAAGTGGAAGGTATGATGCGTATAGAAGCAAGTTTCCCTCAGTATGAAACCAAGGTTTAATCGAACCAGTAGGAGCCAAGAAGCACGTTGAAGGTTGATGGTCGCGAAATGTGATGCGGCGCAACACCAGGGATTCCGGCGCCAACGTGGAACCTGCACAACACAACCAAAGTACTTTGCCCCAACGAAACAGTGAGGTTGTCAATCTCACCGGCTTGCTGTAACAAAGGATTAAACGTATCGAGCGGAAGATGTTTGCAAAGAAAACAGTAAACACAATTGCAGTAGATTGTATGCTATGTAAAGAATAGGACCGGGGTCCACAGTTCACTAGAGGTGTCTCTCCCATAAGATAAAAGCATGTTGGGTGAACAAATTACAGTCGGGCAATTGACAAATAGAGAAAGGCATAACAATGCATGTACATGATATGATAAATATAGTGAGATTTAATTGGGCATTACGACAAAGTACATAGACCGCCATCCAACTGCATCTATGCCTAAAAAGTCCACCTTCAGGTTATCATCCGAACCCCATTCAGTATTAAGTTGCTAAGCAACAGACAATTGCATTAAGTATGGTGCGTAATGTAATCGACAACTACATCCTTAGACATAGAATCAATGTTTTATCCCTAGTGGCAACAGCACATCACAACCTTAGAACTTTCTGTCACTGTCCCAGGTGTCAATGAAGGCATGAACCCACTATCGAGCATAAATACTCCCTCTTGGAGTTAAGAGTAAAAACTTGGCCAGAGCCTCTACTAATAACGGAGAGCATGCAAGATCATAAACAACACATAAACAATAGATTGATAATCACCATAACATAGTATTCTCTATCCATCGGATCCCGACAAACACAACATATAGTATTACATATAGATGATCTTGATCATGTTAGGCAGCTCACAAGATCCAACAATGAAGCACAACAAGGAGAAGACGACCATCTAGCTACTGCTATGGACCCATGGTCCAGGGGTGAACTACTCACTCATCACTCCGGAGGCGATCATGGCGATGAAGAGTCCTCCGGGAGATGAATCCCCTCTCCGGCAGGGTGCCGGAGGCGATCTCCTGAATCCCCCGAGATGGGATTCGCGGCGGCGGCGTCTCTGGAAGGTTTTCCGTATCGTGGCTCTCGGTACTGGGGGTTTCGCGACGGAGGCTTTAAGTAGGCGGAAGGGTAGGTCGGGGGGCTCACGAGGGGCCCATGACGGGGCCGCGCGGCCGGGGCCAGGCCGCGCCGCCCGTGGTGGCCACCTCGTGGCCCCACTTCGTTATCTCTTCGGTCTTCTGGAAGCTTCGTGCAAAAATAGGACCCTGGGCGAAGATTTCGTCCAATTCCGAGAATATTTCCTTACTAGGATTTCTGAAACCAAAAACAGCAGAAAACAGCAACTGGCTCTTCGGCATCTTGTTAATAGGTTAGTTCCAGAAAATGCATAAATATGACATATAATGTGCATAAAACATGTAGGTATCATCAATAAAGTAGCATGGAACATAAGAAATTATCGATACGTTGGAGACGTATCAGCATCCCCAAGCTTAGTTCTGCTCGTCCCGAGCAGGTAAAACGATAACAAAGATAATTTCTGAAGTGACATGCCATCATAATCTTGATCATACTATTTGTAAACATATGTAATGAATGCAGCGATCAAAACAATGGTAATGACATGAGTAAACAACTGAATCATAAAGCAAAGACTTTTCATGAATAGTACTTCAAGACAAGCATCAATAAGTCTTGCATAAGAGTTAACTCATAAAGCAATAAATCAAAGTAAAGGTGTTGAAGCAACACAAAGGAAGATTAAGTTTCAGCGGTTGCTTTCAACTTATAACATGTATATCTCATGGATATTGTCAACATAAAGTAATATAACAAGTGCAATATGCAAGTATGTAGGAATCAATGCACAGTTCACACAAGTGTTTGCTTCTTAAGGTGGAAGGAGATAGGTAAACTGACTCAACAATAAAAGTAAAAGAAAGGTCCTTCAAAGAGGAAAGCATCGATTGCTGTATTTGTGCTAGAGCTTTTATTTTAAAAACATGAAACAATTTTGTCAACGGTAGTAATAAAGCATATGAGTTATGTAAATTATATCTTACAAGTTGCAAGCCTCATGCATAGTATACTAATAGTGCCCGCACCTTGTCCTACTTAGCTTGGACTACCGGATCTTTGCATGCCATGTTTCAACCAAGTGTCACAAAGGGGTACCTCCATGCCGCATGTACAAAGGTCTAAGGAGAATGCTCGCATTTTGGATTTCTCGCTTTTGATTATTCTCAACTTAGACATCCATACCGGGACAACATGGACAACAGATAATGGACTCCTCTTTAATGCATAAGCATGTAGCAATGATTATTATTCTCATATGAGATTGAGGATATATGTCCAAAACTGAAACTTCAACCATGATTCATGGCTTTAGTTAGCGGCCCAATGTTCTTCTCTAACAATTTTGCATGCTCCAACCACTAAAATGATAGATCCTTCAGACAAGACGGACATGCATAGCAACTCACATGATATTCAACAATAGTTGATGGCGTTCCCCAGAAGCATGGTTATCGCACAACAAGCAACTTAATAAAAGATAAAGTGCATAAGTACATATTCAATACTACGATAGTTTTTAAGGCTATTTTGTCCCATGAGCTATATATTGCAAAGGTGAATGATGGAATTTTAAAGGTAGCACTCAAGCAATTTACTTTGGAATGGCGGAGAAATACCATGTAGTAGGTAGGTATGGTGGACACAAATGGCATAGTAGTTGGCTCAAGGATTTTGGATGCATGAGAAGTATTCCCTCTCGATACAAGGTTTAGGCTAGCAAGGTTATTTGAAGCAAACTCAAGGATGAACAGGTGCAGCAAAACTCACATAAAAGACATATTGTAAACATTATAAGACTCTACACCGTCTTCCTTGTTGTTCAAAACTCAATACTAGATATTATCTAGACCTTAGAGAGACCAAATATGCAAATCAAATTTTAGCAAGCTCTATGTATTTCTTCATTAATGGGTGCAAAGTATATGATGCAAGAGCTTAAACATGAGCACAACAATTGCAAAGTATCACATTATCCAAGACATTTTAGAATTACTACATGTAGCATTTTCCAATTCCAACCATATAACAATTTAACGAAGAAGAAACTTCGCCTTGAACATTATGAGTAAAGCCTAAGGACATATTTGTCCATATGCAACAGCGGAGCGTGTCTCTCTCCCACAAAGTGAATGCTAGGATCCATTTTATTCAAACAAAAACAAAAACAAAAACAAACCGACGCTCCAAGTAAAGAACACAAGATGTGATTGAATAAAAATATAGTTTCAGGGGAGGAACCTGATGATGTTGTCGATGAAGAAGGGGATGCCTTGGGCATCCCCAAGCTTAGACGCTTGAGTCTTCTTAAAATATGCAGGGGTGAACCACGGGGGCATCCCCAAGCTTAGAGCTTTCACTCCTCTTGATCATAGTATATCATTCTCCTCTCTTGACCCTTGAAAACTTCCTTCACACCAAACTTCAAGCAAACTCATTAGAGGGTTAGTGCACAATTAATAATTCACACATTCAGAGGTGACACAATCATTCTTTACACTTCTGGACATTGCATAAAGCTACTGGACATTAATGGATCAAAGAAATAAATCCAACATAGCAAAAGAGGCAATGCGAAATAAAAGGCAGAATCTGTCAAAAACAGAACAGTCCGTAAAGACGAATTTAAAGCTGGCACCAGAATTGCTCAAATGGAAAAACTCAAAACTAATGAAAGTTGCGTACATATCTGAGGATCACGCTCGTAAATTGGCAGATTTTTTCGAATTTTCTACAGAGAACTGTGCCCAGATTCGTGACAGACAGCAATGCTGTTTCTGCGCAGCGATCCCAAATATAACATCAACTTTGACATAGAAACTTTACTTGGCACAAAAACATGATAAGGAGAGGTTGCTACAGTAGTAAACAACTTCCAAGACTCAACAAAACAAAAAAATTGTTGTAGTAAAAACATGGGTTGTCTCCCATAAGCGCTTTTCTTTAACGCCTTTCAGCTAGGCGCAGAAAGTGCAAATCAAGTAACATCGAGAGATGAAGCATCAACATTATTTTTCATGCAAACACAACTTGTTGCAGAGGGTACTTTAGGTGCTCCATTATCTAAATTCTCTATGGTGGTGCTAGGGGTTTTAGAAATTTTAGGCCTATAATAATTCTTTTGTTTAGGCACTTTAGAGGCGTACATGAATTTTTGCTCTTTACCCACATAAGCTTTCTCATTATACTTGAGAGAAGAAAAGGTTGAACCCAAGGTTCCCATAGCTTTTTCAAGTTCATCAATCCTATTGGTTTGATTATCATGGACAACACAAGTTCCTAGGACACTAATTCTTTCATCAATTCCTCCTAGGGATTTATCAAGTTCATCAGTTTTATCCAATAACATTTCCAATTTAGTTTCAATACTTGGAAAAATTTTCTCTATGGTTTCCAATTTTTTCATAACATCCTCAAGAGAGATTTCAATTTTAACTTCATTAACAGGTGGTATTCCAACTAGACTCTCAATGATGCAACTAGCTTCTAAAGCGGGAGTACCTAGGAAATTACCTCCCGAAAGAGTATCAAGAACATATCTATTCCAACTAGATAAACCAACATAAAAGTTCCTAAGAAGGATAGTGGTGGAGTGTTTCTTAATGCACCTTTGATGAGCATTACTAATTCTATACCAAGCATCTTTAAAACTTTCTCCACCTTGTTGCTTAAAAGAACGAACTTCAACTTCAGGATTACTCATTTTAGTAGCAATAAAACAAACTAGATAAAGTAAATGCAAGTAACTAATTTTTTTGTGTTTTTGATATAGAGAGCAAGACAATAAATAAAGTAAAACTAGCAACTAATTTTTTTGTATTTTGATTTAGTGCAGCAAACAAAGTAGTAAATAAAATAAAGCAAGACAAAAACAAAGTAAAGAGATTGAGAAGTGGAGACTCCCCTTGCAGCGTGTCTTGATCTCCCCGGCAACGGCGCCAGAAATTTACTTGCTGGCGTGTAGTTGACGTGGGAGTTAGAAATCTTTGTGGTGTAGCTTTTCTTCAGTTCCCCGGCAACGGCGCCAGAAATTTAGCTTGATACGCGTAGATGCACACGTCCGTTGGGAACCCCAAGTGGAAGGTATGATGCGTATAGAAGCAAGTTTCCCTCAGTATGAAACCAAGGTTTAATCGAACCAGTAGGAGCCAAGAAGCACGTTGAAGGTTGATGGTCGCGAAATGTGATGCGGCGCAACACCAGGGATTCCGGCGCCAACGTGGAACCTGCACAACACAACCAAAGTACTTTGCCCCAACGAAACAGTGAGGTTGTCAATCTCACCGGCTTGCTGTAACAAAGGATTAAACGTATCGAGTGGAAGATGTTTGCAAAGAAAACAGTAAACACAATTGCAGTAGATTGTATGCTATGTAAAGAATAGGACCGGGGTCCACAGTTCACTAGAGGTGTCTCTCCCATAAGATAAAAGCATGTTGGGTGAACAAATTACAGTCGGGCAATTGACAAATAGAGAAAGGCATAACAATGCATGTACATGATATGATAAATATAGTGAGATTTAATTGGGCATTACGACAAAGTACATAGACCGCCATCCAACTGCATCTATGCCTAAAAAGTCCACCTTCAGGTTATCATCCGAACCCCATTCAGTATTAAGTTGCTAAGCAACAGACAATTGCATTAAGTATGGTGCGTAATGTAATCGACAACTACATCCTTAGACATAGAATCAATGTTTTATCCCTAGTGGCAACAGCACATCACAACCTTAGAACTTTCTGTCACTGTCCCAGGTGTCAATGAAGGCATGAACCCACTATCGAGCATAAATACTCCCTCTTGGAGTTAAGAGTAAAAACTTGGCCAGAGCCTCTACTAATAACGGAGAGCATGCAAGATCATAAACAACACATAAACAATAGATTGATAATCACCATAACATAGTATTCTCTATCCATCGGATCCCGACAAACACAACATATAGTATTACATATAGATGATCTTGATCATGTTAGGCAGCTCACAAGATCCAACAATGAAGCACAACAAGGAGAAGACGACCATCTAGCTACTGCTATGGACCCATGGTCCAGGGGTGAACTACTCACTCATCACTCCGGAGGCGATCATGGCGATGAAGAGTCCTCCGGGAGATGAATCCCCTCTCCGGCAGGTGCCGGAGGCGATCTCTGAATCCCCGAGATGGGATTCGCGGCGGCGGCGTCTCGGAAGGTTTTCCGTATCGTGGCTCTCGTACTGGGGGTTTCGCGACGGAGGCTTTAAGTAGGCGGAAGGGTAGGTCGGGGGGCTCACGAGGGGCCAGATGACAGGGCCGCGGCCAGGGGCCAGGCCGCGCCGCCCTGTGGTCTGCCACCTCGTGGCCCCACTTCGTTATCTCTTCGGTCTTCTGGAAGCTTCGTGCAAAAATAGGACCCTGGGCGAAGATTTCGTCCAATTCCGAGAATATTTCCTTACTAGGATTTCTGAAACCAAAAACAGCACAGCAACTGGCTCTTCGGCATCTTGTTAATAGGTTAGTTCCAGAAAATGCATAAATATGACATATAATGTGCATAAAACATGTAGGTATCATCAATAAAGTAGCATGGAACATAAGAAATTATCGATACGTTGGAGACGTATCAGCATCCCCAAGCTTAGTTCTGCTCGTCCCGAGCAGGTAAAACGATAACAAAGATAATTTCTGAAGTGACATGCCATCATAATCTTGATCATACTATTTGTAAACATATGTAATGAATGCAGCGATCAAAACAATGGTAATGACATGAGTAAACAACTGAATCATAAAGCAAAGACTTTTCATGAATAGTACTTCAAGACAAGCATCAATAAGTCTTGCATAAGAGTTAACTCATAAAGCAATAAATCAAAGTAAAGGTGTTGAAGCAACACAAAGGAAGATTAAGTTTCAGCGGTTGCTTTCAACTTATAACATGTATATCTCATGGATATTGTCAACATAAAGTAATATAACAAGTGCAATATGCAAGTATGTAGGAATCAATGCACAGTTCACACAAGTGTTTGCTTCTTAAGGTGGAAGGAGATAGGTAAACTGACTCAACAATAAAAGTAAAAGAAAGGTCCTTCAAAAGGAAAGCATCGATTGCTGTATTTGTGCTAGAGCTTTTATTTTGAAAACATGAAACAATTTTGTCAACGGTAGTAATAAAGCATATGAGTTATGTAAATTATATCTTACAAGTTGCAAGCCTCATGCATAGTATACTAATAGTGCCCGCACCTTGTCCTACTTAGCTTGGACTACCGGATCTTTGCATGCCATGTTTCAACCAAGTGTCACAAAGGGGTACCTCCATGCCGCCTGTACAAAGGTCTAAGGAGAATGCTCGCATTTTGGATTTCTCGCTTTTGATTATTCTCAACTTAGACATCCATACCGGGACAACATGGACAACAGATAATGGACTCCTCTTTAATGCATAAGCATGTAGCAATGATTATTATTCTCATATGAGATTGAGGATATATGTCCAAAACTGAAACTTCAACCATGATTCATGGCTTTAGTTAGCGGCCCAATGTTCTTCTCTAACAATTTTGCATGCTCCAACCACTAAAATGATAGATCCTTCAGACAAGACGGACATGCATAGCAACTCACATGATATTCAACAATAGTTGATGGCGTTCCCCAGAAGCATGGTTATCGCACAACAAGCAACTTAATAAAAGATAAAGTGCATAAGTACATATTCAATACTACGATAGTTTTTAAGGCTATTTTGTCCCATGAGCTATATATTGCAAAGGTGAATGATGGAATTTTAAAGGTAGCACTCAAGCAATTTACTTTGGAATGGCGGAGAAATACCATGTAGTAGGTAGGTATGGTGGACACAAATGGCATAGTAGTTGGCTCAAGGATTTTGGATGCATGAGAAGTATTCCCTCTCGATACAAGGTTTAGGCTAGCAAGGTTATTTGAAGCAAACTCAAGGATGAACAGGTGCAGCAAAACTCACATAAAAGACATATTGTAAACATTATAAGACTCTACACCGTCTTCCTTGTTGTTCAAAACTCAATACTAGATATTATCTAGACCTTAGAGAGACCAAATATGCAAATCAAATTTTAGCAAGCTCTATGTATTTCTTCATTAATGGGTGCAAAGTATATGATGCAAGAGCTTAAACATGAGCACAACAATTGCAAAGTATCACATTATCCAAGACATTTTAGAATTACTACATGTAGCATTTTCCAATTCCAACCATATAACAATTTAACGAAGAAGAAACTTCGCCTTGAACATTATGAGTAAAGCCTAAGGACATATTTGTCCATATGCAACAGCGGAGCGTGTCTCTCTCCCACAAAGTGAATGCTAGGATCCATTTTATTCAAACAAAAACAAAAACAAAAACAAACCGACGCTCCAAGTAAAGAACACAAGATGTGATTGAATAAAAATATAGTTTCAGGGGAGGAACCTGATGATGTTGTCGATGAAGAAGGGGATGCCTTGGGCATCCCCAAGCTTAGACGCTTGAGTCTTCTTAAAATATGCAGGGGTGAACCACGGGGGCATCCCCAAGCTTAGAGCTTTCACTCCTCTTGATCATAGTATATCATTCTCCTCTCTTGACCCTTGAAAACTTCCTTCACACCAAACTTCAAGCAAACTCATTAGAGGGTTAGTGCACAATTAATAATTCACACATTCAGAGGTGACACAATCATTCTTTACACTTCTGGACATTGCATAAAGCTACTGGACATTAATGGATCAAAGAAATAAATCCAACATAGCAAAAGAGGCAATGCGAAATAAAAGGCAGAATCTGTCAAAAACAGAACAGTCCGTAAAGACGAATTTAAAGCTGGCACCAGAATTGCTCAAATGGAAAAACTCAAAACTAATGAAAGTTGCGTACATATCTGAGGATCACGCTCGTAAATTGGCAGATTTTTTCGAATTTTCTACAGAGAACTGTGCCCAGATTCGTGACAGACAGCAATGCTGTTTCTGCGCAGCGATCCCAAATATAACATCAACTTTGACATAGAAACTTTACTTGGCACAAAAACATGATAAGGAGAGGTTGCTACAGTAGTAAACAACTTCCAAGACTCAACAAAACAAAAAAATTGTTGTAGTAAAAACATGGGTTGTCTCCCATAAGCGCTTTTCTTTAACGCCTTTCAGCTAGGCGCAGAAAGTGCAAATCAAGTAACATCGAGAGATGAAGCATCAACATTATTTTTCATGCAAACACAACTTGTTGCAGAGGGTACTTTAGGTGCTCCATTATCTAAATTCTCTATGGTGGTGCTAGGGGTTTTAGAAATTTTAGGCCTATAATAATTCTTTTGTTTAGGCACTTTAGAGGCGTACATGAATTTTTGCTCTTTACCCACATAAGCTTTCTCATTATACTTGAGAGAAGAAAAGGTTGAACCCAAGGTTCCCATAGCTTTTTCAAGTTCATCAATCCTATTGGTTTGATTATCATGGACAACACAAGTTCCTAGGACACTAATTCTTTCATCAATTCCTCCTAGGGATTTATCAAGTTCATCAGTTTTATCCAATAACATTTCCAATTTAGTTTCAATACTTGGAAAAATTTTCTCTATGGTTTCCAATTTTTTCATAACATCCTCAAGAGAGATTTCAATTTTAACTTCATTAATAGGTGGTATTCCAACTAGACTCTCAATGATGCAACTAGCTTCTAAAGCGGGAGTACCTAGGAAATTACCTCCCGAAAGAGTATCAAGAACATATCTATTCCAACTAGATAAACCAACATAAAAGTTCCTAAGAAGGATAGTGGTGGAGTGTTTCTTAATGCACCTTTGATGAGCATTACTAATTCTATACCAAGCATCTTTAAAACTTTCTCCACCTTGTTGCTTAAAAGAACGAACTTCAACTTCAGGATTACTCATTTTAGTAGTAATAAAACAAACTAGATAAAGTAAATGCAAGTAACTAATTTTTTTGTGTTTTTGATATAGAGAGCAAGACAATAAATAAAGTAAAACTAGCAACTAATTTTTTTGTATTTTGATTTAGTGCAGCAAACAAAGTAGTAAATAAAATAAAGCAAGACAAAAACAAAGTAAAGAGATTGAGAAGTGGAGACTCCCCTTGCAGCGTGTCTTGATCTCCCCGGCAACGGCGCCAGAAATTTACTTGCTGGCGTGTAGTTGACGTGGGAGTTAGAAATCTTTGTGGTGTAGCTTTTCTTCAGTTCCCCGGCAACGGCGCCAGAAATTTAGCTTGATACGCGTAGATGCACACGTCCGTTGGGAACCCCAAGTGGAAGGTATGATGCGTATAGAAGCAAGTTTCCCTCAGTATGAAACCAAGGTTTAATCGAACCAGTAGGAGCCAAGAAGCACGTTGAAGGTTGATGGTCGCGAAATGTGATGCGGCGCAACACCAGGGATTCCGGCGCCAACGTGGAACCTGCACAACACAACCAAAGTACTTTGCCCCAACGAAACAGTGAGGTTGTCAATCTCACCGGCTTGCTGTAACAAAGGATTAAACGTATCGAGCGGAAGATGTTTGCAAAGAAAACAGTAAACACAATTGCAGTAGATTGTATGCTATGTAAAGAATAGGACCGGGGTCCACAGTTCACTAGAGGTGTCTCTCCCATAAGATAAAAGCATGTTGGGTGAACAAATTACAGTCGGGCAATTGACAAATAGAGAAAGGCATAACAATGCATGTACATGATATGATAAATATAGTGAGATTTAATTGGGCATTACGACAAAGTACATAGACCGCCATCCAACTGCATCTATGCCTAAAAAGTCCACCTTCAGGTTATCATCCGAACCCCATTCAGTATTAAGTTGCTAAGCAACAGACAATTGCATTAAGTATGGTGCGTAATGTAATCGACAACTACATCCTTAGACATAGAATCAATGTTTTATCCCTAGTGGCAACAGCACATCACAACCTTAGAACTTTCTGTCACTGTCCCAGGTGTCAATGAAGGCATGAACCCACTATCGAGCATAAATACTCCCTCTTGGAGTTAAGAGTAAAAACTTGGCCAGAGCCTCTACTAATAACGGAGAGCATGCAAGATCATAAACAACACATAAACAATAGATTGATAATCACCATAACATAGTATTCTCTATCCATCGGATCCCGACAAACACAACATATAGTATTACATATAGATGATCTTGATCATGTTAGGCAGCTCACAAGATCCAACAATGAAGCACAACAAGGAGAAGACGACCATCTAGCTACTGCTATGGACCCATGGTCCAGGGGTGAACTACTCACTCATCACTCCGGAGGCGATCATGGCGATGAAGAGTCCTCCGGGAGATGAATCCCCTCTCCGGCAGGGTGCCGGAGGCGATCTCCTGAATCCCCCGAGATGGGATTCGCGGCGGCGGCGTCTCTGGAAGGTTTTCCGTATCGTGGCTCTCGGTACTGGGGTTTCGCGACGGAGGCTTTAAGTAGGCGGAAGGGTAGGTCAGGGGGCTCACGAGGGGCCCAGATGACAGGGCCGCGCGGCCAGGGCCGCGCCGCCCTGTGGTCGGCCACCTCGTGGCCCCACTTCGTTATCTCTTCGGTCTTCTGGAAGCTTCGTGCAAAAATAGGACCCTGGCGAAGATTTCGTCCAATTCCGAGAATATTTCCTTACTAGGATTTCTGAAACCAAAAACAGCAGAAAACAGCAACTGGCTCTTCGGCATCTTGTTAATAGGTTAGTTCCAGAAAATGCATAAATATGACATATAATGTGCATAAAACATGTAGGTATCATCAATAAAGTAGCATGGAACATAAGAAATTATCGATACGTTGGAGACGTATCATTTGGCAAGCTGCTTTAAGTTTCCCATGAAATGTTTAGTACTCTATCTACCAAATTGAATGTTGTATTCATTCCAAAAAATCAACAAAATGTGTACAAGGCGAGAACTTTTATATTTTTATATTACTAGTATGTATGCACGTCAAACCATTAAAGATTCTGTTTGATAATCAAAAGAATATTTATAGCATGCCTTTCGCAAGTTTTGAAAGAATATATAAAAAATCTAAAAAAAATAGATGTAGAGAATGTATTATTCTACCAGAGTGTAAAATCTGAAATTGAGATACCCTATATTCGGGCCGCACAAAAATGACAGAATCTGATAGATTTTGAAGTTACAAAATGTTGGAAAATATATGTCAGATTTTTTTGTTGTTGCAAAACCTTAAATATAAGATATTTTGATTTGGACATTTGAATGTTGGTAGAACACAACATTGTTGACACCCGTATTTAATCTCCGTTTTCTTTGGAACTTCAAAATGCAGCTCTCAAAATTTTCAAAAACCATGCTACATGTAGCTCGAGCTATATTCATGGTTTTCGAAAGAAAATATTGCCAACAATGCATATATAAAATACGAAAACAAGAGTGGTCCTACAAAAAATGATGTTTCTTCCCATCAGTCGGCAAACGAAGGGAACAAATAAAAAATTAAAAATATGTGTACATCTAACACTCACTCATTTCTTATCTACCTTTTCCTTTGATGTTTCCTTGAGAGTTGAGACCGTAAGAACCTTCCATTGATCCATGTAGCAGTGCTGAATAGCGATTTCTTTGATGGGGTTATTCATATGCTTCAGGGGTTTCAGATATTTGGTCATTTTTTGGGGTAGACCCAAGGCTCACGTGATGGTTCTAAAATATTGTAGAGTTAGCTATGTGCACTCTTCACAGAGAATCCTGCTGTTGTGCACCGTTAGATTTAGCACTCCAAGGGTCATGATTGAAGCTCTATACTCAGTTTAAAACTGGACCAACTGGTAGATTGTCTGTACTCCTATATTGTATACAAATATCTAATCATATACACCGTTGGATCACTTAAGACAAAGGGAATTAACTACAACACAGGACTTAAACTTAAGATGATATATTTGTCAAAATTTGAATGTATCTATATGCTTTCACTGTCTAGATACATCTGAATTTGGACAAATCTCAGACACTTTCGGTGGGACAGAGGTAGTATATAACTGTGTATACACTAACTAGTGTCTAGTTTTGGCGAAGTTAAGACTTGTTTCGTGGGATGCATGCAGTATAACTGATATATTGGACACTCGATTTGAACACATGAATGACCAATGTCCTTAGCTTACATAGTCGTATTTATACTGTGAGCATGAACGATGAACAGTGCTGCTGTTTGAATATGGTTGCCAGTAACACCCTATTCGTCTCCATTTCTAATATTGCAGAAAACCCGATGTCCATGTTCGTAATCCCGCCACCGGTGGTGGATGATCAGCAGTACGTCGCAAACGTATCTATAATTTCTTATGTTCCATGCTACTTTTATTACAATACTTGAATGTTTTATACATACTTTACAGCATTATTTTACATTTTCCGGCACTAACCTATTAACAAGATGCCGAAGTGCCAGTTGCTGTTTTCTGCTGTTTTTTGGTTTCAGAAATCCTAGTAAGGAAATATTCTCGGAATTGGACGAAATCAACGCCCAGGGTCCTATTTTTGCACAAAGCTTCCAGAAGACCGAAGAGGAGACAAAGTGGGGCCACGAGGTGGGGACACACCAAGGCGACGCTGCCCAAGCCCTGGCCGCGCCGCCTAGTGTGTGGGCCCCCGTGACGCGCTTTGACCTACCCTTCCGCCTACTTAAAGCCTTCGTCGCGAAACCCCCGTACCGAGAGCCACGATACGGAAAACATTGCGAGGCCGCCGCCGCGTCCCATCTCGGGGATTCAGGAGATCGCCTCCGGCACCTGCCGGAGAGGGAATCATCACCGGGGGCTCTACATCATCATGCCCGCCTCCGGATTGATGCGTGAGTAGTTCATCCTTGGACTATGGGTCCATAGCAGTAGCTAGATGGTTGTCTTCTCCGCTTGTGCTTTCATTGTATTAGATCTTGTGAGCTGCCTAACATGATCAAGATCATCTATTTGTAATGCTACATGTTGTGTTTGGTGAGATCCGATGAATATAGAATATTATGTTAAGTTGATTATCAATCTATCATATATGTGTTGTTTATGTTCTTGCATGCTCTCCGTTGCTAGTAGAGGCTCTGGCCAAGTTGATACTTGTAACTCCAAGAGGGAGTAATTATGCTCGATAGTGGGTTCATGCCTCCATTAAATCTGGGATCGTGACAGTAGGTTCTAAGGTTGTGGATGTGCTGTTGCTACTAGGGATAAAACATTGATGCTTTGTCTAAGGATATTTGTGTTGATTACATTACGCGCCATACTTAATGCAATTATCTGTTGTTCGCAACTTAATACTGGAAGGGGTTCGGATGATAACCTGAAGGTGGATTATTTAGGCATAGATGCATGCTGGATAGAGGTCTATGTACTTTGTCGTAATGCCCTGATTAAATCACATAGTAATCATCGTTGATATGTATTGAATCTTTATTTGTCAATTGCTCGCCTGTAATTTGTTCACCCAGCATGCTAGTTATCTTATTGGAGAGACACCACTAGTGAACTGTGGACCCCGGTCCATTCTTTACATCTGAATACATTCTACTGCTTTTACTGTTCTTTGCAAACAAACACCATCTTCCACTCGATACACTTAATCCTTTGTTTTCAGCAAGCCGGTGAGATTGACAACCTCACTGTTACGTTGGGGCAAAGTACTTTGATTGTGTTGTGCAGGTTCCACGTTGGCGCCGGTTTCACTGGTGTTGCGCCGCACTACACTCCTCCACCAACAACCTTCACGTGCTTCTTGGCTCCTACTGGTTCGATAACCTTGGTTTCATACTGAGGGAAACTTGCTTCTATACGCATCATACCTTCCACTTGGGGTTCCCAACGGACGTGTGCTTCGCGCGTATCAAGCTAAATTTCTGGCGCCGTTGCCGGGGACCTGAAGAAAAGTTGCACCCCAGAGATTTCTAACTCCCACGTCAACTACACGCCATCAAGTAAATTTCTGGCGCCGTTGCCGGGGAGATCAAGACACGCTGCAAGGGGAGTCTCCACTTCCAATCTCTTTACTTTGTTTTTGTCTTGCTTTATTTTATTTACTACTTTGTTTGCTGCACTTAAACAAAACACACAAAAATTAGTTGCTAGTTTTACTTTATTTACTGTCTTGTTCTCTATATCAAAAACACAAAAAAATTAGTTACTTGCATTTAATTTATTTTGTTATCATGTCTAGTCCTGTACTTGTTTTTATTTTCACTAGTTAGGCTTAATGGAAAACAACAAAAAAATTAGAGATCTTTATAGTATTTATCTTGAGTTAGGACATGATGTGTTTGAAGAGAAAATTAAAAAACCCATGGAACTTTGTTTGCAAAATAGTTGTAGCAATGTTATTAGCATGAACTCTTTGAACACTATTATTGCTAAAGCTATGGAAGAATTTAAGCTTGGGGAAGCTGGTTGTGATATTTTTAGTCCCCCAAGCATGGAGGAGAAAATTTACTTGGATGATACTTTACCTCCTATATATGATGCTTGCAATGATGAATATGATATTTTCAGTCCACCTACTATTGAGGAGAAAATTAATTATGATTACAATATGCCTCCTATATATGATGATTATGGTGATGAGAATAATGATAGTTATTTTATTGAATTTGCTCCCACTACAATTAATAGTAATGATTATGCTTATGTGGAGAGTAATGATTTTATGCATGTAGCTCATGATAAGAATGCTTTATGTGATAGTTATATTGTTGAGTTTGTTCATGATGCTACTGAAAATTATTATGAGAGAGGGAAACATGGTTATATGCATCTTAATAATATTAAGTTTCCCCTCTTTATGTTGAGAATCTTGAAGTTGCGCTTGTGTTGCCTTTCTATGCTTATTGCATTATGCTTATATGACTTGTTTATTTACAAGATTCCTTTTCATAGGAAGTGGGTTAGGTTTAAATGTGTTTTGAATTTGCTTCTTGATGCTCTCTTTTGCTTCAACTCTTATTTCTTGCGAGTGCATCATTAAAATTACTGAGCCCATCTTAATGGCTATAAAGAAAGAACTTCTTGGGAGATAACCCAAGTTTCATTTTATTTACTGTATTGTTGAGTCTTGGAAGTTGTTTACTACTGTAGCAACCTCTCCTTATCATGTTTTTGTGCCAAGTAAAGTTTCTATGTTAAAGTTGATGTTATATTTGGGATCGCTGCGCAGAAACAGCATTGCTGTCTGTCACGAATTCTGGCATAAGTCTCTGTAAAAAATTCGAAAAAATCTGCAAAATTACGAGCGTGATCCTCAGATATGTACGCAACTTTCATTAGTTTTGAGTTTTTCCATTTGAGCAAGTTAAGTGCCCAGTCCAGATGCATCTTTACGGACTGTTCTGTTTTTGACAGATTCTGTCTTTTATTTCGCATTGCCGCTTTTGCTATGTTGAATGAGTTTCTTTGTTCCATTAACTTTCAGAAGCTTTGTGCAATGTCCAGAAGTGTTAAGAATGATTGTGTCACCTCTGAATATATGAATTTGTGGTTAAGCACTAACCCTCTCATGAGTTTGCTTGAAGTTTGTGTGAAGGAAGTTTTCAAGGGTCAAGAGAAGAGGATGATATACTATGATCAAGAAGAGTGAAAGGTCTAAGCTTGGGGATGCCCCGGTGGTTCATCCCTGCATATTTTAAGAAGACTCAAGCATCTAAGCTTGGGGATGCCCAAGGCATCCCCTTCTTCATCGACAACATTATCAGGTCACTTCTAGTGAAACTATATTTTTATTCCGTCACATTCTTATGTTCTTTACTTGGAGCGTCGGTTTGTTTTTATTTTTGTTTTGTTTTGAATAAAGTTGGATCTCGCCATTCTTATATTGGAGATATTACGCTCCGCTTTTTCATATGGAACACTTGTGTTCTTAATTGTGCTTTAATGTTCATGGCGAAAGCTTATTGCTTCGTTAAATTGCTATTTGGTTGGAATTGGAAAATGATGCATATGGTTTGACAATTTGGCAATTGTTTGAGCTCTCATAGATCATGTTTAAGCTCTTGCATCATGTAGTTTAATCTATTAATGAAGAACTACTGTAGAGCTTGTTTAATTTGGTTTGCATGATTGATCTCTCTAAGTCTAGATATTTTCGGGTAAAATGTTTGAACAACAAGGAAGACAGTGTAGAGCCTTATAATGCTTGCAATATGTTCTTGTGTGAGTTTTGCTGTACCTGTTCATACTTGTGTTTGCTTCAAACAACCTTGCTAGCCCAAACCTTGTACTGAGAGGAAATGCTTCTCGTGCATCCAAACACCTTGAGCCAAACTCCATGCCATTTGTGTCCACCATATCTACCTATTATGTGGTATTTTTCTGCCATTCCAAAGTAAATTACTTGAGTGCTACCTTTAAATTTCATTCCTCTACCTCTACAATATATAGCTCATGGGACAAATAGCTTAAAAACTATTGTGGTGATGAATATGTAGTTATGTGTCTTAATTTTTATAAGTTGCTTGTTGAGCGGTAACCATGTTTTCTGGGGACGCCATCAACTTTATCTTTGTTGGATATCATGTGAGATGCTATGCATGTTCGTCTTGTCTGAAGTAGTGGATTTCATGATCAAATGGTTTGAGTATGCATATGTTAGAGAAGAACATTGGGCCGCTAACTAAAGCCATGTATCATGGTGGAAGTTTCAGTTTGGACATACAACCTCAATCTCTTATGAGAATATTAACTATTGTTGAATGCTTAAGCATTAAAAGAGGAGTCCATTATCTGTTGTCTATGTTGTCCCGGTATGGATGTCTAAGTTGAGAATAATCAAAAGCGAGAAATCCAATGCGTGCTTTCTCCTTAGACACTTGTACAGGCGGCATAGAGGTACCCCTTTGTGACACTTGGTTGAAACATATGTTATGCGATGAGAATCCGTGTTTTCCGAGATAGTAGGACAAGGTGCGAGCACTATTGGTACTCTATGCATGAGGCATGCAACTTGTAGGAAGTATTATGCATAGCACATATGAATTATTACTACCGTTGACAAAATTGTTTCTATGTTTTCAAAACAAAAGCTCTAGCACAAAAATAGTAATCAATGCTTCCCTCTGCGAAGGGCCAATCTTTTACTTTATTGTTGAGTCAGTTTACCCATTCCCTTCTATCTTAGAAGCAAACACTTGTGTTAACTGTGTGCATTGATTCTTACATGTTTACTTATTGCACCTGTTATATTACTCTATGTTGACAAATATCCATGAGATATACATGTTACAAGTTGAAAGCAATTGCTGAAACTTAATCATCCTTTGTGTTGCTTCAATGCATTCTACTATGAATTTATTGCTTATGAGTTAACTCTTATGCAAGTCTTATTGATACTTGTTTGAAAGTATTATTCATGAAAAGTTTTGCTATATGATTCATTTGCTTAGTCATTATCTTTGTTAGCAATCTTTTGTTCAGATCACTCCATTCATCTCATATGCTTTACAATAATGTTGATCAAGATTATGTTGGTAGCATGTCACTTCAGAAATTATTTGTGTTATCGTTTACCTACTCGAGGACGAGTAGGAACTAAGCTTGGGGATGCTTGATACGTCGCAAACGTATCTATAATTTCTTATGGTCCATGCTACTTTTATTACAATACTTGAATGTTTTATACATACTTTACAGCATTATTTTACATTTTCCGGCACTAACCTATTAACAAGATGCCGAAGTGCCAGTTGCTGTTTTTCTGCTGTTTTTGGTTTCAGAAATCCTAGTAAGGAAATATTCTCGGAATTGGACGAAATCAACGCCCAGGGTCCTATTTTTGCACGAAGCTTCCGAAGACCGAAGAGGAGACGAAGTGGGGCCACGAGGTGGGGACACACCAGGGCGGCGCGGCCCAAGCCCTGGCCGCCTAGTGTGGGCCCCCGTGACGCCCTTTGACCTACCCTTCCGCCTACTTAAAGCCTCCGTCGCGAAACCCCCTGTACCGGGAGCCACGATACGGAAAACATTACTGAGAGGCCGCCGCCGAAATCCCATCTCGGGATTCAGAGATCGCCTCCGGCACCCTGCCGGAGAGAGGAATCATCACCGGAGGGGCTCTACATCATCATGCCCGCCTCCGGATTGATGCGTGAGTAGTTCATCCTTGGACTATGGGTCCATAGCAGTAGCTAGATGGTTGTCTTCTCCGCTTGTGCTTTCATTGTATTAGATCTTGTGAGCTGCCTAACATGATCAAGATCATCTATTTGTAATGCTACATGTTGTGTTTGGTGAGATCCGATGAATATAGAATATTATGTTAAGTTGATTATCAATCTATCATATATGTGTTGTTTATGTTCTTGCATGCTCTCCGTTGCTAGTAGAGGCTCTGGCCAAGTTGATACTTGTAACTCCAAGAGGGAGTAATTATGCTCGATAGTGGGTTCATGCCTCCATTAAATCTGGGATCGTGACAGTAGGTTCTAAGGTTGTGGATGTGCTGTTGCTACTAGGGATAAAACATTGATGCTTTGTCTAAGGATATTTGTGTTGATTACATTACGCACCATACTTAATGCAATTATCTGTTGTTCGCAACTTAATACTGGAAGGGGTTCGGATGATAACCTGAAGGTGGATTATTTAGGCATAGATGCATGCTGGATAGCGGTCTATGTACTTTGTCGTAATGCCCTGATTAAATCACATAGTAATCATCGTTGATATGTATTGAATCTTTATTTGTCAATTGCTCGCCTGTAATTTGTTCACCCAGCATGCTAGTTATCTTATTGGAGAGACACCACTAGTGAACTGTGGACCCCGGTCCATTCTTTACATCTGAATACATTCTACTGCTTTTACTGTTCTTTGCAAACAAACACCATCTTCCACTCGATACACTTAATCCTTTGTTTTCAGCAAGCCGGTGAGATTGACAACCTCACTGTTACGTTGGGGCAAAGTACTTTGATTGTGTTGTGCAGGTTCCACGTTGGCGCCGGTTTCACTGGTGTTGCGCCGCACTACACTCCTCCACCAACAACCTTCACGTGCTTCTTGGCTCCTACTGGTTCGATAACCTTGGTTTCATACTGAGGGAAACTTGCTTCTATACGCATCATACCTTCCACTTGGGGTTCCCAACGGACGTGTGCTTCGCGCGTATCAGCAGTACGCGTGGTTCCTCGCTCCAACTGCTGATGGCAAGCGATTGATGATCATCCTTACAGTAAACAACATTGGGATTGCCAATGCTGAAGTACCTCCTGACATTCCCTATGCTGCTAATGGGCTTCAGCTACGGCAGTATCCTCCTGTTGCCACCTACGTCTTTGAGCAGGATCCCATATCTCTGTTCGTTGCAGCACGTGCAGGGGACTTTCATTGGAGGCAGGTTAACAGCCTCGGCGACCACTCTCTGTTCCTCGGACTCAATTACCCGATCATTGCCAACCTGAAGAAGCGTGAATCCAAAGCTCCTGATGGCACATTGGTTCCATTCATGAGGAAAAACTGCGTCTACACAGCATACCGGAAGTATCTTCATAATCAATACCCTAAAATTTTGCGCTGCAACCTCCAGCCAGATGAAGGTGAGACTGTGGGAGTTATCAGCCTTCCCAGAGTTAGTTGGGGTAGTGTCCGACAAGCGGCTATGTGGTTTAAGCCTGCTTTAAACATTGCCCGTTCGGTGTTACCTTTAAAAAAACACTGACACACTTTTTTATTATGCTTGAAGTGTTGAGAAGTAGTACACTGTTTTTAGTATGTACTAGTTTGAATCAGTTTATTTGAACACTGCCCTGCTTTTGTATTTCGTGTTGCCTTCATATTATAACCCATGCATGGCTGTTTTAGGATTGACTTTATTTCAGCACTATAATTACAATGTGTGTACGTCCTTTATAATATAGCCACCTCTTGTTGATCATAGTCATGAGAGGACCATTCCTATTTTTTCGCCGCTAAAGGGTAAAGTACATCCCTGGGGGCAGCGATTCTTGCTGCAGGCCACTAAACATGCATCAACTATGAGCAAAGAAGTTGATGTGCGACCTAGGTGACTGTGCGGACCCCACATGTTAACCAAAGAAACAAACATGTCAATACGGAACTAATGTACATACGACAACTCCTATATGATATGTGTACGATTGAGCATCTGGAGGTGTGCTGCCACCTGCTTCCTCACACGTTGGGTTTGATCTTGTGTTGCGTACACGGATCGGACTGAAATTGTCGTGTGCATAGCAAGGTTCATGTCAAGTCTAGGCAACAAATACTTTTGGGTTCCAACGGCCATCTACATGGTATTTGCTATAGGCCTACTTGCTCAGGCTGTTGAAGCCCAATAACTAGAAATGGGCTTTTCTGCTCATGCAATTTCGGCCCTTTTCTAATGAACCATAGATCCTATGATGGCAAAAAACAAAAACACGGAGATTCTGCATAAAAGTTGTTTTTATTTATTTAGAATTATCCGGTTGCAATTTTTGAAACTGCTCATGGCCAATATGAAAATCCTTGATCGCTCCATACCCACACGGATCACGGTATTTTTAAAAATTCATAAAGTGGATTTGAAATTTAAAACATATCCTAATAATTCCATGATTTATTCTATTAACTTGCAAGATCTTGGAGCGAAAGAGCTTGTATTAG
Organism: Lolium multiflorum; assembly: GCA_030979885.1. NCBI lineage: Eukaryota > Viridiplantae > Streptophyta > Magnoliopsida > Poales > Poaceae > Lolium > Lolium multiflorum. Next base: position 251,815 of record JAUUTY010000287.1, read on the forward strand.
CAGCGTCGTCAACGTTTTTAAAGACGGCAGAGGATCGGAAAAAAATCAGTTGGTAAAAAAATCCAAAAAAAAAGAAACATTTATCGTTTTGAGAGGATGACATGCGGGACCCATGAGGCAGCAGCATTCTCAACGTTTCCAAGGCGACACAGGATTTTAAAAAAGGCGAAATAGCCAGAAATTAGAGGTCAAAATAACTCCAAGAAAGGAAAGGTTTATTGTTCATAGAGGCTGACATGTGGGACCCATGAGCCAGCAGAATCCTCTAAGGGCTGCAGGTGATCAAAAGAAAAAGGAAGTAGCCAAAAATTAGGGGTAAAAATAATTCGAAGATAGGAAACTTTTATTGTTCATAGATGATGACATGCGGGACCCATGAGCCAGCAGCTTACTCAACGTTTCAAAGGCGGCATGAGATCGAAAGCAAAAGGCAAGTGACAAAATATCAGGAGCCAAAGATAATCCAAGAAAAGAAACTTTATTGTGCATAGAGGATGACATGCGGGTCCCATTTAGCAGCAGCGGTCTCAACGTTTCAAATGCGGCTTGAGATCAAAAGAAAAAGAAAGTTGATTGTACATAGAGGATGACATGCGGGTCCCACGAGTCAGCAGCTTACTCAACGTTTCCAAGGCGGTAGGGGATCAAAAGAAAAAGGCAAGTGACCAAAAATGAGGGTGAAAAATAATCCAAGAAAAGAAACTTTTATTGTACATGGAGAATTGCATGCGGGTCCCATTTTGCAGCAGCGGTCCCAACGTTTCAAATGCGGCTTGAGATCAAAAGAAAAAGAAAGTAGCCAGAAATTAGGGGTAAAAAAACTCCAAGAAAAGAAAGTTGATGGACATAGAGGATGACATGCGGGTCCCATGAGCGCAGATTAGTCAACGTTTCCAAGGCGGCAGGGGATCAAAAAAAAAAAAATAGCCAAAAATCAGAGGGTGAAAAAAATCCAAGAAAAGAAATTTTATAGTACATAGAGGATGACATGCGGGTCCCATGAGCCAGCAGGTTCCTCAACGTTTTCAAAGGCGGCATGAGATCGAAAGAAAAAGGCAAGTGACCAAAAATCAGAGGGTGAAACATAATCCAAGAAAAGAAACTTTTATTGTACATAGAGGATGACATGCGGGTCCCATTTTGCAGCAGCTGTCCCAACGTTTCAAATGCGGCTTGAGATCAAAAGAAAAAGAAAGTAGCCAGAAATTAGGGGGTAAAAAAACTCCAAGAAAGGAAAGCTTTATCGTTCATACAGGCTGACATGTGGGACCTATGAGGCAGCAGAGTCCTCAACTTTCAAAGGCCGCAGGGGATCAAAAGAAATAGGAAATAGCCAAAAATCAGAGGGTGAAAAAAACCCAAGAAAATGAACTTTTGTAGTACATAGAGGATGACATGCGGGTCCCATGAGCCAGCAGGTTCCTCAACGTTTCAAACGTGGCATGAGATCGAAAGAAATAGGCAAGTGACCAAATATCAGGATCCAAAGATAATCCAAGAAAAGAAACTTTATTGTACATAGAGGATGACATGCGGGTCCCATTTAGCAGCAGCGGTCTTAACGTTTCAAATGCGTCTTGAGATCAAAAGAAAAAGAAAGTTGATTGTACATAGAGGATGACATGCGGGTCCCATGAGTCAGCAGCTTACCAATGTTTCCAAGGCGGCAGGGGATCAAAAGAAAAAGGAAATAGCCAAAAATCAGAGGGTGAAAAAAAACAAAGAAAATAAACTTTTATAGCACATAGAGGATGACATGCGGGTCCCATGAGCCAGCAGGTTCCTCAACGTTTCAAACGTGGCATGAGATCGAAACAAAAAGGCAAGTAACCAAATATCAGGATCCAAAAATAATTCAAGAAAAGAAACTTGATTGTACATAGAGGATGACATGCGGGTCCATTGAGTCAGCAGCTTACTCAACGTTTCCAAGGCGGCAGGGGATCAAAAGAAAAAGGAAATAGCCAAAAATCAGAGGGTGAAAAAAAAATCCAAGAAAATAAACTTTTATAGCACATAGAGGATGACATGCGGGTCCCATGAGCCAGCAGGTTCCTCAACGTTTCAAACGTGGCATGAGATCGAAACAAAAAGGCAAGTGACCAAATATCAGGAGCCAAAAATAATTCAAGAAAAGAAACTTGATTGTACATAGAGGATGACATGCGGGTCCCATGAGTCATCAGCTTACTCAACGTTTCCAAGGCGGCAGGGGATCAAAAGAAAAAGGAAATAGCCAAAAATCAGAGGGTGAAAAAAAATCCAAGAAAATAAACTTTTATAGCACATAGAGGATGACATGCGGGTCCCATGAGCCAGCAGGTTCCTCAACGTTTCAAACGTGGCATGAGATCGAAAGAAAAAGGTAAGTGACCAAATATCAGGAGCCAAAAATAATTCAAGAAAAGAAACTTGATTGTACATAGAGGATGACATGCGGGTCCCATTTAGCAGCAGCGGTATCACCGTTTGAGAGGCTGCATGGGATCGAAAGAGAAAGGCAATTGACCAAATATCAGGAGCCAAAAATAATTCAAGAAAATAAAGTTTTATAGTACATAGAGGATGATATGCGGGTCCCATTTTGCAGCAGCGGTCTCAATGTTTCCAAGGCGGCACAGGACCAAAAGAAAAATGAAGTAGCCAGAAATCAGGGGGTGAAAAAAATCCAAGAAGAAAGATTTCAATTGGGCTGCATCTGGACATCTGGGCCTTCGAACTATCCTGCTTGGCCTTTTGACTCGTACAATTTCAGCCCACTCCAAAACAGGAAAGTTCGGAATTTTCTAAACAAAACAGGAAAGTCCTATGCTTCGCAAAAACAAAAAACAAGGAGATTCAACATATAAGTTTGTTTATGTAAAAATAAAGATTTAATTTATCCGTTTGAAATAGCTCAGAGCGCAATACACTGTTTATTGTCTGCAAAATAATCAAGATATCACATGTTTGTTGTACGGGGAGGCTGACATCGGGGACCCATGAGCCAGCAGCGTCGTCAACGTTTTAAAGGCGGCAGGGGATGGAAAGAAAAAATAAACCAAAAAATCTGTTGGTAAAAAATCCAAGAAAAGAAACATTTTCGTTCTAAGAGGATGACATGCGGGACCCATGAGGCAGCAGCATCCTCAGCGTTTATTGTTCATAGAGGCTGACATGTGGGACCCGTGAGCCAGCAGCGTCCTCAACGTTTTAAAGGCTGCAGGAGATCGAAAGAAAAAATAAGCCAAAAATCATTTGGTAAACAAAATCCAAGAAAAGAAACATTTACCGTTCTGAGAGGATGACATGCGGGACCCATGAGGCAGCAGCATCCTCAGCGATTTCAAGGCGGCAGGGGATCAAAAGAAAAAAAGGAAATATCCAGAAATTGATTAGGGGTTCAAAATAAATCCATCAAAGGAAACTTTTATTGTTCATAGAGGATGACATGTGGGACCGACCTCCCAACAGCGTCCTCATCGTTTCAGAGGGGGCAGGAGATCAAAAGAAAAGGGCAAATAGCCAGAAATTAGGGGTCAAAAATAACTCCAAGAAAGAAAACTTTTATTGTCGTAGAGGATGACATGCGGGACCCATGAGCCAGCAGCTTAGTCAACGTTTCAAAGGCGGCATGAGATCGAAAGAAAAAGGCAAGTGCCAAAATATCAGGAGCCAAAGATAATCCAAGAAAAAACTTTATTGTACATAGAGGATGACATGCGGGTCCCATTTAGCAGCAGCGGTCTCAATGTTTCAAATGCGTCTTGAGATCAAAAAAAAGAAAGTTGATTGTACATAGAGGATGACATGCGGGTCCCATGAGTCAGCAGCTTACTCAACGTTTCCAAGGCGGCGGGATCAAAAGAAAAATCCAAGGAAAAACTTTTACATAGGGATGACATGCGGGTCCCATTTTGCAGCAGCGGTCCCAACGTTTCAAATGCGACTTGAGATCAAAAGAAAAAGAAAGTAGCAGAAATTAGGGGGTCAAAAAAATCCAAGAAAAGAAAGTTGATGGACATAGAGGATGACATGCGGGTCCCATGAGCCAGCAGGTTCCTCAACGTTTCAAACGTGGCATGAGATCGAAAGAAAAAGGCAAGTGACCAAATATCAGGATCCAAAAATAATTCAAGAAAAGAAACTTGATTGTACATAGAGGATGACATGCGGGTCCCATGAGTCAGCAGCTTACTCAACGTTTCCAAGGCGTCAGGGGATCAAAAGAAAAAGGAAATAGCCAAAAATCAGAGGGTGAAAAAAAATCAAGAAAATAAACTTTTATAGCACATAGAGGATGACATGTGGGTCCCATGAGCCAGCAGCGTTTCAAACGTGGCATGAGATCGAAAGAAAAAGGCAAGTGACCAAATATCAGGATCCAAAAATAATTCAACAAAAGAAACTTGATTGTACATAGAGGCTGACATGTGGGATCTATGAGCCAGCAGAGTCCTCAACTTTTCAAAGGCGGCAGGGGATCAAAAGAAAAAGGAAATAGCCAAAAATCAGAGGGTGAAAAAAATAAAGAAAATAAACTTTTATAGCACATAGAGGATGACATGCGGGTCCCATGAGCCAGCAGGTTCCTCAACGTTTCAAACGTGGCATGAGATCGAAAGAAAAAGGCAAGTGACCAAATATGAGGAGCCAAAAATAATTGAAGAAAAGAAAGTTTTATAGTACATAGAGGATGACATGCGGGTCCCATTTAGCAGCAGCGGTATCACCGTTTGAGAGGCTGCACGGGATCGAAAGAAAAAGGCAAGTGACCAAATATGAGGAGCCAAAAATAATTCAAGAAAAGAAAGTTTTATAGTACATAGAGGATGACATGCGGGTCCCATTTAGCAGCAGCGGTATCACCATTTGAGAGGCGGGACGGGATCGAAAGAAAAAGGCAAGTGACCAAATATGAGGTGCCAAAAATAATTCAAGAAAAGAAAAGTTTTATAGTACATAGAGGATGACATGCGGGTCCCATTTAGCAGCAGCGGTATCACCGTTTGAGAGGCGGCAGGGGATCGAAAGAAAAAGGCAAGTGACCAAATATGCGGTGCCAAAAAAACTCCAAGAAAAGAAAGTTGATTGCACATAGAGGATGACATGCGGGTCCCATTTAGCAGCAGCGGTTTCAACGTTTCCAAGGCGGCAAGGGATCAAAAGAAAAAGGAAGTAGCCAGAAATCAGGGGGTCAAAAAAATCCAAGAATAGAAAGAATTTTGGTTCATAGAGGATGACATGCGGGACCCATGATCCTGCATCGTAAACGGCTCGATCGGAGAGCGTTGAACGAGATGGCGCGATGTAGAAAAAAAACAATGCCAGAGAGGCTGCCATCTGGGCCCTACATCCCTCGGCGGTGCGGATTTGCGTTGACTCGGCCGGCGAACCCGAGATTTCGAGATGCACCACGTCCCGGGCCACCATACGCCACGTTTTGGCCGCTTTCGTCGGGCTAGGTGGCCTCAAAAACGAGAAAAAAAACGTTTTGACATGCACAACGGACAGACCCAAAATCGTCGGCCATGGTACACCAGCAACCACGGCGCGACTTCAACTTCGTCGGCCATGGCAACTTTTCTTGTAGTGGTGACGGAATAAAAATATAGTTTCACTAGAAGTGACCTGATAATGTTGTCGATGAAGAAGGGGATGCCTTGGGCATCCCCAAGCTTAGATGCTTGAGTCTTCTTAAAATATGCAGGGATGAACCACCGGGGCATCCCCAAGCTTAGACCTTTCACTCTTCTTGATCATAGTATATCATCCTCTTCTCTTGACCCTTGAAAACTTCCTTCACACAAACTTCAAGCAAACTCATTAGAGGGTTAGTGCATAACCACAAATTCACATATTCAGAGGTGACACAATCATTCTAAACACTTCTGGACATTGCACAAAGCTTCTGAAAGTTAATGGAACAAAGAAACTCATTCAACATAGCAAAAGCGGCAATGCGAAATAAAAGGCAGAATCTGTCAAAAACAGAACAGTACGTAAAGATGCATCTGGACGGGGCACTTAACTTGCTCAAATGGAAAAACTCAAAACTAATGAAAGTTGCGTACATATCTGAGGATCATGCTCGTAAATTTGCAGATTTTTTCGATTTTTTTACAGAGACTTATGCCAGAATTCGTGACAGACAGCAATGCTGTTTCTGCGCAGCGATCCCAAATATAGCATCAACTTTAACATAAAAACTTTACTTGGCACAAAAACATGATAAGGAGAGATTGCTACAGTAGTAAACAACTTCCAAGACTCAACAATACAGTAAATAAAATAAAACATGGGTTATCTCCCAAGAAGTGCTTTTCTTTAACGCCTTTCAGCTAGGCGCAGAAAGTGCAAATCAAGTAACATCAAGAGAAGAAGCATCAACATCATAGCTTGTTCTAATAATAGAATCAAAAGGCAACTTCATTCTCTTTCTAGGGAAGTGTTCCATACCTTTCTTGAGAGGAAATTGATATTTAATATTACCTTCCCTCATATCAATAACAGCACCAACGGTTCGAAGAAAAGGTCTTCCCAACACAATAGGACAAGATGCATTGCATTCGATATCCAAGACAACAAAATCAACGGGGACAAGGTTATTGTTAACCGTAATGCGCACATTATCAATCCTCCCCAAAGGTTTCTTTTTAACATTATCGGCAAGATTAACATCCAAATAACAATTCTTCAATGGTGGCAAGTCAAGCATATCATAAATCTTTTTAGGCATAACAGAAATACTTGCACCAAGATCACATAAAGCATTACATTCAAAGTCATTGAATTTCATTTTAATGATGGGCTCCCAACCATCTTCTAACTTCCTAGAAATAGAAGCTTCAAGTTTTAATTTCTCTTCCCTAGCTTTAATGAGAGCATTTGTAATATGTTTTGTAAAGGCTAAATTTATAGCACTAGCGTTGGGACTTCTAGCAAGTTTTTGTAAGAACTTTATAACTTCAGTAATATGACAATCATCAAAATCTAAACCATTATGTTCTACAGCAATGGAATCATTGTCACCAATATTTTGAAAAATTTCAGCAGTTTTATCACAAACAGCAGTTTCAGCAGTTTCAGGCAATTTTGTACGCTTTGCACTAGGAGTAGAAACATTGCCAACACCAATTATTTTACCATTGATAGTAGGAGGTGTAGCAACATGTGAAGAATCAACATTACTAGTGGTGGTAATAGTCCATACTTTAGCTACATTATTCTCTTTAGCAAGTTTTTCTTTTTCTTCTCTATCCCACCTAGCATGCAATTCAGCCAACATTCTAATATTATCATTAATTCTAACTTGGATGGCATTTGTTTTAGCAAACCTAGCATCTTCAACTTTCTCAGGCATAACTTTCAATTTTAAAAGATCAACATCAAGAGCAAGACTATCAACCTTAGAAGCAAGAATATCAATTTTACCAAGCTTTTCTTCAACAGTTTTATTGAAAGCAGTTTGTGTACTAATAAATTCTTTAAGCATGACTTCAAGACCAGAGGGTACACTCTTATTATTGTTGTAAGAATTACCATAAGAATTACCATAACCATTACCATTATTAGAAGGATATGGCCTATAGTTGTTGTTACCATAATTATTCCTATAAGCATTGTTGTTGAAATTATTATTCTTAATGAAATTCACATCAACATTTTCTTCTTGAGCAACCAATGAAGCTAAAGGAACATTATTAGGATCAATATGAGATCTACCATTTGCAAGCATAGACATAATAGCATCAATCTTATCACCCAAAGAAGAGGTTTCTTCAACAGAATTTACCTTCTTACCTTGAGGAGTTCTTTCAGTGTGCCATTCAGAGTAATTGATCATCATATCATCAAGTAATTTAGTTGCGGCGCCCAAGGTGATGGACATAAAAGTACCTCCAGCAGCTGAATCCAATAGGTTCCTTGAGGAAAAATTCAATCCTGCATAAAAGGTTTGGATGATCATCCAAGTAGTTAGTCCATGGGTTGGGCAATTCTTTACCAAAGATTTCATTCTCTCCCATGCTTGAGCAACATGTTCATTATCAAATTGTTTAAAGTTCATAATGCTACTTCTCAAAGATATAATCTTAGCAGGAGGATAATATTTACTAATAAAAGCATCTTTACACTTAGTCCATGAATCAATACTATTCTTAGGCAAAGATAGCAACCAATCTTTAGCTCTTCCTCTTAATGAGAAAGGAAACAATTTCAGTTTTATAATATCACCATGTATATCCTTATACTTTTGCATTTCACAAAGTTCAACAAAATTATTAAGATGGGCAGCAGCATCATCAGTACTAACACCAGAAAATTGCTCTCTCATAACAAGATTCAGTAAAGCAGGTTTAATTTCATAGAATTCTGCTGTAGTAGCAGGTGGAGCAATAGGAGTACATATAAAATCATTATTATTTGTGCTAGTGAAATCACACAACTTAGTATTTTCAGGAGTACCCATTATAGCAGTAAAGTAAACTAAGCAAATAAAGTAAAGACAAGTAACTAATTTTTTTGTGTTTTTGATATAGAGAACAAGACAGTAAATAAAGTAAAGCTAGCAACTAATTTTTTTGTGTTTTGTTTAAGTGCAGCAAACAAAGTAGTAAATAAAATAAAGCAAGACAAAAACAAAGTAAAGAGATTGGAAGTGGAGACTCCCCTTGCAGCGTGTCTTGATCTCCCCAGCAACGGCGCCAGAAAAAGTTGCTGGCGTGTAGTTGACGTGGGAGTTAGAAATCTTTGGGTGCAACTTTCTTCAGTTCCCCGGCAACGGCGCCAGAAAAGAGCTTGATGCCCGTAGATGTACACGTCCGTTGGGAACCCCAAGAGGAAGGTGTGATGCGCACAACAGCAAGTTTTCCCTCAGAAAGAAACCAAGGTTATCGAACCAGTAGGAGCCAAGAAGCACGTGAAGGTTGTTGGTGGAGGAATGTAGTGCGGCGCAACACCAGTGAAACCGGCGCCAACGTGGAACCTGCACAACACAATCAAAGTACTTTGCCCCAACGTAACAGTGAGGTTGTCAATCTCACCGGCTTGCTGAAAACAAAGGATTAAACGTATCGAGTGGAAGATGGTGTTTGTTTGCAAAGAACAGTAAAAGCAGTAGAATGTATTCAGATGTAAAAGAATGGACCGGGGTCCACAGTTCACTAGAGGTGTCTCTCCAATAAGATAACTAACATGCTGGGTGAACAAATTACAGGCGAGCAATTGACAAATAAAGATTCAATACATATCAACGATGATTACTATGTGATTTAATCAGGGCATTACGACAAAGTACATAGACCGCTATCCAGCATGCATCTATGCCTAAATAATCCACCTTCAGGTTATCATCCGAACCCCTTCCAGTATTAAGTTGCGAACAACAGATAATTGCATTAAGTATGGCGCGTAATGTAATCAACACAAATATCCTTAGACAAAGCATCAATGTTTTATCCCTAGTAGCAACAGCACATCCACAACCTTAGAACTTTCTGTCACTGTCCCAGATTTAATGGAGGCATGAACCCACTATCGAGCATAATTACCCCCTCTTGGAGTTACAAGTATCAACTTGGCCAGAGCCTCTACTAGCAACGGAGAGCATGCAAGAACATAAACAACACATATATGATAGATTGATAATCAACTTAACATAATATTCTATATTCATCGGATCTCGCCAAACACAACATGTAGCATTACAAATAGATGATCTTGATCATGTTAGGCAGCTCACAAGATCTAATACAATGAAAGCACAAGCGGAGAAGACAACCATCTAGCTACTGCTATGGACCCATAGTCCAAGGATGAACTACTCACGCATAAATCCGGAGGCGGGCATGATGATGTAGAGCCCCTCCGGTGATGATTCCCCTCTCCGGCAGGGTGCCGGAGGCGATCTCCTGAATCCCCCAAGATGGGATTCGCGGCGGCGTCTCTGGAAGGTTTTCCGTATCGTGGCTCTCGGTACGGGGGTTTGCGACGAAGGCTTTAAGTAGGCGGAAGGGTAGGTCAGGGGGCCACACGAGGTGGCGACACAACAGGCCGGCGCGGCCCAGGCCCAGGCCGCGCCGCCCTAGCGTGCCGTCGCCTCGTGGCCCCACTTAGTTTCCTCTTCGGACTTCTGGAAGCTTCGTGCAAAAATAGGACCCTGGGCGTTGATTTCGTCCAATTCCGAGAATATTTCCTTACTAGGATTTGAAACCAAAAACAGCAGAAAACAACAACTGGCACTTCGGCATCTTGTTAATAGGTTAGTGCCGGAAAATGTATAATAATGCTGTAAAGTATGTATAAAACATTCAAGTATTGTAATAAAAGTAGCATGGAACATAAGAAATTATAGATACGTTTGCGACGTATCATAGATCTGTTTTGCCTAATGAGGAAAACATATTGGAAATTGAAAGAACTACTAAGAGCTTTATGCAATCGCAATATGAGCAAAATCAATTGTTTACTAAAACTATGAATGAACAATCTGCCTTGTTGAAAAATATAGGAAATCAACTTGAAAATTTGAATGTGAAAATTTCTGGTTTGCAAACTAAACTTACAAATGCTGAAAATCGAATCTCATATATGTCTGAATCACAATCTTCTTTAATTAATAAAATGGCTGCTAAACCTGAGGATAATGATACAAGGTTTGCTAAAACAAATGCCATCCAAGTTCAAATTAATGATAATATTAGAATGTTGGCTGAATTGCATGCTAGGTGGGATAGAGAAGAAAAAGAAAAACTTGCTAAAGAAAATAATGTAGCTAAAGTATGGACTATTACCACCACTAGTAATGTTGATTCTTCACATGTTGCTACACCTCCTACTATCAATGGTAAAATAATTGGTGTTGGCAATGTTTCTACTCCTAGTACAAAGCGCGCAAAATTGCCTGAAACTGCTTGTGATAAAACTGCTGAAATTTTTCAAAATATTGGTGACAATGATTCCATTGCTGTAGAACATAATGGTTTAGATTTTGATGATTGTCATATTACTGAAGTTATAAAGTTCTTACAAAAACTTGCTAGAAGTCCCAATGCTAGTGCTATAAATTTAGCCTTTACAAAACATATTACAAATGCTCTCATTAAAGCTAGGGAAGAGAAATTAAAACTTGAAGCTTCTATTCCTAGGAAGTTAGAAGATGGTTGGGAGCCCATCATTAAAATGAAATTCAATGACTTTGAATGTAATGCTTTATGTGATCTTGGTGCAAGTATTTCTGTTATGCCTAAGAAAATCTATGATATGCTTGACTTGCCACCATTGAAGAATTGTTATTTGGATGTTAATCTTGCTGATAATGTTAAAAAGAAACCTTTGGGGAGGATTGATAATGTTCGCATTACGGTTAACAATAACCTTGTCCCCGTTGATTTTGTTGTCTTGGATATCGAATGCAATGCATCTTGTCCTATTGTGTTGGGAAGACATTTTCTTCGAACCGTTGGTGCTGTTATTGATATGAAGGAAGGTAATATTAAATATCAATTTCCTCTCAAGAAAGGTATGGAACACTTCCCTAGAAAGAGAATGAAGTTGCCTTTTGATTCTATTATTAGAACAAGCTATGATGTTGATGCTTCTTCTCTTGATGTTACTTGATTTGCACTTTCTGCGCCTAGCTGAAAGGCGTTAAAGAAAAGCACTTCTTGGGAGATAACCCAAGTTATATTTTATTTACTGTATTGTTGAGTCTTGGAAGTTGTTTACTACTGTAGCAACCTCTCCTTATCATGTTTTTGTGCCAAGTAAAGTTTTTATGCTAAAGTTGATGCTAGATTTGGATCGCTGCGCAGAAACAGCATTGCTGTCTGTCACGAATTCGTACAGATCTCCCTGTAGAAAAATCAAAAAAATCTGCAAATTTACGAGCGTGATCCTCATATATGTACGCAACTTTCATTAGTTTTGAGTTTTTCCATTTGAGCAAGTTAAGTGCCCCTGCAAAATTCGTCTTTACGGACTGTTCTGTTTTTGACAGATTCTGCCTTTTATTTCGCATTGCCGCTTTTGCTATGTTGAATGAGTTTCTTTGTTCCATTAACTTTCAGAAGCTTTGTGGAATGTCCAGAAGTGTTAAGAATGATTGTGTCACCTCTTAATATGTGAATTTTTAATTATGCACTAACCCTCTAATGAGTTTGCTTGAAGTTTGGTGTGGAGGAAGTTTTCAAGGGTCAAGAGAAGAGGATGATATACTATGATCAAGAAGAGTGAAAGGTCTAAGCTTGGGGATGCCCCGGTGGTTCATCCCTGCATATTTTAAGAAGACTCAAGCATCTAAGCTTGGGGATGCCCAAGGCATCCCCTTCTTCATCGACAACTTATCAGGTCACTTCTAGTGAAACTATATTTTTATTCCATCACATCTTATGTTCTTTACTTGGAGCGTCGGTTTGCTTTTATTTTCGTTTTGGTTTGAATAAAGTTGGATCCCATCATTCTTATATTGGAGATATTACGCTCCGCTTTTTCATATGGAACACTTGTGTTCTTGATGACCCACAAGTATAGGGGATCGCAACAGTCTTCGAGGGAAGTATTACCCAATTTATTGATTCGACACAAGGGGAGACAAAGAATACTTGTAAGCCTTAACAGCGGAGTTGTCAATTCAGCTGCACCTGGAAATAGACTTGCTCGCAAGAGTTTATCAGTAGTAACAGTTTTATGGCAGTAGGAATAGTGAAATAACAGCAGCGGTGAAATAAAGACAGCAGAGTGATTATAGTAAACAGCAGGGATTAAAATACTGTAGGCACAGGGACGGATTAACGGGCGTTGCATGGATGAGAGAAACTCATGTAACAATCAAAGCAGGGGCATTTGCAGATAATAATAAAACGGTATCCAAGTACTAATCAATCAATAGGCATGTGTTCCATATATAGTCGTACGTGCTCGCAATGAGAAACTTGCACAACATCTTTTGTCCTACCAGCCGGTGGCAGCCGGGCCTCTAGGGAAACTACTGGAAATTAAGGTACTCCTTTTAATAGAGTACCGGAGCAAAGCATTAACACTCCGTGAACACATGTGATCCTCACATCACTACCATCCCCTCCGGTTGTCCCGATTTCTGTCACTTCGGGGCCATTGGTTCCGGACAGCGACATGTGTATACAACTTGCAGGTAAGATCATAAACAACGAATATCTTCATGAATCAATAACATGTTCAGATCTGAGATCATGGCACTCGGGCCCTAGTGACAAGCATTAAGCATAACAAGTTGCAACAATATCATAAAAGTGACATCTACGGATACTAGGCACTATGCCCTAACAATCTTATGACTATTACATGACCAATCTCATCCAATCCCTACCATCCCCTTCAGCCTACAGCGGGGGAATTACTCACACATGGATGGGGGAAACATGGCTGGTCGATGGAGAGGCATTGGCGGTGATGGCGGTGAAGATCTCCTCCAATTCCCCGTCCCGGCGGAGTGCCAGAACGGAGACTTCTGGCTCCCGCGACGGAGTTTCGCGATGTGGCGGCTCTCTGGAGGGTTTCTGGCGACTTCGACTTCTCCCCGTGCATTTTTAGGTCGAACCCGATAAGTAGTCCGAAGGGGGGCGTCGGAGGCCGACCGAGGGGGCCACACCATAGGGCCGCGCGCCTTATGGTGTGGGGCCCTCGGGCCTCCACCTTACTTCTCCTTCTGGCTCCGTCAGTATTCTGGGAAAATAGGGCCTTCTGCATAAATTCCGAGGATTTTCCCGAAAGTTGGATTTCTGCACAAAAACGAGACACCAGAGCAATTCTGCTGAAAACAGCGTTAGTCCGTGTTAGTTGTATCCAAAATACACAAATTAGAGGCAAAACAATAGCAAAAGTGTTCGGGAAAGTAGATACGTTTTGGACGTATCAACTCCCCCAAGCTTAGCTTATTGCTTGTCCTCAAGCAATTCAGTTAACAACTGAGCGATAAAAGAACTTTCACGAACACATTTGCTCATATGATGTATATATTCTCATGCTATGGCTAATACTTAAGCAGTTCATAATAAGATACATGCAAATAAGATCATCCAACAGCTATGTCAATCATGAAGAGGTACCAACAATTAATAATAAGCATCATGAATCATGTATATAAGCAGGATTGCAATGTTCATAAGAGAATATGATAAAGTGGTATCTTACTTGCCCGTATTTGATCGGCAAAACATAAATGCCGAGGCACCTCTGGAGTTCATAGAAAGACTAGAAGTAGTGATTGTCAAAGATAAAAGCATCAAAGTTATACCACAATCAATTATATTTTGAGACAAGCATATTATACTAAGAATGACAGTTGTGCTCTCAAGATAGTGCTCAAAGAAAGAATGGAGACACAACATAAAAGTAAAAGATTGACCCTTCGCAGAGGGAAGCAGGGATTAACATGCGCTAGAGCTTTTCATTTGTAAAGCAGGAGTAAAATTATTTTGAGAGGTGTTTGTTGTTGTCAACGAATGGTAATGGGTACACTAACTACCTCATCAACCGGACTCACAAGAGCGGCTCCCATGAATTATTTGCATGTTTATGTGGCACTCCTTCCAACCTTTCTTACACAAACCATGGCTAACCGAATCCTCGGGTGCCTGCCAACAATCACATACCATGAAGGAGTGCCTTTTTATTTAAGTTTTATTATGATGATGACACTCCCCCAACCTTTGCTTACACAAGCCATGGCTAACCGAATCCTTCGGGTGCCGTCCAACAATCACAAACCATGGAGGAGTGTCTATTTAAGTTAATTAATTTGGGACTGGGAATCCCATTGCCAGCTCTTTTTGCAAAATTATTGGATAAGCGGATGTGCCACTAGTCCATATGAGAGTCCGTCAAAAGTAAATGACAAGGTTGAAAGCTAAACACCACATACTTCCTCATGAGCTATGAAACATTAACACAAATTGAGAAGCATTTTGAAAGTTTTAAAGGTAGCGCATGAGAATTTACTTGGAATGGTTTGAAATGCCATGCATAGGTATTTATGGTGGACACTTTGGAACAACTTGGTTTTCAGGTGTTTGGAAGCACGAGCGGCATTCCCGCTCAGTACAAGTGAAGGCTAGCAAAAGACTAGGGAGCGACAAATCAAGAGAGCAGTAACTGTCATAATCATGCTTGCGGCAAAATAAATTAACGGAGGCATAAAAGTGATACAAGAACTCTGAAGCAATATAAATCATCGAGGCTTAATTGACTTTTTGTTCAGTCATATGCATGCGTGAGCATGTGCCAAGTCGATATAAATGAATTATTCAGAGGAGGATACCACAATGCCATACTTACTTATGAATAAAACAATGCAAGCGAACATCCATGACATGCTACTCATATTAATAAATTGGAGCTAAACATGAGAGATCATGAACTACTAGACTTTCTCAAATAACATATACCTCACATGAACCAACTAAGCATGCTCACATGGATGAGTATATGTACAAAAATGAAAACAAATAGAGTTCATACCAGCCTCTCACCACAATCAGATTGTCGTAGATCGTCATTATTGCCTTTTCACTTGTGTAGCTTGGATAATATGAAATGAAAACCACGCTCCAGCCACCGAAGACCATTGAACTCATGATGAACTTTACAAACCAAAGAAGAACAGCAAATATTTTTGGTGTTTTCGAATTGGAAACAAGAACAAAAGAAACAAGCAAACAAAGCAAAATCTTTTTGGGTTTTCTCATAGCAAACCAACGATAGCAAATAAAGTAAACTAAGAGCAAGGAACCAAATAAACAAATGGTAAAGAGAAACAACAGAAATATTTTTGGTCTTTTTGTGTTTTAGGAAAGAAACAAAGCGAAAACAAAAGAATGCAAACTAACAGAAACACAGAAAAGCAGGATGACAGAAATCTGCCAAATCCTGACAGCAGTACAGAAATCGAAATTAACAAAAATCTTCCATTGCTCAGACCAAAAAGTGTTCAACTAATGAAAGTTAGATAACAACCTGGGGCACATGCTCAAAAATTGGCAACTCAAAATAACGTTCTGGCTGTGCGTACGATTTTTTTTGGTAACAGCCCAGAATCTGTTTTTGGACAGCACTTCCCCAAATATCATCTCCCTCTCATTAGAAAACCACTCTAAGAGACTAAGCAAGTATGTACAAGTATCCAGCAACCATAATATGCAAAGAATGAGTGATGCCGGTATACCTCCCCCAAGCTTAGGCTTTTGGCCTAAGTGGAGTTCATTCCCAACGAGGGTCGGAGTTCCACGCCGGTGGGTCATACATGGAGTGATAATAAGGCCCCTGCGCAGAAGAATATCGTGGAGGCTCCACATGACCATGATGTTGATATGAGGAGCTCGCTGCATCGGATGAAGAGTCGGGATGCTCCTCGGCCTCCTCCACACCTTCCCTTGCACGACGGCTTTCCCTTTCTATGTATGCGTTTAGCTCATTTTCTGTGATCGACCACCCTTTCCTGGCATCAAGGTTAAACAGAGCAGGTGCAGGCAATCGTACTAGTTTTTCAATTTTCTTAGTTATGCTCCAATTTTTCTTATACAAAGTTATCCTATAATGCAGGTTGTTCAAATTAGATGCATCTGAAATAAATTCATGTTTAATCATGGAAACAACATCAAGCTTCTCTATAGAAAGCGGAATATCTAAATGGTGAGGTCCTACACCATGCATAGCTAATAAGCGAGAGGCGATAAGACCTCCACAAATTCCTCCTTTCTCACGGTTAGTAGCAAGTCTACAAGCTATTAAAGCACCCAAATTATAAGTCCTATCATGTTGCAAAGCAGCAGCTAAGAAAGCCAAATCTTGGACAGATAATTTACCTCCAGTCTTCTAGCAAGAACGCACTTTGTAACGAAATAAGCAAAGTAGCGGATAGCTGGCTGTTGAATGCTACTAATCTTACCACTATCATTGGAGAAGCTCCTCCCATTACAAATCATTGTATAAAGATTCGAGAGCTCCCGCGGCGTTCCCCTGATCTTCTCGCAGGATCCCCACCGCGGCACTCTAATTGCTGTACAAAAATCACTGAAAGGCAAGTTGATAGTTTTGTTATAAATCTTGTACCGGACCATGGGGTTAGTTTGAGACCGATGAAATTCGAAATCCTGCACAACCGACACCGTTAGTTTAGCATATTGGTGAGGTTCACCAACAGTAAAACCTTCCAACCCTGCATTGGAAATCAGTGTTTGAACATCTTGCAGGATTCCTGCATTCCGCATAAAATCCGTGCATGGGTAATAAGAGGGGTATACTCCCTCTTCACGATGAACTCTCATGACTTGCTGTACCTCCAACTCTTGTTGGTTAAGTTGGTGCATACTCCCCTCCATTTTCTGAAATTTTCAACAATCATTATAAAATTTGATTTCAAGGTATATAATTGAAGGGAACTACTATAGGAACTTGCTAGAGTACTACACATGCATCAAAACTAGTTTCTACCACTTAGAACAAGCATGCAAGCTCACTAAACATGTTATCTACAGCAGCAAAATATTCAAGATATACTCAACCAAACAAAATTCTAATTGGACAATCAAAGGAGTCACATACCAAGGAGTAAATGTGCCAAATTTCAAACAGAAATCTGGGCTGAGCAAGGAGATCGAAAAATCGCGAGTTCTTGAGCAGAAACACGAGTGAGAGGAACTTGGTGCGAGTTTTTTCGGGAGAGAGAAGATGCTGGGAGGAAGAGATGAAGTAGTGGGGCAAGGAGGGGCCCACACCACAGGGTGGCGCGCCCACCTCCTTGGCCGCGCCGGCCTGTGGTGTGGCACCCTCTGGTGCCCCACAGGTCATCCTCTGGTACTCCCAGGTGCCTCGTCGAAAAATAGGACCAACGGTGTAATTTTTGTAATTTTTAGAGAACTTCGAAAAATGCACATTTCTGGGTATTAAATTAATGATTACTGCGCAGGAAAATGATTTCTAAAATCTTAAACAACTAAAGCATATTGCAAAACAAAAGTGTACAGCAAGTAAAATAAGTGGAGGGAGAAAGAAAGAAAGAAATGTTGTTTAGCTCTCTTATGCATTAAAATATACTTGTTAACAAGGTTGATCAAGTCTTGCTACCAAATAAATTTTATATGACATAAGAAGAAATAAACCTCAAATCAATCATGTTACCTTATATTGAATTGATATGGATCCAATCACAAGAGTTTGATATTCTTCTTTAG